>CABFOC020000054.1:0-505010 GCA_902141235.2 Clonostachys solani
TCCTTTTATAAACCTTAAAATATTACTTTCTATCTATTTAAAGGCTATTATCCTTAGCCTTAATAGGAAGATAAGGTATATACTACTATAAATATACCTAATAGAACTATATAGCTTAAGTCTATATTAATAATCTATTTATTCTATAATTACTACTTATAGATAATTTAATTATAATATATTACTATCTTTACTACTTTATATATTATTACTTTTATTACTTTAACTTAAGTTCTTACTAAAATTAAATATCTTATTAAGCTTTTATTTAATCTACTTTAAACTTAACTAATTATAAGTATAATATATAAATATCTTAAAGGATATATTAAGATACTAAAGTATAAGCTACTAAAGGTACTAGTACTTATTATTAAGGATAAGTAGCTATATAACTTATTAATCTCTAGGTTTCTTAGTATAAATATAAGTAACTATAAGCTTATAGGTATTACTAAAGCTATAGGGTTATTAAAGATTAAAGTACTTTAAGACCTTAATCTTAAGTAGCTAGCTAGCTTATTTAACTTTAGTAATTATATTCTTAATAGAACTAACTCCTTTAAAGAGGAGGATTTAGATAATTAGATTATAATTATTAAAATATACTTCTACTAGTTAACCTTTTTAATCCTAAAGTATATATTAATATAAAATAGTGATTATAACTATTATAACCTCTAGCTATTATTGCGAAGATAGCTGCCAAGGTTGCATGAACATACACCTATCCTTGTACCCCCCCTATCTTAAATTCTAAAAGTCTCTTAAAAGACTTTTATAAAGTAATTAAAGTTTATTATAATATTTATAATTTACTTACTTTTTTATTTACTAAGATATTCCCTTATAATAAGTTTAAATTAATTAAGTATAATTCTCTTAAGTTATAAGTAAATATAAGTAATTTACCTCTTATTTATATTAAGGGTAATAAAGAAGTAATTAAAGTATACTTAAAATTATATAATAAATCTTTAAAGCTTATTTTAAGTTTTATTAAATATCTTAAATAGTAATAGCTTAAGTAATTATTTAAGCTCTTATTTATAAGCTATAGCTTAAGCTTAAGCTTATAGTTTAATATTCTATATAGCTTATTATTTTATAAGGTTAATTATAATAGCTATTTCTTATTATATAATTATAAAGTATTCCTAAAGTTATATAACTTATTTTTAAAGGAGTTATATTTTAGTATTATTATTATTCTTATATTTATTATTATTATTACTATTTTTATTTATAGTATTAATAATAATAGCTTAATAAGTAGTAATAATAATAAAAGTATTATTCTATTAAGTAGAATTAATTATAGTTATTATAATATCTTTTTATTATTATATAGTAATTAAGATAAAGTAATTAGCTAAATAAGAGTTATTAATATATAATAGTTAAATTACTTATACTAAATTAAGTTTAAGGTAAGTTAATAATATAACTAATTAGAGATATTCTAAATAAGTAATTAAGTTATTTTAGTACTATATAAGTTATTATTAATATATAAGTACTAAAAAGCTAGTTTTAATAAAGGTAATAGTAATTATATTAATAACTATTTAAGAAAGTATTTCTAGCTAAGAAATAAATATATATATATACCTTAAGTAAGTAATATAGTAAGTAAGAGAGCTATATAGTTATATAGTAGTTATTAAAAAAAAAAGGAAATTCCTAAATATTAAGAATTAAATAACTTAATATTATACTTAATATTATAATATATTAAACTTTAGCTTTTTTACTTAATTATAAAGCTTATACCTAGCTATATATAAAGTTTAATATTAATAATAGCTTATACCTTAAATATAAGTCTTTTATTAATATAACTCCTTTTATAAACCTTAAAATACTACTTTCTATTTATTTAAAAGTTATTATCCTTAGCTTAATCCTTAATAAAAAGATAAAGTATATATTATTATAAATAAACCTAATAGAACTATATAGCTTAAGTCTATCTATAATTAATAATCTATCTATAATTACTACCTTTATTATTATAGATAATTTAACTATAATATATTATTATTTAATTAACTTTATTAAGTTTTATATACTACTATCTTTATTACTTTATTAATAATTAAGTATATTAAGCTTTATCTTTAAGATAGTTAAGAACTTATATATACTTAAGTCTTAAATATCTTATTAAGCTCTAGCTTAATCTACTTTAAACTTATAACTATAAGTATATTAAACCTTAATATTAGTTTACTTAAAGAATATATTAAGATACTAAAAGGTAAGATATTAAAGGTATTAATATCTATTATTAAAAATAAATAGCTATATAACTTATTAATCTTTAAGCTTTTTAATATAAATATAAATAACTATAAACTTATAGATATTATTAAGGCTATAAGGTTATTAAAGATTAAAGATCCTTTATTACTTAGTTTAAAGTAAGTAATTAACTTATTTAACTTTAGTAATTATATTCTTAATAGAACTAACTTCTTTAAAAAGGAGGACTTAATTAATAAAAGTAATATTACTTAATAATATATTATTTAGTTAACCTTTTTAATCCTAAAGTATATATTAATATAAAATAGTAATTATAATTATTATAACCTTTAGCTATTATTATAAAGATAGTTACTAAGGTTACTTAAGTTAATAAAATATTTATATATAATTAGGGAAAAGAGAAGGAAGGAAGGAAGAGAGATAGATAGTTAAATTAGTTAAATATAAACTTACTTATCTCTCTTAAATATATAAATATATATAAATATATACCTATCCTTATACCCCTTAAGTAAGTAATATAATTATTAATAAATATTATAATTAAGATTACTATAATTATTATAATCTTATTAACTATTATAGAATAATATAATAATTAGTAAGGAAAAGTAAGGGTATATATATAACTATATATATAATAATAGAGTTTATAATAAGCTATTAAGGTATATATAGCTAGGTAAACTTAAGTTAATACTATAGTTATATATATAGTTAATACTATAAAGGGTAAAAGTAAAAGATAAAATTAAAGGAAATAGGTTAATATATATTATTAAGCTTATTAAATATCCTTACTCTTAGTATATCCTTAAGCTAATATTTAATATTAGTCTTTATAAGTCTAGCTATATTATTTATAATTATATTTTTTATATAGAGATTAAATTTTAAGAGGCTTTTAATAACCTAGGGATTAATAGTAGAAACCACTTTATATAAATACTTATTAGTATCTATAGGCTTTACTATAGAGCTAAAATATACTCTCTTCTTACTTACTATATATTAGTAACTATTATTATAATAAGTAAACCTAGATACTTACTTTTAATAGTTTTAGCTTTAGTAGCCCTCTTCTTACCTATTATATATTAGTAACTATTATTATAGTAAGTAACCTACTTACTTTTAATAGCTTTAGCCTTAGTAGCTATAACTCTAATATTATATAGTACCTCCCCTATATTAATCACTAGTATTTTATTAAGAGTAGTTATAGAAGGAGTAGCTAATAAAGTATCTTCTATAACTAGTGACTTAATTATAGTAGGAGAACTATTTATAAGCTTAGGAGTAGCTATAATATTAAGATAGAGTAAAGCCTTACTTAATAAACCTTTTATAAGAGCGTTCTTAGTAACTATAGGTCTATAAGGTGGAGCTTCTCTAAGGGTAGCTATAATATTAGTAACTATAAGCTTAGTAGGTGGAACTTTATTTAACTAAATTATATAAGACTTATTAGTTATACCTCTTAATATATTCTAAGACCCTCCTCCTTTATCTTTATCTCCCTTAAATAGAAGGAGTATAAATATATTTATTACCTATAGCTTAAGCTTTTATATAAGTCCTTATATCTTTATTACCTAATAGTATTATATCTAAGTCTAAGCTATAAGGAGAAGTCTTATATAGGTAGGACCTATTACCTTAAAGCTTAGGATTATAATTTATTTAAATCTAGTATTATATATCTATAAAGATTTAAGTAAATACCTTAGGTAGAAGGTATTTTTATTAGTTATTATAGTATAGGAGGCCTTACTTACTAATATCACTTTAATATAGGGCCTAGTCTCTTATATTCTAATATATAGTAACCCCTCTATAGAATATAGCTATACCTCTAGGTTTACCTATATTATAATAAACCCCTAGTATCTAGCTATATACCTTTTATATAAGTCTCTAAGGGGGAAAGAGCGTTAATTTATTAACTATATTACATCTATAATAAACTAAACTTATAGCTTATATTATACTTAAACTTAGCTAACTAAGCTATTAAAGCTATATTTATTATATAAAAAGGAGGGAGTATAAGTACTTAATAGTATAAGCTCTAATTTTAGGTTTTAGGGGGGATATCTTATTCTACTATAAAGTAGCTAATAGTATAGAGCTATTCTAAATCTTAGCTTATATAGAAGGTAATCCTCTAGCCTCTTCTCTTATTTAAAAAACGCTTAATATTAAGGGATAAGCCTCTTAGCTTACTAATTTTATAGAAGAGTATAAAGAGATAAAGAGCTATTAATATATTTATAGTATACTTAATATAATACTTATATTACTACTATTATATAGTATAGAGTAGAAATAGTAATATATTAAACTATATTAATAATAATAAGGAACTAAGAGCCTTAGTAATCTATATAGCTATAGCTAGTTAGTATACTTACACTATAGGAGGCAAGTGTATATTTATTTATTTATTTATTTACTTATTTATTTATTTACTTATTTATTTATTTACTTACTTATTTATTCTAAAGATTCTTAGTAATTACTATAAAGAAATAGATAGTATAAGGTTACTTATTATACTCCTTAATACTTAATAAACTTATTAATATTTAAATCCCTAGCTAGCTTATTTAGGGAAAGCTATACTAGCTTATTATAGCTATATTTTTAAGAAATTAATAATATAGCCTATCTACTAAGGTAATTTCTATAGCTACCTAAGTAATTAAGAGGATATAGAGAATTAGGTTATAAAAATTAATAGCTTAACCCCTTCTTATTACCTCCTAAGGTCTACTTACTAAGAGGGGTATTAATTAGGATATAGTAGCTTTATATATTAATATTATCCTATTATAGAGGTAGTTATAGTAGTACTAATATATAAGAATTATTAGATTAAGTAAGTTATAGCTAAATGTAAAATATATTTAGTATTAGCCCCTATTACTATTATTAATAAATAGCTAAGTAGCTAACTATATAGAGTAAGACCTAGGCTTAAATTATATAAAAAGAAAAAGTATAAGCTACTTACTATATTTAGAAGTAATATATATAAGAGGCTATACTCTCTATTATCTTCTATTTTCTAATAAATATATAATATTAAATAATAAGCCTCCTAACTCTTTAATTTTTAATATTAAAATCTTTTATATATATTAATCTTATATTTATAACTTACTTAATATAATATTTTATATTACTAGTTAATATTAATATTAATATTATCTTATTATACTATTTACTCTAGCTAGAGTATATCTATTTAGGATAGCTCTTATTTTTTAGCTAGGTATTAGGCTATATAGTTAGGTAATATATAGCTTCTTCTATTTACTATCTCTTAGGAAAACCTTCTTTAAGGCTAAAAACCTTCCTATTTAAAGGTATAGAGATAAGGTAATTATATAGCTTTTAGATAATAAAGGAAAGTAATAGTAAGAGTAGTATATAATAGTTAGGGTTTCTAAGCCCTTAGCTAACTTAGCTAGTTCTTATATAGTTAAATAGGTAGGAAACTTTAGCTAGCACCTTAGAAAGGGCTATTATTAGTTAGTCTAGTAATATAGGCGCTAGCTACCTTTAGCTATACTATAAAATAGCCTTATTACTATATATTCTAGCCTAGGTTTAAACTAGGGACCTTTAGGGTATATAGTAGCTAGAGGTATTCCCCTTTTTACCTTAGCTATCTATACCTTCTAGCTATCTAGGTGCTTAACTATTATACTACTAGAATATATTACTAGTATATATATCTAATTATACTAGTAATAGTAAAAAAAATAAGGTTATTTATCTATTTAGTTATAGCTAGTTAATAAGCCTATATTATTAGTAGTTAATTTAGGTATATATTTATCTATTATAATATTATATAGGCCCTAGGCTTTCTAGTAAGGTAATTAAAACTATAATCTAGCTTATAACCCTAGGATCTAAGGAAGTAAGAAAGGGTTATAATTATAACTAGTCTTATAATTCCACCTATTCTTATAAGTTTATTATACTCCCTATAGAAGTAAAGAGAAAGTAGAGATAGACTTTAAAGGAAAGTAGTTTACCTAAAGTAAAATAAGAGGTAATAAGTAATAGTATTTTAAATATTATAAAGAGGTATTACTAACTTTATTACTATTATACTTTTTAATAGTATAGAATAAATAATAGCTAATAATATAGCCTACCTAATATAGTAATTCTTATAACTACTTAAGTAATTTAGGACCTATTATTATAAGGAGGATAAAGTATTTTAGTCTATAAAAATAAAATTAAGAGTACTTAACTAAAGCTCTAGGTATATCCTTTAGTAGCTAATAATATCTATAGCCTAGGAGTATAAGTTAGCTATACTACCCTTTACACCTATATAGATACCTAGCTTACTTTAGCTAGACCTTAGCTTACCTAGCTCACCCTAGTTATACGACTGTCGCATGATTAGCTGGAGGGCGGCCGGAGGGGGGAGCAAAATTGTTCTCTGTGCTCTGGTACCAGCATCACATGAATCATCTCAGAGGCGATGAAACCGCTAGAGCCGGGACTGATTAACGTCCATGCGCAAGGGTTTCCAAGCGATCAAACAAATGCAACCCGACGGCGAACCAGCCATCCGTCTCGACTCCGATCCCCGTCATCCCATGGGCAATCAGGGGGCTCTCCGTGTTTCAAGGTGCAAGTGGTGGCTAAATTTGGGCGCTGCGACATGTAACAGACCTTCAACCTTGGCCTATCAAGGCATGTGAGATGGTGCCCGCTGAGGCTCTTTGAGATCACGGTTTCACTGAAGATGCATGATTGGTCACATGGATGGAACAGTTTCATTGGATATACTCTTGATTTTGAAGGTTACGCTATGTAGGTACTGTAAGAGTAGACAGGACTCTGTCCAGAGATTCTTCCCGCATTAAAATCGAAGATGGGCGCCCTGTGGCCCATGTTTTCTCATGATACAAATACACATCCCAAAACAAAGAGAGAATCTCGCCCCGCCTATGCGGTGATGCCAAAGGCCTGCTTGGCAAGCTTGAACGAGGCCATGCGCTCCTCGTTGTCCGGGTCGACCTCGACGCAGGCCATGTAGTCGCGGTAGCCCTGGTTGACGTCCTTGGCGAGGGCGCAGCGGACCTCGGGGCACTTCCACTTGACGAACCACGAGACGCTGGCGAAGTTGTACTCGTCGCTCTCGACGAGCAGGCCCAGCATGCGGTTGAGCTCGGCGTCGGACAGGCCCTCGGTGGTGGTGATGTTGGCGACCTGGGGCGCGAGCTCGGGGATGGAGCGGGCGTACTCGAGGTTGAAGTTGGGCATCTGCATGTTGACGGTGCCCTGGCCCGGGCGGCCGGGGAAGGCGTTGCGCTTGTACTGGAAGTCGCCCGACTCGAGGGAGACGAGGCCGAGGGCGGCGGCCTTGGCGTTGTCGCTGACGAGGCCGTACTTCTTGAAGCCGGCCTCGAGGAAGGGCGCGGCCTGCTCGGCGGTGCGGCACTCGTCGGGCTTCTTGGCGCTGGCGCAGCTCACCGACTTGGGGGCGAGGATCTTGAGGGCCTCGACGAGGTCGACGGAGCGCTTGTGCGGGTGGGCGGTGGTGAGCGAGGCCAGGCCGAGGACGGCGATGGCAGCAAGGTTGGAGAACTGCATGTTGATGTTGGTGATTGATTGATAGATTTTGTATTGACGGTTCTGGTCTGGGTATATATCTCTGAGAATGGAGTGGAAAGAAGACGCAGTGCGTGACTAGCAGGCAGAGTGTGAATTGAATGAATCGAATGCGAAGCGAGATGCGTCAAGCAGCCTGTTCGATGGAGATGTGAAATGAAAGAATGGACCGGAGAATGAGTGTGTGCGGAGGAAGAGTCAGACACACGACGAGAAGGAAACGCTGAGATTTATAAATGCCGAGACAAGAAACTGAGATGAGAAATACTGAGGAAATGCTACTAAAGATGAGACGACAAGGACGGGGCTGCAACCATCTCGGGGGATTGTTTTATAGATGCACAAGCCTGCTCCATTCATGCCGATCTAGGCAAGTCCTGCACCGCATTGTTCGACGTCCATTTTTACCATTGGGCAGTGCCCGGCCTTGTCCCCAGCCAGGCTTCTCTCTACCCCCGCTGGCGACAAGACAAGTCAAGATCAACGGCACCATTGTCAGCAGAATGCGAGCCCTACGTGACCAAAGCGCAGCAGAGAAAAAGCAAAGCAGTGCGGCACGGACAGGGGCCGTCCACAGTGAATGGTCAGGGGGCACTTGTTGCACCTTCGTCTGGTCCTGCAGCATGACAGGCTGTTGAGCAGCGGCACCATCAACGCCACTCACCCCGTAGCTCGATTTGCTGGCGAACCATCTTGCCGGCTTGCCGCTCTGACCTGCGCGCTGTGGCTGAGAGAATCTGACAGATGAGCGTCTTGGGGGCTGGTTGACTGCCTCCAGCCCGACCGCTGTTTTCACCCAGCACCAATCACCGCCGCTCGTTGCCTCTTCGGCTGCTGCGGCTGGAACGTTGCACATCCCCACGGCTCTGTGCCGATTGTTGCTGCTTCCGCGCGCGGTTGCCCCTGAATGGATGGATTTGATGGATGGATGGACTGGAGTCGTGAGGCCGGACCGCCCATTCGGATAACAATCAATCAAGCACCGCGCGGGACCGATACTGTCTATGCCCATCGCTGGCAACTGGCACATTGCTACTCAGAGGCAGGCCTTCAAAACGCGGGACCATCCTGCTTCCAGCAGCTCCCAGGCAGGCGACTCCGCCGCGGCATGGGCACGCATGGCGATCCGAACGCGAAGGGCAGCTAGTCACTCTGTTTGAAACAGGGGGATCCATTGGGTACGGCTGCCCCTGACTGGGCGATCGGCACTTGTCCCCAGGCCAGACCAGAGGTAGCGGCAATCACAGCTTGCGACGAGCCTCTGGCCTTCACGTAGTTACGGGCTAGATCTCAGGAGAAAAAAATGAGGAGGTCCCCATCGTTCATGTCCTGTCGACGGCCTGATCTCGAAACACGGCACATAGATGGAACACAGCAAACATACAATGCGTCGCTGTGAGCCAGCGGCCCATCGCTTGGCGGGATCTAAGAATAGGCAATGAGCCATGTAAAAATCAATCTTCCCTCCTGCTTGGCGCTGCGCAGCCAACCGAGCGAGCAATCATCCAAGACAGACATGCCCAGTGATGGCATAGCCGTCAGCTGTATTTCCCATGTGTTGGCATCATCAGAGAAAGCCACTCTTCCAGCCTTTGCCTGCCAATCGTATCCAACAATAGGATTGCAGGGCTCTCCGCCACAGCATCAGAGTAAGACATACAAGCCATCGCGTTTACTAGTGCTCACCGTCGACGGTCGCAATGTCAGCACCGCCGTTGCCAAAAAGGGGCCCCGCGTACAGCAAATCAATAATAAGGCCCTGGCTGGAGGATTTAAATTTATTAAGCTTCAATTATGATTAATGGGTGAATGTCTGGTAAACATGAATCTTGTGCTCCAGTAGAAAGGCGCAGGTCACGCGCATCATCTTCTACCCCATATTCTAATGAGAATCATCGTCGCGATGGCAGTGCTTTTCATCCATGCCCTACTATTAATAACCCCTTTGTGCGTAGTCAGCAAATAACATTAAACATTCACAGGCGATTGATCCACCCAACACCTCCATCTCGTCGCCATTCGAAAGATGGAAATCAATCATTGTCTGCGCTCATTTGAAGTACCAGCACCGAAAACCAAGGCTGTATGTATTCCATTGTCCATTCTTCTCTTTTTAATTAATCAAATAACAATGAATACTTTGGCATTTACAAGGCGGCAAACTCCTTCCATTAAGGCCTTGAGTGAAAGTTCACAACTTGGAGACTTGCAGCGGAAGTCATGCACACGCAGGTTGTTGCCAGTAGGCCGTGCTGAGCCAGGTCCGATCTGCTTGGAGATTCTACTGGATACGCATGCATATTCTTGTCTCTCGAGAATCTAGTCCGTAAAATGGACCACTGGGAAAGCTTTAGGATAATTGAAAACACAGTATTGTACGATTGAAACATTAATACAACAGGGATACACTTCCCTCTTCTCATTCCAAGATTCCCACTCCAGCGAGTATGTGCAGTCGAAAGAACTGCACGAAAGTACAGCCTTGCATGGCTGGCGACACCTATGCACCTCTTATTTTTCATCATCCAGTACCCAGCCCACACAATAATTCAATTCACATCAGTGCAAAAAAAAAAAGCCTGCATCCACACACGGTTTGCTTGACTGCCTGCAATCACATCCACTCCTCATAGGACCCAAAGTCATCCAAAGCAAGGGTCATGCTAATCTCGACATCCTCAGGGGGTTCGTCTCTATCTTGGTCAAATCCTAGGCCCACGTCGCGATTGCCTAGGCCATCTCGCTGTCGTGATTGTTCAATTGTCGCCGTTTGGATGACGCCTGTCTGGACCTCGTTCTGGGGCATGGATGGTGAAGGTGGTGGTGGTGGTGAATGTCGGGATCTTGGCAAGTTATGAAAGTAAAAGTCACTGGCACTGTCCAGGATGGATTTGATAACCGACGCGAAGTCTGTGTCATTTGACATTATGGTTGGGAAGTTGGTCCGGAAGGCGACCAAAACACCGGGATAAATGAGATCCTTGACCTCTTCGATTTGGTTAGGCTTCACATAAGGCGAGGAAGGTGGCTGCACCCCGGGAAAGAGCTGGTTCCAAATGGCCAGCCAGTGGCTACGGGGATCAGAACCCCGGAGCGACTTGATGTTCTTTACCTCTTCAGGTGAGAGTTCCTCTGGCGGTGGCCGCTGTTGACAATTGGCATGGCGAAGATGATGGGTTTTGGATGTCTCGTCTTTGAACGGGCTCCAACAGATTGAGCAAGAGTGGGAGGGCAACGCATGGCGACGGATGAGATGCTGCTTCACATCCGAGATTCTTCTGAATTGGTGCTTCTTGCACTGATCATACGTCTGGGGATTGAATTTGTATAAGGGGCAGGCAAATGGGCAGGACCCATCTTCATGAGCTTCAACCCATGACTGGACAGGTTCAACTTCGAAGATCGGATGAAAGTCGGGCATGCCTTGGGAGTTGATATCTGATGGCCGCATCTATTGTTGCTGAAAGTTTAGTTTTTTTTAAAGAGGAAAAAGAAAGTAGAAGGAAAGGATGGTGTCAAAAGCGAAGATGTGTGTCGCCAGAAGGCTATTAGTACTTGACTTGTGCCGTGACGTTTGTTAGGTGAGATGCAAAGCATGCAACCTTCATGTTTTAGTGAAGTGGGGGTTACAATTGGCCGGTCCTAGATCCGACTCTCAATGGTCGGCATGATGAGATCGACCGGCCAATTGCTCTATTTAGATATTCAGCAATTACCGGTAATGCGGTGTCGCGTTGCCGATTTCAGTCGCCTTTCCATGATAGACACCGGCTTGTGGTGTGTTTGGGTTTCCAAAGACAGGGATAATTAAAAATAAAAATTGCAAGAATCCAATGTAATAGATGCTTGGTGCTCAGTATCCAATATGATGAATGTCTGGTTCTCAGTATCCAATGTGATGGGTGTCTGGTGCTTGCTGCTTCTGATATTGTGGACTGACAGGGGTAATATAGCTGTATAAAGCATAAAGTAAGTGATTAAAAAGTAAAGATTATATAATATCTAAGGAAAAAAAGGCTACCTATTTTAATCTGATCGAAGGTTTAACTATATGTGCAATAGGCGAGTCCCAATGGTGCGCGAACCACGGTGTTGACCATGCAGAGTGCGAGCCAAGTGAGCAGCGACACAACCGGGGTTGCCTATCTTGGAACATTTTTCTCTTGAGGCCTCGCTATCACCGTTGCACTTCCTCCGTATGTAGTCTATACTCTGCTTTTTGGTCCCGCTAGTGACGTGGTCAAGAATCGCCCTACAACTTGGAGCTGTTCATCACAGGTATGTCTCGTTGGAAGGTTTCCTCTTGGTAGCAATGCAACCTGCCTTGGCTTTTATCTTTACACAAAAGCACTCGGGCCCGGGGATCCTTACGCCATATACTCCCTCAGGGCTACGACCGTCTGGATCAGCATGTGAGGGAGCTTTCTGCCCAGGACCGCGGTTGCCAGTTCGGGGAATTTCAACCCTGAAGACCGAAGTAATAACAAACAACTGGGTCTGGCCGCCAGACTCAGCCGCAGTACTATTACCCCGCCTCCGGTAAGGCTTTTTTCAAAAGACCTCGCCTCTACAGGTCTTTAACCACTTTATGATCACAATATCGTTTCCATTCTATTCAGGCCGTAGGAGGCAAAATGAGCACAGTTAGTCGGCTCGGATTCACCGAGCTTGGGGTCAAGGGACGCGACGGGCCGTTCCGGTACAAGTGAGTCCGCCGAATTCTTTTTTGTCGCTCCATAACGGGCGCTAATGAGTGGTCTGACAGTGTCATCTTCGTCCATGGCCTCAAAGGTCACCCCAAACATACGTGGGGACGCGAGACGACTAGAGGGGGTACGACCCATCAAAGGATAGATGTTGGCTTGAATAGGAGAATGGTGTCCATTAGGTCTCTCCTTAAGAGGGGAAAGACCACTGGTACCGCTCTTTCGGAGGCCGGCAATCAACACAAGCCATTCTGGCCGGAAGAGTTTCTTAGTCGAGATCTTCCGGATGCGCGGATATGGACCTATGGGTATAACGCGGACGTCATTCAGGGAATGTTCCAAGCGGGAAACCAGAACAGCATCTCGCAGCACGGGAGGGATTTGTCTGCCCATTTTGAGCGGGATATCGACAACAAAGTGCGTCATTAGAGGAAGTCATTGATTATGAGCTTGCGTATGTATTGTACTAACGAAATGTAGGACCCGATCGTCTTCATAGCCCACAGCCTGGGCGGCATTCTGGTTAAAAGTGTAGGTGGGCAAGCTATGAATACAGAGACTTATTGTTTCAATTAACATTCCCCAGGTAATTCATTTGTCAGAAAAATGTCGATCGCGAACGAGGCTCATTGTTTTTCTTGGAACTCCTCACCGAGGTAGCAGAGTTGCAGACTGGGGGAAAATACTATCTAACCTGTCTCGGATTGCACTACAAGAACCAAACGCCAGGATTCTCAGAGGCCTTCAAGTAGATAGTGAGGTCCTTGAGAATATTCATGAGGAGTTTAAAGTACATGTTCATAAATGTGGATTCAAGATCTACTCATTCCAAGAGGGTCGTGCGCCGGAAACGCTGGGAATCAGTCACAAGGTGAGCAGGCCAATCTTCTTAAGCAAGCCTTATCAACTCACTCACTGTGATTTTAGATTGTCGATGACTTCTCGTCCAAGATGGACCTTCACCGTGGACTGGAGACCGTCCAGAGTATGGATGCCGACCATAGACAAATTGCAAAATGCATCAATGAGGAGGACCCCCGCTACCGTGCTATTCTCGGAGTATTAAAACAATTCGCTAGTGAAGAGTTCGATTGCCTGACCGGAGAAGGAATCTCACATATTGAACCGAACAGTTCTGCGTCCAGTATCAGTAAGTAAACAGATATATTGGATTACTATGCAAAGATGCTAATCAAACATATGCTAGAACATGCGACCGATTATACGGATGGTAACACCGATGTACAGCCAATGATCCAAGAGAGTGGTCCTAGGCCAACCTTTAACCCTATCTACTACCTCCCATTTACTGCAAACAGAAAGTTCACTGGTCGAGAGAGCGTGTTGCAAACTATCCAGGAAAAACTCTTCTCTGAGCTTCCATGCCAAAGAATTGCGTTAGATGGTTTAGGGGGTGTCGGTAAAACCCAGGTAGCCCTCCAGTTTGCCTACTGGATGAAGACCAACCAGCCGACATACTCCGTCTTCTGGATTCCGGTACTCAGTGAAGCGAGCTTTGAGCAAGCATATATGGAAATTGGCAAAGTGCTGTCTGTACCGCGCGAAAGCGACGAGGACTATAAGAAAACCGTCCAGCGTTACCTCTCCACAGAGAAGGCGGGCAAGTGGCTGCTCATTATAGACAATGCGGATGATAGGGCTATGATATTTGGGGCACCTGGGAAACCTGGAGTAATCAACTTTCTGCCTCAAACCGATCATGGCCTTTTTTTGCTCACCACCAGAGTCAGAGAGATAGCCATATTATTTGCAGAAACAGATGTCATTGGTATAAACGAGATGAGCTCACACGAAGCAAGAACTCTTCTGGATAAGAGTTTGATAACGAGAGAGGAAAGTCCTGACGAACACGTTGATCAGCTTTTGAAGGAATTGAGCTATCTACCTCTGGGTATTACACAAGCTGCTGCCTATCTCAATCGAAACTCGAATATATCCACGAGAAGATACCTGGACCTTTTACGTGGGGCCGAAATTGAGAAAGCTCAGGTGCTAAGTCGAGGGTTTCATGACCAACGGAGATATTCTGGGCTATCAAACGACATAATGTCAACCTGGCTGGTATCGTTCAGCCAGATTGCTAAAGAGGAACCGTTTTCTTTCAAACTGCTCTCGTTCATGGCGTGCATTGAGCCAAGAGCTATTCCCAAGATAATTCTGCCCATCGGCAGCTCAGAGGAAGAGATGGAGAACGCGATAGGAACCCTCTGCGGTTACTCGTTTTTAACCCAAAGGCAAGATCCGAATACGTTTGACATGCACAGACTGGTTCACCTGGCAACAATTCGCTGGTTGGAAGGTCAAGGTATGACGCAGGAGATTCTGACGGATGCAGTTCAAGGGATTTTCGAGAACATGGCAAAGCAGTCGGCTGCTGATGAATCGTCGGCCTATTCAAAATGGAGACAAATATTGCCCCATGGGTTGAGACTGATAAGCCAAAGCGAATCCCTCTACAGCGAAGATTTATGCAACCTATGTCAGTATGTTGGCACATGTTTGCTCACGGAGAGACGGTTCAAGGAGGGCATAGACTGTCTGCACAAAACTGTAAGCTGGGGCAGGGCAAACCTTGCCCGGGATGATCATCTCAGGCGAGACTTGGATTACATGCTTGCCTATGCACTACTTCAAGAAATGCGCGTGGACGAGGCAATTGAGATCATCGAACCAATCGTGAATTCAAACAAAGAAACCTTCAAAGATGACGAGGAATTTCTATGCAGTTCAGAGCATCTGCTTGCAAGCGCTTATCTCGAGAACAAGCGAGTGGATGAGGCCATAGAGAGGTTTGAGGCCATGTACAGGAATGCTGGAGAGGATACAACAAATTTTGGATTTGGTCATATCGGGCATCAGCTTGCCAGTGCTTACGTTGAAACCGGACGTGCTAAAGAGGCAATCGAGATCCTTGAACCCATTGTGCAGGACAAGCGGCGAACATCAAGAAAAGAGGACCGAGACCGGCTTTCTTCGGAGCATGAACTTGGTAGGGCATATATTCAAGAGGGCCGATTTCATGAGGCAATTGAAATCCTCGAGCATGTGATCAACGTTCAGAAAGAGTATCAAAGGGAAGATGACGGTGCACGACTGGCTTCAGAACATGAGTTTGGTCTGGCTTGTCTCAGATCCCGGCGCATTAAAGAGGCCATTGAGGTATTGGAACATGCTGTTAAGTTTCGGAAAGTGGTTTTGGGTGAAGAGAACAACCTCTCTCTCGTGTCGGAGCATGAGCTTGCACTTGCATACCTGGAAGATGGGCGTATCGAAGAGTCAATCGAAATACTGGAACGCTTGGTTCGCATTAGGAAGGAGACCTTGAAGGAAAATGATGAATCACGCTTAGCTTCGGAGGGTGCCCTTAAGAGAGCATATCGACAACGTAAATCTTTTTCATAATTGCCACGAGCCAAGTTCCTTGAGCAGCAATGTTCGTGCCAGGAGCTATGAGGATTTGTGCAAGGAGGTTTTAATCAGTCGGCGACTGAATATTGGTAGTTGCAACTCAGTTATCTTATATTGTGAGAACTTCGTTGATGAACTGAGTGCCCGGTTGACGACTTCACGGGGACGGAGAAAGTCGAAGAGGAGAAGTTTAATAACCGAAAAATACGACCCAACACGATATCTAAAGAAGAATATCTCAGATAGTATCAGTATATATCATCCCATAATATACTGCGAACTTCAACGGCTGATTCAATACATAGGGGGAGGACTGGCGAAGGCTTCCGCTGGACTGTTTCTCCACGTCAGTTTCGGAAGATGATTCCCCAAGGCCATTGAAATAATCTCCACAAGTAATTGTGCAAGGCAACCATTGGATCTTCTAGGAAGAAGAGAGGGGTTTATCAACAGATGTCAAGTGTCTGCTCAAATTATACGTTGATAATAAACTACCTAAATCAGCAGTGCTGGTTTCATGCTCTCCACCAGCAATATCTCAGGCCAATCACATTCTGATTGAAGGCTGAGCTGCATCTATCCTGATGTTTCGGGATAAACAGCTTTCTTTCCTTTGACGATTGCCTTGAAGAACAGAGCAATGTCTTGTCGACTCTCGAATATGGGGAGGATTGTAATAACGATGGCGCCGAAGAAACCCCAGATGAACGTGACGGCAATCCAACCGGTGAAGAATGATTTGCTGAAGATATATGAAGATCCATACATCGGGATGGGCCAGAGACTACCAAAGGTTAGTTTCATCAAAGTCGACGGTATGAGCATGACACGTACATGGTCATCGACACGGCAATGAATATGGCCGCGCCGAGTGCGAGGTTTCGTGCCTTGAGCAACGGCTTCTCGATACGCTGAAGGTTCTGCAGCTCCTCATCCGTCCTCTCCCTGGCCGTCTTGATCTTCGCGTCCGACGACTGCAGTGCCTTTTTATCAAAGCTGCTGTCGTCCACCTGCTCCAGTTCTTTGAATTTCTCGAAATCATAGTCCTCGGGCTTGATGAATGTGATGAGCGGCGTTAGAACAATGGGTGCCGTGAGCGCCAGCATGTTTCCTGCCACCGTGGGTATGAAATCCGAGAGAGTAGCGATTGACACCACTCCATGTTGTTTGTACGCAACGCCGATCCATGTGCCAATACTGGCAATGGAGCTGATGATGGGGACCAAAACAATGGCATACTTGCTTTGCTTCTTCCAGAAAAGTGTACAGGCACTTGGAATCACGGCACCTGGCTACTGTTAGTCTTTCGAGCCATCGAAGATAAATTTTAATGATGCTGACCGTCAATAATGATACCGATCGCGGTGACAATGAATGTTACTGAGAACCCGGCGTAGCAGAGACCGACGGCAATACCCGCAGTCAACAGCCCGAAACCGGCAACGGCGATGTGAGAAACAAACACCAGCCTCTCTCCTGTCGCAGTGGGGTTGATGTAGGAGCGATAGAAGTCATACGTTACCAAGCTAGTCACCGCAACAGTTTCGGAGCTCATTGCACTGGTGATGGCCTGGAACAGCATCAGCAAGACTGCTACAACCCCGCCTTTTCCCATAATAGTATATGCAACGTAAGGCATAACAAGAGCCGAGTTAATCTCGGCTACAGATAAGGGTGTTGGGTATGTCGGCCTAGAGGGGTTTAGAAGGTATATTCATAAAGTTTGAGAGCCTCGATCTTACCATGCTGGTGTATGTTCGAGAGCAGCGCCTCCAAGGCCGAACGTGGTTGAGATGCAGAAAGGAATAGTGAACTGTTGATGATGAGTACACCTTTGTAGAAAAGAGGATTTAGGAAGTGCTTACCCAGCAGAGCGAGCCCAGAAGATAGCCAGCAACAGTCGACTTCGGGTCAGCAGCAATTGCTTTCTGGAAAAGCCTAGCAATTCATGTGAGTTCCCAAATCAACCTCCTGGAGTATGCAATAGGACACTCACTGTGAATCAACAGTGGCTGAAAACCCACCACCAAGAAAAATCAAACCAATCAGACCTCCCTGTACACTCCTCATGGTTAAAAACTCGCCTCCAGCGTTACCTTCAATGGGGCGAACTTCTGCTGCAGCTTTAAGCAGCTCCCACATCCTTCCGGGGGATCCGACGTGTTCCGAGGTTGAATACATGACGAACATGCTGGAGAGCATGATGACGAAGATGATGACGGTGTGGACTATCACGATACTCTTAGTTTGGAAACCTGGCGTGAGAGATTCAATCTTAATTCTTACCCCATTCAGTAAGAAAAGTCGCCTTGATTCCACCAAAGAGAGTGTAGATACACACTCCGAGAGGAAAGAGAAAGCACACTGCAACTTTGTTGATCCCAGTCACCAAGTTGAAAACATCGGCTCCTCCAACTAGAAGATTGACGGCGATGAAAATTTGGTAAATGAGGGAGTAGACGGCCAAGACTATATGCCCGGGTGCTCCGTAGCGATGTTTAACGAGCTCGAGAAATGTGTGTGCGTTGGGTGCTTTTCTTTTGAGCTCAATGGCGAGGACGGCAAAAGTCAGAATCGGAACAGAACAACCAGCGCCGAACCTGTTTTGTCGAGATGAGCTTGATATCGATGAACACTTGTTAAGAACTCCTTACCAAAAAGTGGCAGCGATACCATATGAGTATCCAAAGACAGTAGAAGTAAGTAGAGTCGCACTCAGGGTCCAGGAGGACACCACCGAAGATGCAATAAGCCCAGCCCTAATCGATCGTTTTGCCGTCAAGTACATCTCAGAGTCTTGGACCTCGGAGAAATAACGACGTAGAGCATATGTCGTCAGTGTCATGACAATGGCGAAAAGCCCGCCTGGAGTACCAGCATCATTAGAACCAGAGGCGCAAGTCTACAGGTAAATGCTTGCTTACCTAGCCCGACGATGATTCCATAGCCCACCCCAGAGTCAAAAATGGGGAAGATCGAGTTTTCCGCCATGGTGGTAGCGCTGCGGAAGAGTGGCAAAGTTGAATGTGGCGCTTTAAGATGCGTAGTTTCGCAGACTTGCCATACTGCATGAAGCTGCCGAAAAGGTATTTGGTCTTTTAAGACGTTTCTGCATATGCTGCACGTCAGCTGCAGGAGCAGAACCAGGGTCCATGTGGTCAAACCCATATCCATGCCCAGCGGGTCGGAAGAATGGGGAGCCTCGATAGTCACGAAGACGTGACAGCGGGGGGACAATGACGACAGCAATAACATGCGGATGGTAAGGCCTGGTCCCAATTCTATGCCACTTTGACAGACCGAAATTGAAGCTGGACCACTGCTATTAGTGAGGCCCACTGAACGAGAAATACTTGGGGTCTCGGTGAAAGAGGCGGAAATAACTTACGGTGCGTAAAAGTCTATAAAGACCCATTCTGGAGAGGTGGTATTGCACCATCACTCTCCCACCATCCCATTGAACCAATACTATTATCAGCCCCTTACCTTACACTCAAACGGACGAATCAGAGTCATGGAGAGCTTCCAGGCCGAGCAGGCGCGTGCTGCAGCTAGCCGTCGTTGGAAGTCGGAGCCCAAGCCGAACACTCCCACAGAATGGGTCAAGCGAGCCTCAGAAGCGTCTGAGATCCTGAAGATAGATGCCGTCCAGAGGGATAATGAGGGCAAGCCCCCATTTGCCGAGGTCCAATTGCTCAAAGACGCTGGCTTGGTCAACCTCTTGGGCCCAAGAGAGTTTGGTGGTGGCGGAGCGACATGGCAAACCTCCTACAAGGTCACTACCGAAATTGCCAAGGCGGATGGAAGTGTGGGCCATCTACTTGGAAACCATTACTCATGGTATTATCACTCGTTGAATCGCGAGAGGCCCCAGACAAGACGACTAACTCGTGGGTCCCCATCCTAGGTTCTGGAGCTCCCAGATTCTCGGGACACCAAAGCAAGCACGACGGTGGCTACGAGAGTTTACCGAAGGAAATTACTACCTTGGTGGAGCAGTCAACCCTCGAAACGCCGATATGATCGCCAGGGACGAGGGTGATGAGCTCGTTTTCAACGGTGATAAGTTCTTCTCCACAGGTATGAGAACGAATCAACATCCCCGCTCCACCTCCATCGACTGCAGATGAATCAGCCAATACTCTCACCATCCGAAGCTAACATTTCTATTTGTCTAGGCGGTGTGATTAGTGACGTGACTGTTCTGGAGGGGGTCCTGGAAGATACCGAAAAGACGCACGTGTTTGCATTTGTCTCCACGAAGCACCCCGGCATCTCCTTCAAAGGAGACTGGGACGTTATCGGACAGCGGCTGACGGTGAGACCCTGAAACTTAGCACCTTGATCCCATTTCCACGCGAAATTCTCCCCCTGTCTTTACCTGAATTGTGATCTGATAATCTAGCGAAATAGGAATCCGGCGGCTGCTTGATCCGTGACGTTCATGTTTCTTGGGAACACATCGCAGGGTGGGATAACAAGAATCTAACGCCTCGCGACACCTATCACGACTTCATCCTTCCTCCCGTCCAGCTCCAATTTGCGGCCGTTCATCTCGGCGTGGGCATCGGGGCGCTTGAGGCGGCCGCCGAGTACACTCGCACCAAGACTCGGGCCTGGCCCTATGGCGGCGACGACAAGTCCAAGGCCACGGATGAGTGGTACATCAGGGAAGGCTATGGCCACCTCCAGGCGAAGCTATGGGCGGCTGAGGCCTTGATTGACCGCACGGCGGAGCGAGTATCAATAGCTATCCACGCCCCGCGAGCGGAGCTCACTCCACAAACGCGTGGTGAAATCGCCGTTCGTAAGTAGCAACACGCCGCCAAGTGGATTGAAAGACGGCGGAACTATTGGAAGGCTAATAAGTTTCTTGTTCTAACTCGCACGTGTAGAGGTTGCCGCTTCCAAAGCAACGGCTATCGAGACCACTCTCCACGTGAGCACTAAGATCTTCGAGTTGGCCGGCGCTCGTTCCAGCCTGGGCAAGTATGGCTTTGATCGGTATTTCAGGAATACCAGAGGTGAGATAGGCCAACTTCTCCCCCACCCTTCACTTCTTGGTGCATAGACGCTAAAATGACGAATCGACAGTCCACTCCCTCCATGACCCTGTTGCCTACAAGTTCCGAGAAGTCGGTAGCTGGGCACTGTTGCGGGAAGTTCCAGAGCCTAGCTGGTATACCTAGAAGGCTAGACGAATAAGGGTCCAAGGGAAATAGCACGGGTTCAATGTTGTGCAAAACAAACCAGGGTCTCGATGGTGTCATCTGAAGCTGGGTCCTCACTTCTCCACACAACCATGATATAATAAACCCGAACCATAGATTGAAAATTAGAATCATTCGCGAGTAATCTCCTGTTCGTTGTTGCTCAAGTCGTGACTCGCTAGCTCATACATCCGATATCCATGTATAGCTCAGGCCCAAGGTACCACCGCAGGCCTGCCACTCCCAAGATCGGGAAAGCCCTGCTCCTGCGGCAGTTTGCAAGCGACTTCGTGCTTGAGCATGGACACCCAATCCCTGTACCGGGACCATGTGAGGTGCGAATAAAAACCGTGGCCGTTGGTTTGAACCCGGTGGATTGGTAATGAGCCGACCCCCCTCATCCGATGTGGACAGGAGCCGTCTCGTCTTAGTTGGATGGAGCGAGCTGACCAAGCTTCATGCAGGCAAGCGAAGGACTACAATTTCGGCATCAGCTCTTTGCCTTGGGTATCTGGCCGTGATGTCGCAGGTGTCATTGAACAAGTTGGCGACTCTGTTACCAATCTGGCACCTGGAGATGCCGTCTTCACCCTGACGGATTATACCAACGCCCGCTGTGGCGCATTCCAAGATTACTGCATCGCCCACCATGCATCTGTTGCACTCATACCGCCAAGCTTGACCTTTGAGGAGGCTGCTTCAATTCCGGTTGGCGCAATCACTGCCGGCGTCGCCTTGAAGCGGTATATGGGCATAAGTGCCCAGAACCACGACGCCTCCCAGAAAGCTTCGAAGGATTGGGTGCTAGTCTGGGGAGGAGCAACTTGTACAGGATACTATGCAGTGCAGTTGGCGAGTCTATATGGTTACAAAGTCATTTCTGTGGCCGGTAAAGACAATATAGATTATGTGCGGGAAGCAGGTGCCAATGTGGTGCTGGATCGAGAGATGAACGATACAGAGTTAGTCGATGCAATCCAGCAAGCAACATCGGGGCAACTGAGCTACGCTTTCGACGCAGTCGGTCCTGTGACGGCCGGACTCTGTTTGCAGGCGATGAATACAGGCAAGTCTGACGAGAAGAAAACCTTGGTGGCGTTGGCTGGGATCCCGAAGCATGCAAAGACTGCTGGGCAGCCAGTCGAATTATCCAACGGCGTTTTCGTCAATATTCCCGAGATAAAAGTAAAAGTCTTTCACAATGATCCGGAATTCGGGCAGGAACTTCTTCGAGAGCTCACTACATATCTGATGAATGGGCAGCTCAAGGTTCCTCGCATCAGGATCATGGATGGAGGTCTAGAGGACGTTAACAAAGGTCTTTCATTGATGAAAACAGGTCAGATATCTGGCTCTAAGCTAGTCATTCGTGTTGACAAGACGGCCGATGCCCAGGGAGATTTGCATTATCATGGATGGTTGTAGGATATTCTAATAGAGTAGAAGACGGCCCATGTCTTATGCCTGTACTTTTTCCAGCTTGCCTGTCTTTACATCATAGATGTAGCCTGTGATAGGGACATCCAAAACAAGGGGGCTCTTCTTGATGATCTCAATGTCATCTAGGACGCTTTGCCTCAAGTCATGGAACGGCAAAAATGCAATGTGGTCTGCATTTTCACTCAACTCATTGCGGATCTTAGATTTGATCCCTGTGTCCGTGAAAGTGAGCATGCCGCAATCGGTCTAAAACATCGGTCAACGCTGCGTTAATACCCTTGCTAGGTTCTCGAGGCAATGCCGAAGAAAATGAGGAGATACATACGTGGTGGATGATAACGATTTCTCGTGTACCCAACAGTTGCTGGGAGATGACAAGCGAACGGAGTCCGTCAACCGTCCGACCTCCTGCGTTTCGGATCACATGAGCGTCGCCCTCTTCCAGTCCGAGGATTCTTGCCGGATCAAGCCGAGCATCCATGCATGCTACGATCGCCACTTTTCTGCATTGTCATATTAGGGATGAAGATCAAGACGAAGGAGGGGACAGGCTGCATGAGCTCACCGGCCGGGAGGGAGGGGCAGATCCCCCTTGGTGAAAGCCGCCGCATATTTCTGATTGGCCGCTTCAAACTCCGGAATGACAGAACGTACGAACGACATGATCAATCTGCAGAGTGTTGATCAAGGAAGGTGCCTGGGGAATGGTGAGACTGTCCGTTGTGGCTCCCTTAAATAGTGAGATTCCGTCGTCGGCGTGGCATCAAATATCAGGTTCCACCTTTGAAGCAGATGATATTATTACATTGTAAGACGCCCCCGGTTCGCACCTAAGACCAAACAACTCAAACCCGAGAATTTCCCAGCTGCATGGCCACCCCCGTCGAATGGAGTAGGACTCTCCTACTGCACCGGAAATACGGTAGGAACTAATATGAGGGAAATGGCGTAACATGCGGAGAACAGCACGCAAAGGCGCAGTGGAGACGAAGTAAGACGGGAAAATTGAAGGCTATCACCCGAATGTACTTGGACCGAGTCCTCCTCCCATTTGCTCAACTACCACTGCGTTTGTTCCCGGAGTTTCCGCATGACTCATGCTGCTGATGGCTACCGATCTGTAAATGCTTAGAAACTATCAACCATTTTCAGCGGCTATAGCACTTAAATGGAGGAAATTGTATCCTACAACCGTCAAGTCAAGCAGCAAGCATACCAGCCTGTGTCATGACATCCCAGCTTGCAAGCCCCATCACCTCGAGAGAAGTTGCGATGGGAACTTAATCAACCACACAGGACTCAAAGGCCAAATTTTGTTATTGGGTTATGCTTCTCCATTCCTCATACCTTCTGTATAATATTTCCCAGCATGTTTAAATGATGTTCCGCAAGTCTTTGTGCAGGCTACAACGAAATGAGAGGGGATATGGAGTGCAGACAGCCAATGACTTTCAACTTGTCGTAGAAGACATGATCCCAGGGTTCATTGATCAATAAAAGCAATCGTAATAACTCATGTGATAGATTCTACTAGGTAATTGTTTTGATAATTTACACATCATCAAGTTAGCTACTGAATGCTGTTATTATAAGACAAGAAATGGGATGGGAGTATAGGGTAGGTAGTCAGTCAAGATTCTTTTCTTGGCTCACATTGATCACTTTGTCAATAGTCCTGATTAACCTACTACCTATTACTATCTGCCTGGGGGTAACTTCTTGTTTTAATCAATCAGCTGAAGCTACTCACCATCATATACCTAGGTGCCTACTTATTCAATGAGAAACAGCCAGCATGTGACAATGGGGCCAAAGAAGAGGCTGCTTATCGATAGGTTTCTTATCGATAAGTTCCACCGGCAACGTCATAGCATCCAACACGGGCTATGACGCGGGACGATCTCGATTTCGCCCACCCTCCATCCACTAAAATCAAGTTTCTTGCTTGGTAGACGCGCACCTCCTTACAGATATCTACCATGAGCAGACGTGATATTGCAGACCTGGACCCTGCGTCATATCCCTGCTTCTGGAATGACGTTAATGATCGGCACAGGCTCTCTCTCGCAGCGACCACGTTTCCAACCTGCCGTCAAATGAGCACGTCGAGTACTACGTGTGTAGTCATGGGAGAATGACGGAATTTCTCTACGCGCGCAGGCTGATTTAGATATAAGAATGCCAGCCTACCCGTGGTCGCCCATAGCCCGATAAAGTTCTCGTTCAAGACATCGAAAATCAAATTCTCCGCTGCCTCGATCGACAGTCACACAACTACCGAAACCCCTACCAAACACTCATCCGAATAATCAGTCAACATGGAGTGGGCAAAAAACACCTACAACACCCAGTACGAGAACTGGGTCCCCTGGCTCGAGGACATCTACCTCCGCTGGTTCACCAAGGACAACAAAGCCAGCTACAGCACCAGACGTACGCTCGTTCCACCGCCCCTCAGCCCCAACATCACCACTTCACTACTGACACAAAACTTCCAGAGAACCTAGACAAGACCAAGGTCACGGGCATCCAACAAGTAGACACCCTCCAAGACGGCGTGAACAACATCGCCGCCTCCCAGGTCGGCCAAGGAGGCCTCCTGCAGCCCGTGTCGGACCTCGCCTCCAAGGAGGGCATCAACCGCACCGAGCGCCAGGGCAAAGACGAGGACGGCAGCTACGTGCCCACGTCCGTCCCCGGGTCCGAGGCTGCCGGTAACGCCGCCTCCACCGTGGCCGACGGCGGCAAGTCCATCGTGAGCGGCGCCACTGACGGCGTCAAGAGCGCTGGAGGGTTCCTCGGCGGGCCTTTGGAGGAGGCAAGAAGCAGGAGGGGCAGCAGCAGCAGTGATGTGTGAGCTGGTTTGCAGATCATTGAGCGGTCGGGTTTTCATTTTGTTCTTTACGATATAATATTTTTAGTGCGCAGAGATCGATCAAAAGGAGATTTCTCTTTCAGTTTTAGTTTCAGATATCCAAAACTCCTCCAATGGAATTCAATACCTTTTAGAAAATGAATGGATTGTGTGGCAAAAATCAAATCCGATGCGGGTAACACTATTTGGAACCATCACATCCAACATTATCGTCCTACCATATCCCGTATCGATCCACTCCCTGGAAATATCAGTAGACGCATTGAATTCAAATAAACTACTTGATTAGACTAGACTAAAGAATGATTCGTAATACTTGACAAAATACCATGAGACCTGCTCTCCGACAACAAGTCAACGCAAGAGAGCTCTTTTGCGGTTGAGCTTGGCTCCTTCGTGATATCATGCTCTCCGTAGTTAGCAACCATTCGTAGCGTGTTCATTTCGAGCTGTAACTAGATATACAAAGTACCAACCATGTGAGAAGTCTAGACATTGAAAATGAAAACTTTATAAATAGACATACCTTGCAGTATCGTGATTTTTTTGCGGAGTTAGGAGGCCAATGGGAGTATCATATAGCCATAGATTCGAGTTGACGTACTAGAAATACTTCAGGAATCGCAACCGCCTCTCCTCCTCCGTCATCTTGGCAAACTCTTCCACCTCCTTCTCCTTTAGAGGGGTATAGCAGTTCAGAAAGTTACGAGATAGTATGTCTCGCATCACAGAATCTTCCTTCAGGTGGTCGAGCGCCTCTTGCAAGCTGCCGGGCATCTTCACAGTCAATCCATGGGCAGTCCTCTGGCTTGTTTCAGGGAGGTCCGGAGAGTTTCTGCAGCCTGTCCGTTCTAAATTTATGTCTTCCTCCACGCCAAACAGGCCGGCTGTAAGCTATGGATTCGCGGTGCTGTCGAGCATGCGGAACTCCTAATGCTGGCTATTAACCTTGCTCGCTGAGAGGTCACGGTTGTCTGTCCCGAAACCAATGATTCACCAGCATATCCATTCACAGCGCGGACGTAACTATCAAAGTTGGCCAGTCCAAATGCGCAAAGTGATCTCACATGGGCAAGTATCCCAGCCAGGAAGTTGTCTGCATATTCCGGATGAAAACTTTGGGTAGAGAGATGGAGATCAACACAATTAAAAGGCCCGTTCAGCAAAGGCTTGGGGGCCATAGTGGCTCGAAGATTGTGACGCAGGCAGATCGTTCGGATCGTTACTTGTGCGAGTATCAGGCTATCAATGGCTTCGAGCGGTGTCTCTGGTATCAGGGAAATTTTAAGCTGATCGGCAAGTCCAGTGTTGAAGTGCTGGATGGGAATATTGGACGTGCGGAGTGCTTGGAGAATCTCGTCCATGATATCAAGCATTTCGGTCCTGAGCCCAGCAGTTCTGAAGCTGCCGTTGAGGCGGTCCATGGGTTTATGGACTTCGCCCGATGGGTCCAGAAGCATGAATTGAATCTCGAACCCAAGGAGGAATGTAGAATTAAAACTGATTCTGAATTCTCCCAGGACACCTTCCAGCAATTTTCGTGGGCATTTCTCAGAGGAACCCTTCTCATATAAAGAACACATGACAGTGGCATGATCGTGGTTGGAGCCGCAAGGACGAAGCGACGACCAGTCCGGAACCAGCTCCCAAGTTTCGTGACGGTCGCCTAGGGAGAGTACCTTGGGGGCGGTCGATATCGGAATGATCATGCTGCCTTGTGCGAGATGGTAGTTTTCAGTTCCTTCAGCGATTCGGAGGCATCGGTCGATCGGGATGAAGCGGGCGCGCAGGACGCCCGAGTAGTCAACCCAGTATTGGCGAACATACTTGAATCTCCCCTCGTGCTCAGGGAGGAAATCCTCGACCGTATGTTTCTCCGATGTCATCCTGGGCTAATCCGTAAGAGATGATATTCTAAATTAGTGGACCGTGTGTTTGTTGTTTATGTTTGGGAAGAGTCCAAAGCTGAGGAAGTAGAGGAGGCGAGAAGACGATGAGACGAGGCAGAGAGTAGAGGAGAACAAGTTAGAAGCAAGTTGCAGCTTTAGAAGGTGCAGCTGTAACTTGCCGTTGGCTCTGCCTCTGCCCTAAGGTGTCCATCGGTTGCACTTGACCACGAAGAACTCGTTTTCAAAACAGTAAATAATAGATGTGGAGTTTCAAGGAGAGTTGACGATGAGGGGATCGATTCAGAAGTAAGAGTTGTAAATAGTGCTTCTCTCATTGTGCTTTCTTCAAACTAGCTCTATTGTTCCGTCCATCTTCGCTAGGACGACGAGTTCGGCCAGGGAAGGATGTTTTGTTGGTAGAGAAACCAAACAGTGCTGCTCGATCAGAAACTCAAATAAGCCATAATACGTAAGAGAATGAGAATAAAGTTCAACAGCAATGGAAGCTGCCAGAGCCCGGCAACTCAACACAAAATCAACACAATGAATACAAACAAGCCATAATAACATAGGTAATTTCAAACTAATCTCCTGGTTGTTGGAGAATCCGGTGCTTCCAGTTCTTGTCTGATCGTCTTTGCACTCCATTTCCGTTCTCGTGATCTGTTAAACCACCTCCCCTACTCGCTGAAACCCTCCCATTCCGATTCAGATTCCTGATCCAATTCCATATCCCACTCTGTCTCCATCTTTATTCCTACCTCTGATGGCCGCTCCTCCCACGGTCCCAGATACGTGGCGTCCATGATGGCGAAATCCAGATACCCCCACAGGCGGTTCACGCTGACATCCCACAGCACTTGTTCGGGTGTGCGATGCGATCCCGCTCCCTTCCGGAACCTGTCTCCCGCCATCAACTCCCCAATCTCTCCCTCGGAAGCCCGCGCGGCGCAGTCACGCGCACTTTCAAGTAGACCCAGGACCCCCTGGGTTGACCACCACGTGGCATACGAGTACTGGATTGCGCGGTCCGTTTCTTCCACGGAGCCAGGTGAATACGTGCCGAGCGTGGCGACCATTGCTTCATCCGGGTCAAAGAGGTCGAACATGAAGTATGGATTAAGCTCGGTAATGGCGACGGCAAGCTTGCAGATCTGGGTGAGAAGCGTCTGTTCGGTCTCCGAGAGGGCCTTGTGCGAGTGTTTGTAGAGGTCGGCGGAGAGCGGGCTCCGGACCACGGTTTGCTGGATCTGGGCGTGAAGCTCCGTGGGAATAGAGCGCTGGGCAAGGACCTTGCGGGTGATTTTCGTGTTGAGGACGTCAACCAGCAGCTTGAGTTTCAGTATCAAAACGGCAACAAGGTAATTCAGAGAGGGACGTTTGTCAATGAAAAGGCCTGGCTGCTCCAAGGCGTCGGCTCCGTGGATATCAAGGTACGGCAAGGTGAAGTCATCCCAGTCATGATCTATGTCACACATCGCCCACCACTTGAGAAAGTCGTAGCACTCCTGGTCACGATCGAGCCGCAGCATGATGCAGGGCAGAATTTCCCGCACCGCCATGGTATCCATGCGGCACAGCCTGAGCATGTCTCCGAGATGGTCGTGAGCTTCGCGGACGCTGTCGAGTGTGCCCAGCGGGAGTAGATTCTCCATGACCAGGGCGAGGCGAGCACGCATGTAGGGGCGCGTTCTGGGGATTTCCCAGAAGTAGCCGACGCCCGTCTCGAAAACATTGGAGGGGACTCGATACATTGGGTTGGGCTTGCGGATGAGCTTGTCCTCATGGTCGAGCTTAGCGCGGGCCATGCTGATCTTGTGGCAGGTTTGCATGTGGCCGTCTATGTCGGCCATCTGGTGCTCACGGCAGCAGTAACGAATTACATGGCATCCGGTGCACGGCTGCAGTCCTGGCCCTCCGCCCTGGCATGGTGAGCAGCGATGGATCAGAGCTCCCACGGGACCGTTGCGGACGTCGGCGCCGCTGGCCATGATGGATGAGATGTAGTTGATGGAACGATCGATGAACGAGTGATGGACGAGTGATGGACGAGTGATGAACGAGTGATGGACGATTGATGGAAGGACAGAGGGACAGACTCGTCGGTGGATGATTCTGGGTTTCTGGGTTTGTGCGGTGGCAACTTGGTCTGGCCAAACACATGCAATTATGCGAGTGTCTAGTGAACGAGCCGGCAAGCACGATCACTGCCGGGCGGCATTTCTCTTGTCGCATATCCCTGATCAAGGTTTTGGCTTTCTTGATCACGCTGCCCTTCTGCCATTGAGCGCTACCAGAATGAGGTGAACGGAGCTATGGGCGCCCTGGAAACTGTTCTCTCGTCGCGTCCAGCGGATGGGACATCCAGATTAGCAAGCCAGCGTTATGAACGAACGAATCGCAGATCAAAGATCAGAAACCGGCTGCATTCGCGTCAGAACGAGGTCAGGTTGGCGGGCAAAAGCTAGGCAAGGCTAAAGGACATCGATCCAGCCACTCAAGTATCACCGGGTGTATCCACGACAAGGGTACCAAAGCATAAATGGGCATTAAACTAATCTTCGAAGCATTCCTGAATACAGAAATTCCTCAGGGTATAAGATACGACAACCATTAACCATCCCCCTCAAAACACACAACCCCACAGGATATAGACAATTTCGATTACCGACCTTCAATCAAGCGCATCCCACACATTCTCACGAACATTGGCGCGGCCTTGCCCCTTACTGGCCGTCCCAGGCAACCTTCATGGAGGTTGGGAAGGGGAAAGTGCTGCCCCAGTCCTCGGTGAGGTAGACGGAGAAGCCTCCAGGCTGAGGAATCTTCTTCAGCTCACCCTGAGGTCCAACAGCGCGACGAATGCCCTTCTTGCGGAAGACGGCCCGGAACAGCTCAGTGAGAGCAACCTGGCTGATGTCGCGGCCGAGACCGGCGTGGGGGCCGGCGCTGTAGTGGATGTAGGAGTCGCGAGGACGGCTTGGGTCGATCCTCTCCGGCTGGGGGAAGTGGACAGGGTCGTTGGCGGCGTCGGCGAAAGAGATGAAGATCTTGTCGCCAGTCTTGATGTTGACCTGGCGACCATCATCCTCAAGGATGGTATCATTGCCGGCAGCCTCGCGGTAGAGTCCAGTGGTACCAGCCTTGCGAACGCCCTCGAGAGCATATCCGAGAAGGATCTCGTCAGTCTCATCACTGGAAGGCTGAGCAGCAACACGCTGGATCTCGTTGACGTGAGGAACACCCTCAGGGGAGAGGTAAAAATCAACAGCTTGGGCAAACTAAAACAGTTGTTAGTCAAATTAATACATAAGAGGGGATGAGTAGACATACCACTTCGGCCTGGTTGGGCACCATAGCGCCCGCAGTGGGGAGAATTTCGCCATATGTAATCTCATGAGCATCAACGCCAGCCTTGGAAAGACCCTTGATCAGGTTGACACCATAAGCCTCAAGAGGGTCATTCTTGTGCTTGGGGGTGTATAGACCGCGCATACCGAGCTTGGAAGCAAGTTTGACATTCAGCTCAACAGCACGGCCGAGCTTCTGCGCCGCCTCCTTGGTAGCCTGTCGCAGAGGGAAAGACTTGGCGGGGTCACTGTCATAGAAGACGCCGACAAAGATGAGAGCGAGGGTCTGGTACAGCTCAAGCTCGGAGAAGATACCCTTGGGGTTTTGCTTGTCCTTGATGGGCAGGTTGAACAGACGGGCGACAAAGTGTGTGTGGGCCAGGTTACCGAAATCACGAACAAGATCGATTTGAGTCTGTGCGCCAAGCTTGTACGACTTCTCGGCCAGCAGAGTCTCGGCAATGGCGGAATAGAAGGCCTTGACAGACTTCTTCCATTCGGGCCTGTACAGGAGGGACTCGAGGGCCTTGCGGCTGTTGCCATGTAGAGGCTTGTCGCCAAGGAGGCTGCCAAAAGAAGATTGCCAGTCAATCTTGTACTTGTCGTCATTCTCAAGGATGTACTTGGCACCACCGTACGTTGTCACGTTGACGCGATTGATGTGAGACGTGGGGCGGTCCCAGTTGAAGAGGTGTTCACGGTTCAGGCTCTTCATGATCCTGCGATTTTCGTCGGGAGTCACCATGGGGTAGTGGGCATAGATGGAGTCCGACTTGAAGTGGTTAGGGAAACCTCGCATGAACAGCTTGAAGAATGAGCAACCGTGGTTCACGCTGAGATCATAGTCGACCTCTTTGTAGCCCCAGTTTGTCAAGTTGCCCGGGTGATAGTCAGTGGTGTAGTACCTGTCACCACGGACAAGTGCGACGGCATCAGATAGAACGACACGAGAGATGGTGTAGGTGGGGGCAATGCCGACACCAGGGACCATGGGCTCTTTGCGCTCCTCGGCAACGATACCAGGGTACAACTCAACGTTGTCAGGATGCTGGTACAGGTTGCGGAGACCATCGGCAATCACAGGGTCGGAATTGATCTCCTCGAACGTGTCATATGCTTTCATACCAAAGTGCTTTCGGAACTCGTTCAGACTGGCCAGATTCCAACGACGGCCACGCATGATTCCCAGAATCTCGACGGGCTTCATGCTGCGGGGCACGTTGCGGCCACCAAACGAGCCTCCGGGCGACTCAATAGCTTCAGTCAAAGCCTCCATGAGCTGATCGTCGTTGAAGCGTCCATCAGGTCCACGCTTGAACCCACTGAAGGTACGCTCGCCGGGATCCTTGGGAATGGACTGCTCAAATGCCTTCATCGCACCCATCAGAGCACGCATGTCCATCTCCTCATAGCTGCCGCCACCCAAGAGCTCCTTATAGAAGTCCTCAATCCACTTCTCATCAGGCTCGGAGATGCATGAGTGCCAGCGGTAGCAGAGGTTGAACTCGGCCGAAACAACATTGCCAACGCCGGCTTCAGAGCCGTTATTGGTTCCCGCAGCGACACCCATCTCCTGACGGGGATCAAGGGTCCAAGCTGTATCACATCGGTTCAAGTTGATGATATTGCGGACGTAGTCGATGAGGGTGATGTTGATGTACAGGCCGGAGGTGACCAGGCGAGCAGTCTGGAAGATCTCTTCGTCATGCTTCTTCCAGACAGCTGCTGCCTCTTCATCATTCATTCCGGGTGTAGGGGTAGGGAATCTGAGGTCCTCGTTGATCTCGGCCAGGTTGGTCGCAACGTAGTTGTGGAATCGGTTGAACATGACGAGAAGAATACAGACACCAGGAGGGTTTCCGATCAGACGCTTGTCAGCAAAGCAATCTGGCTTGAGATGTCCACCCTTGAAGGTTCGGATGCTATCCTGCTCTTCCTGTGTATTACCGTAGAGAGGCGCCAAGTCGAGATAGGACGAGGTGTTATTCTTGTTGGGGTCTCTCTGGTCGGTCCAGAACAGATCTTTCGGACGCATCAGCCTTCACCTTGTTCTGAATGTCTAGTAGAACTCAACGATGAACATACCGTGAATGATAATGGTAGCCCAGTACCAGAGAATACTCGACGTGTTGTTGGGGTTCTTGCGGAAGCCATCTCGAGCCATGACAGCCTCAAAAATGGCTGCAGGATCAGGCTGGGCACCCAATTGAGCGTGCTTCGGTTTGCAGGAGCGTGAATATGCGTGGCCCCTAGCACCGAGGAATGGCAATGTTGGGTTCTGTATTGAATCTGTCAGTCTCATCATGCGCAAAGCCACTAGCCCTCATGCGACATGCGGGTGATTCAAGCGAACTCACGTTGTAAGCCCCGTCTGGGCGGCGGTACTTTGACTCGGGCCCAATATACAACAGAGGGGGGTGTTCAAGCGAGTTCCAAAGCTTGTCAATAAAGCTGTTGGTGAGCTTCTCTTGTGTTCGGGAGTGGTCGGGGAGCCCAGCGACAAGCTGGATCGTCCTCTCCATGATCATGGTCTTGTCATCCTGCTGCGTCTCGCCCTTGAGCTTGCCTTTGACAATGTCGATGAGGGTCTTGTAATCTGCATGAGTCGGTCAGTATCTCTGATTCTCTCCCCTTAGTGCGATTGCCTCTAGGCGAAGTTCATACATACCACGTTTGGTGAGTTTGCCCAGGTCATCGCGAAGCGTCGGCCTAGCCACAATCTGGCGATACGAGCCGTCGCCCCTTTCAGTCGGGAGAGGGCGACTCGAGGCTACTCGCATCTCCTTGACGGAAGCCAACAGGCCCGGCTTCTTGGGAGCCGCCGCCGAGGACAGAGGTGCCGGCTGGTTGTCATGCTTCCTTGCCGGATTGACGAGTGCCGTGCTCGTCACCTTGGCCTTGGCCTTCTCTCCATTCTGTGCGCCGTTCTTTTCGTAATCTGCCATGATGAGACCTGGTCAATTCACCTCGACAGTTCGATCAGAGAAGGTGGGAGGATTGAGGAAAGGAGAGCTACCATCTGAATGGGCCTGGGCTGCTCGCCCATCTTAAACCTGCCGTACCACCATCCGGGATTACACCTATTGCTTCTCACACACCCCTAGTTCGCTGCTAAATGTCACACATGCCTGGCTTTCGATATCCTCTACAGACGCCCAGCAGTAGCCGTAGCAGTAACTCGAAGCCAAAAGAAAATAATAGCCCGAGGAGGGAAACCCACTCCTACGCACGCCCATCGTCACGTCCAAGACATGGCATTCCGCTAGGTATGCGGCCCCACAACTCACGACGGCGCCAGCTGTTTGCAGGGACCTCTGATCTACCACTTAGCATGTACAGTGGACGTATCAGCGAAGTAGTTCTTGCATGTGAGAGATAGATGGCGGCCAGGGAAGGCAATCTCCATAAGCTTCGAGCAAGGGGAGGTGCGACAAGGGCCCACAAGATGTACATTAATTAAGAGCCGGCGGATGAAGATCGTACCGTCAATAGCATCCAGCTCTCTGTCTCTTCGGGATGGTCTCCCAAAAGAGACGAATTCAATCGACAGTCCAGCTACCACTTATGAGTAGGGATTGTGATGTACGAGATGCTGTCTTGCTCGCATGTCCATTCGCCCCTGAGGAAGCAAATTACCATGTCTCGGCACGACTAAACGTGCAAATCATCAGTACGATGTAGTATAACTACAGTGTTCTTGGTGAACAGAGGGTGTACTGTGCTGGATGTACCACACGGGGGCGTTCAACTTCCGTGGCGCCAACACTCCGAGGACCGGGCCTATCAAGGGCCATTCGTATGTAATACAGCATGGCCCAATCTGATCGCCAGTGACGATTTAGGCCTCGCGCATAAAGATATTGGTGCCCGTAAGTGCTGAACGCTGGCCAAGAAGCCAATAATTGTTTGGCTGTCAGCAGGCCTATGGCCAGACGCGCCTTACAAAGCATGTTGCTGAGCGTACATACATGCATAGGTGGCATGGTGTGCTTGGGTCTGGAGGGTATACCAATGAAGCCGATTTGATGCATCACTTCTAGGACACCCCTCCCAGCCTTGGCCAGACTCAAACAATGAGCATGATTCGCCGCTCTGCAACAATGCGCATCCCACAGCCAGCTGAACCCGGCAGGTTCGACCGGCGGTGGTGAGAGAGATAGCAGCGAGCAGCGTATCCAGACACACCTGGTGCGTACATACAGGCAAAGAGAGTCGATGGGTCGCGTCGTTCCGGTAGATACGGCGTAGCGTCGTGAACCTCTGCAAAGCTTTCGCTCTATTCAGCTGGTGGGCCCTCCCTGACGCTCAAGTTCTCAACTGACTGGCCGGGAATTAATTTAAAGGGCCACTCAACTGAGAGGGGACGGCGGGAGCCAATGGAGCGGGCCGGCCATCATCCATCCAGCTTCATCCTGGTTGCTGTGGTGGATCAGATCAGTGGATCTCATCTCATCATCATGGGCGAGGCCGCCAGCTTACCATTGTTCCCCCGCATGGCATCCCGGCAGCTCTCTCATGAAATCGTGGCAAGGCTTGCGTTGCTCAGTTACTCGGGCCCCTTCAGTGAGACCATCACCAAGGGTGAGCTTTGGCACAGACGAGATGAGCATCCATCTTCCCTTGAGAGAGAGCGGTAAGCAGCGCCTGGACCCATGTTCAACCAGGTCAATCGAAACGCGGATCAGTGCCATAACGTACCGACCTATCAGTACGTAGTATCGGTGTGCTCTTCTCCATCCAGCATCAGATGCATGGTTGCATAGAGCCTGCAGTCTAAGCAGACCCAAAATGGTGTTTTTTGGCTAGTGTCAACGCCATCACCGACCAAGTGGCCAGCTGAATCCAATCCCAGGTGCTCTGATTCGGGATGTCTCTCAGACTATCCTGTCTTGGCAGACATCCGATGGACATTAGGACTGGCAACCATAGAAACCCCAGTGATATGGCCATTAGGCCGTTGTCATCGCGGACTTAACATGTACGGCGGTTGTACAGTCGGAAGGGTCTTGCTTGGTCACTCGCTGGTTACGTGGTATTGTCTCACCCTCTTCGGTTTCTTGTGAGGTGCCCAAGGTTCCCGGGCCTGCACGTCATGCTAGGGTCGAGTATGAGAGGATGTGTCGCGCGTCCTCATACCTCTTTCTCCCAATCAGACTGAGCGTTAGCACAAGGCCCCTTGGGGGATTATCTCGGCCGATCCTGCTGGCCAGAACGAAATACCACGTCGATCGGGAGATTAGGCTGGCACCTGATGGGTTGGCGACATGTCTGCGGGCGGGAACAATGCAATACATCCCAGGCTCATGCTCTTCGGAATCAATACAAATCAAACATAATGCGGGGCAATTCTTCTCTCCGCCTCATGAGAAAAAGCAAACCGCATCAGGCCGACTGAGACACACGTCTTGTCTCAATACATTTCGAGTGTAGCGTCCCCTCATTTCGTCTCCAGCGCCCCATATGATACCCTGCTCGTGTGGCTGCTCCACGGCGCCAACCGACGATGCTCAACCCTCCCTGGGATTGGGATGCCTGGTCGTCTTCCGAACCTCACATCCATCATGGAGCGTGAGACCCCAGGAGAGGTTGGAAATGAATAACTTCGCATTGGCTGGCCAATCGTCTCCTCACACCCCCCCTCCCTCTCGCATGGGTTCTGTGCTGGCGCCGTGTCCAGCTCCCCACATCCCCTCAAGCTATCGAGAAACGGGCAATCGAGCATGCCCAGCGTCCTCGTACAAGGCGCGAAGTGCCGGGCGGACAAGGTGCGGGAGCATGAGGTTTCTCCAATTGGCCGGTTAATAGCATGATGATCGTCAAGCCCCCTGGAATGCTGATCCTCACCTCTTGCCTCGGTGGACCCCATTTTAATGTCCCATCTGCCGAAACCTACCAGCGTCGCGGGTGTAGATAGTGTAGTTGCGAAGAGTGGCCGCAGTAGATGTGTGAAGAGTGTAGATGGGTGATGGGTGGAGGTGTCATGGTACTTGCACCAACGTTCGTGCATGATGTGATCGATCCAGAGTACGTGTAACAGATATCCGATGATGTCCAGAGGAACGAAGTATGCAACTCTAAAAGCTTCTTTCGGTCAAAACTCGTGGGGAGCGAGAATGCCCGTCCCATCCACCAGGGGCGCGTGAGACATCAGGGCCTAGTAACAGGGTATTGATTTTTCAATTCACATGGCTGTCCTTTCGGGACGTCTAATAGATAAATTCCAACGCTATGCTAACCCCAGCCAAGGAGACTCGTCGACTTCAATTACGAGCGTGAGTTGCTCATAGCCATTCATCCGAATGTGATGATGAACTGTATCTGTCATTAATTGTGGATTGACAAGATGTTCTACTTTGTGCGCAGATCGTGTACGTAAAATGGCAGTTTATCGGTCTCGTAAACGTGCCCTTGAGGGTGTTCAGCCACTCGATACAGGTTATCAACCGAGTGCTGGTGGAATGTGTCGGTGTGATTGCACTGCAGGATGTGTTCCAACCCAGGAGGGTTTGTTAGCCTGAAGATGCCATGCCTGTGCTCATATTAGTCTATGATTCAACCATTATGTTCGGACGAAGTAAACTCACGAAGGCTCGTATTTTGGCGCGCAGACGATAGCAATGCTTTCAGGCATCATGATTTGGTATCCTGCATGAGTATGAAGATCTCGTGAGCTCAGAAAGCACGTCTGGGTGGGGTGTGTATGAATCCATCCGATCATGAGCAAATCTTCACTGTCGCAATAATCAAACATGGCCGACTCGTTTTCCGTCTCGCACGTGTCCGAGGTGCATTTCTGGTCAGGAATAAGGAGGCAGCGGATGAACAGCGCATTATTGACTGGTGTGCCACAAAGAATTCCGCACATCTCGAGGCCACGACGTGTGTTGTCTGCCGCAACTTTGAGAAAGTCGCGACGCAGTGCTCGGGGCAGGAAAATGGATCGAATCGGGTCACCGTTCTCGAGATATGCTCCAGGCTTGAATGTGAGGCGCTCTTTTCGAGGGATGGGTGGCGTTTCATCTGGTATTTCTGCTTTCGGTGGGCGAGCGGGTGGCTGTTGCGCCACCGGCCCTGCTTGAGGTGATGGTATTAGAGGTTGATAATCAACTAGAGCAACCTTGCTGGGAATTGTTGGGGTTGATCCTTCGAGTTTGGTGGCTGAATACTCGTCCATATGTAGGGGTTGCTTAGGTGGTCGTGCTGGCTGAGCAGTCGGGGGTGGCTCGTACACCGGCGACAATGGTGTCTCGCTAGATTCGAATCCTACTGGCCTCGACTTGGAGATGGAAGGGTAGTTGTACGTTTGAGGGACTGGTTGGGAGATGGATTCCACGGGATGAATATCTCTCGCTGGGGCTGGAGAGTCCAAGTTCCTCCTAGCGGCCTCCATTTGCCTCTGGAGGTCGTTATCCTGTGCAATGGTGCTTGTTCTGTCCCAATCATCCCACCGTCCAGCTCTCCGCCTCGTCAAAGTCTCCTCATCGGACAGGCCAGCTTGCTTGGTCGCTCGACGGACGGTGTCTCGGCGTGTGATCTCCCTCCTAGCGAGGTCAACGGCAAGGTCCTGATGCTCCGAGGCATCAAGGATTCTGGCATTTCCGCTCAGGGTGGGATCTCGGGCGGCAAACTCGGCGTAGCTCCTTCGATCTGTAACGGGACGTGGTTGGGGCTTGGATGGCTCATCGGCGGGCCGCATTCGCTCCCATTCTTTGTAGGCATTATTGATTTCGGGTTTCAGTTGCTCAAGGTCCTCGAGGACACTGTCAACGCGCTTCGAAAGTGATCTACAGGCCTTGCGGCCTTCGGGGGTCTTGTACTCGGGGTGTCTCGGTAGGTAGTTCAGGACGAGAAGAGAGTGGCGGTATAGCATCACGTAGGCGCGACCAATGTCGCCTTCAGAGAGGGCAAAATTTGCCTAAGAGAATGAAAAGCACCGTGTTAGCAGTCACTCTGGAGGCGGGTTCAGGAAAGGGTGATGCTCGTGAGGGCCACATGCCTCTTGGTACAGCGTTTCGGCAGCTCGAGACCAGTGCTTCAAGGGAATGTTAGGCTTGAATACAAAGTCTTCTGCCTGTGCCGTCAGCTCGACCACCTTTAGCGGGCGAGAAGGCTGCATCGGCGGTCGAGGATCCATGATGGCGGGGGAAGCTGAGCGAGGGGAAGCTGGTGACACCGCGTTGGATCTGAGGCAATGGAGCTCGCCGGGAAAACAAGGCTGAGAGGGTCGCTGTCGTTATCTAATCGTCAGGCACGCAGGTACCTTGATATCAGGTGGCTGTCAGGTAGCTGTCAATAGCTGTGGCATGGTGAGATAACAATACTTCCTGCTGTAGGGAAGTAAAGTCCATTTCTTACATTAGTACTTGTTATTGATAATTCATCGGCGCTTCAAGCTATTGTCTGTAAATATTGTGGCCTGCATTGGAGAGGTGAGATATGGAAATACCCGTAGCTGTTGGGTCGCGGTAATGGCTCCCGCCCTGGAGCGCTAATGGACAGGCACCCGGATTGGCAGAAACGCCGATGGCTGACTAGAGGGTTCGAGAAAGGCGACGGCCCAAGAGGAAGCTGGAGGCTGTCTGCCTGAAGGAAAGGATGGCGCGTCTACGCGGGTTGCACGTTGCACATCATCATCACATTCGATTCAAGCACAGCAAAAGCACTGCAGGCAACACAAACAAATACAGGGGAAGGAGCAGCCAGACCCCTCCAACAGCCACCGCGGGGCACAATCAATTTAGATATGACGAAATGATATGCACGTAAGACGCATAACGCAGTTGCTCTCTGCTTCTCTCAGTACCTGCATATTTAGATGCCAACTTCTCATTTCTTCAACCGTCGTGGCACTCGTCATGGTTCTAAATACAAGCGGCAATGCAGCAGACATCAAGCTTGGATGAAATGGGGTTTTATTGGGCGCGTCATGGGGGACTTTCAGAGATATCAATGTCCAAAAATGCTAACAGAAAGCCTTGCTAAATCACATCATCCCCCTTGGAGCCCACCAAAATCCATCATCCCAGGTGAAGAATGCTGGAGGACGGGGTTTATTGTCCCTTGCCAGCCTCAGCAGCCGCGGACTGCGCAGCGGACTGGATTTGAATGATCTCCATCTTCTTCTTCTCCGCACTCTCCTGCTGTTCCTTGAGTACGCCTTCAAGTCTCGCGCTGGGAGGAAGTCAGTACACTTCTCTCGATTTCAACCGGTGCGACAGTTATGCAGGGCCATTTTCAGATTAGGAACAGTCTAGCGAACTCACATTTCTTTGTCGATAAAATCTAAGCGACCGTTGATCGTGCTCACAGCCTCCTGCTTCTCTTGCTTCAGGAGTACCGGCCCAACAAGTTTGTAAATGGTCTCATCTTCATCCATTGAGGCGAATTCCTGTCTCGCGCACAAGCCTGTTAGTATCAAGTGCTCCTATCAACCGAACAGCAGAGCAGAGTGGGAGTGAGGCGGGGGTAGTCCTACATTCTTTACTCCTGTATTCTCCTGTTTCTGCCCCTCGAGTTTTTGTCGCGCTGCTACTGTTGTCTGTAGATCTGTTCATTGTAAGCAGCGGGCTTCCTCGCTCCTTCGCACTAATTCCTGGCTAGAATCTGTCTCACCTTGCTGCACCTTTTGAAACTCATCAGTGAGCGCCTGGAGGCGGGCTTGAGAGTCGGCGGAAGCCATAGCGAAATTGTATGGAGGGGTAATTCGTGGATAAGTTTGGCTGGACACCCTGAAAATGGGGCCTTTCTCGCGTCCTGGGGGCCGTTATCAAGATACTCTCAGTCAAGAGTAATTTCAAGTGCCGTCACAATGGGGTATCCTCTCCTCAAAACCGCTGTTCTCTTGGTGGCTTCTGCGGTCGTCTATCTCATGGTGATCCTCAGCAAAACTAGCCTGCGCCCCGCTATGTGCATCACTCGCTTTACTGGCCAGAGACTCCTCTACTGTAGCAACGGCGGTTGATCCCCACTGGCGCAGACAGCAGTGGATGCCTGGCCTCTGACGAAGCAGCGGGGCCTCCCTGCCAGGTACCTGCAATTACAGGCTTGACAGAGGCTGTGCTACCCGGACTCCAGCGCTCTACATCCCAACTTGTGGCCTTATCGTGGTCATATTCGCCAGCTGCACAAGACGAGCCTCGCTAAGCCGTTATTACCCCATCCCAGCAAACCTGTTTCCAGGCTCGATCAGACGAGGAGATCGGCGTCCCTTCATAGCCCCCGCCGTTGAAGGACGAGATATACTGCGCTCCCTTCTTTGGCAGTGTATTTTTTTCGCCTTTCCTTGCCTCTGCGACCTCGGTGATACTTCCTCTAAGCGATCACCCAATTCCGTCTGTCTGTTCCGTTCCCCACCATTTCCCCCCGCCACGGGCTCACCGAACCCCAACTCTCTCAACCTCAAGGCCAGCACATCGCTCAAGGCGCCCTCGACCTACTCCAGCCTCAAAGCCACACCTTTTCCCTCTGTCCGACCCGAGACCTCGAGCAAGCCGCTCCCAACGACGTCGCCGCCGCCGCCATGTCGACCAACTTCCGCGACCGCGCCATCGCCGAGGTGCAGAAGGCGATCACGGCAGACCACAACAAGGAGTACCAAAAGGCCTTCGACCTCTACATGTCCTCCATGGAGCTCTGGGTCAAGGCCCTCAAGTGGGAGAAGAACAAGGCCCTCAAGGCAACCATGCAGGAGAAGATGGCCACCTACCTCGACCGCGCGGAGAAGCTCAAGCAGTTCCTCGCCGCCGAGGCGGAGAGCACCAATGACGCGGGGGGCGGCAAGGGGCTCATGGGCGCCAACGGGGGGGGCACTGGCAAGGGCAAGGCTTCGGCCGAGGACGAGGACAGCAAGAAGCTGCGCAACGCGTTGGCCGGCGCTATTCTTCAGGAGAGGCCCAACGTGCGGTGGGAGGACATTGCCGGCCTTGAAGGTGCCAAGGAGACATTGAAGGAGGCCGTTGTGCTGCCCATCAAGTTCCCCAGTCTCTTCCAGGGCAAGCGAAAGGCATGGAGAGGTATCCTGCTGTACGGCCCTCCTGGCACGGGTAAGAGTTATCTGGCCAAGGCCGTTGCGACCGAGGCAAACAGCACATTCTTCAGCATCAGCAGTTCGGATCTGGTCAGCAAATGGATGGGTGAAAGTGAAAGGTAGGATGGTCCTTCGCAGCAGTGTCATTATGTTGCGTTTCTGCCGGTTGTGTAGGGGTTTTCAAGGTCTGACTCGTGCTTCCAGGTTGGTCAAGAATCTATTCGCAATGGCACGAGAAAATAAGCCATCTGTCATCTTCATTGATGAAGTCGACGCTCTTGTTGGACCCAGAGGCGAGGGGGAGTCCGAGGCTTCACGTCGTATAAAGACCGAGTTCCTCGTACAGATGGATGGTGTCGGCCAGGACAGTGATGGTATCCTTGTTCTGGGTGCGACCAATATCCCCTGGCAACTTGACTCGGCGATCCGTCGACGATTCCAAAGACTCGTCCACATTGGTCTGCCAGACGCCAATGGCCGCGCGAGGATGTTCAAACTTGCCATTGGAGACACCGTGACGGCATTACAGCCCAGTGATTTCAGCGTTCTCGCAATGAAGTCCGAGGGCTACTCTGGAAGCGATATCACTAATCTAGTGCAACGTGCGCTTATGCGACCAGTGCGCAAGGTTCTACAGGCAACACACTTCAAACCGGTAGGTTCAGACTCCCAAGCCCAAGTCTACCAGAGCTTGCCCTCGATAGCCCGAATTCTACTCACACTGGTGTAGGTGATGAAGGATGGCAAGCGGATGCTGACCCCATGCTCGCCTGGTGACCCGGAAAAGGTCGAGATGACCTACGACGACGTCAAGAGTGACGAGCTGCTAGCGCCTGACGTCTCGCTGCAGGACTTCGAGGTCGCACTGGAGGATTCGCACCCGACCGTGGGTAAGGAAGACATCGCGAAACAGGTAGAATGGACGAATAATTTTGGAAGCGAAGGCGCATGATTGGGAAGCAAAGAAGAGACGGAGGATAGCGATGGAGAAGTTCTCGGATGCTTTTAAGACCTATTTACAATGCATCACGGCGTCTACGGGAGTTTCTGGCATGTGGGCTTTTGATATATCACCCTTTGGGACGAGACAGAATTGGGACAAACAGATTATAAATCCAGAGCTTCTATTGTTCTGTCGTTCTCTCCATCCTCCCTCGTACAATTAAGCCTTGCTTGAGCTTGGGATCGGTACCTACCCCCAAACGGTGTGAGAGAGATGTGCTGGATGGAAGCTTGTCGTCCAATGTCCACCCAAGGTCAAATGCCGTAACGTACTCTTATGTGCACCCTTACCTCGGCACATTCTTTAGGGTATATAATACCCACCGTCAATATAGACTTCAAACTGCAATTCCCTAAAAATCTTAAGAATTGGACCCATTCCGATGGCATTCCCAAGACTGGTGCGAGGAATCCCCGGCTCTAGGGTGGGTGAAAATACTGCTACGTCATAAAACACAGCAGCAAGCTCTCGCCGCGCAAACTGGGCGGTCAGGCCCGGCAGAACTTTTTCCTCCATCGCCAAAGCCAATTCGATGAACTCAATTAGAGCGACCGACCACCGCGCCTCACCCCATTCTCCTCCTGCTAGCTAGCTGTTCCATGTTGGCTCGCTTTCGCCATGGGCCAGCGCCCCAGCTTGTGCGGCTCCTGGGCCGTACCTATCGCCCGTACCCAGTCTTCCAGAGCTCTGTGGTAGGAACAGCTGCCCGACCAAATGCGAGAACCTTCACGACCGCGCGCATGTGTATGGCGAAGCCTGGACCCAAGGACGAAACCGGTACACCTGAGAAGAAGCCTCGGAAATCAAAGAAAACCCCCGCTGTGCCAGAGAATGGGGCTGAAGAACCCACGCCGAAGAAAAAACAGGCAGCTAAGAAAACCTCCAAAGCTGTAGGAATTGGGGCCGAGGCAGAGGCCACGCCGAGGAAAAAAAGGGCAGCCAAGAAAACCCCCGAGCCAGTGCCGGAAACCGGTACTGAAGTAGAACCCACGCCGAAGAAACGACGGGCAACCAAGAAAAGCACTAAAGCCGTGCCAGAGACTGGGACTGAATCCGAAGCATCCCCAAAACGTCAGCCTCGATCGTCAAAGAAACAAAGCCCACGAGAGCTAGATGGGTTCATTGCGACAACACCGGTGGCTGAGCGCCTGGCCGAGGCTGAAATATGGTCAAACAAGACACGCAAAAAGAAACCGTCGTCCAAGATAGACACCGATAATTTGATGGTGGCTGACAAAACGAGGGTTAACATTGTCAGCGACAAGCTTTGCGGTGCGTTATTCTTGTCTCACGAAACCAAGCCAGAAGCCATGGAGCCACAACGCAGGCGCAGTTTTGCTGATAATGTATAGACGATATCATCAAGTACCTCGGACCATCTCTCGACCGACACAAAGGCTGCGATCTTCTCGATATGAACCCGGGAGTTGGAGTCTGGAGCCGAGCCCTCCACGATGCCGTTCAACCACGACAACATATAATGATGGAGCCCCGGGCCGAGGAGTACAGTCCCTTTCTTAAAGAGGCCATGGGTGATCGACAGAATGTCAAAATTATCCCCAAACAGGGCATCATATGGAAAGAGCTACATGAGACTCTTCAAACCCACCTCGCTCCCCATCACACCCCGACTCCTCGCGGCCAGAAACCAGAGCGCAATGATTCCATCCTCGTCACGATGAATGTCTCCGCTTGGCCCGAAAAGCCCGTCTACTCCTTCCCGAATCTCTCCGTCATGGTCGCGTACCAGCTCATCCGATACATACGCACGTCCTCCTTCTTCCAGCAGTACGGCCTCGTCCGCGTTCTCCTCTGGACAAACAACGACTTCAAGTACCGTATCCTACCCCGCAGCGTGGGCGAGCGCGTGCGGTCCAACTTCGAGGCCGAACTCGCCTGCGAGTACATCCACGAGGTTGCAGGCATCGACGCGTACGACTTCAACTACTTCCGCAGAAACAGTCGCGACGAGTGGCTGAGCTATGAGTCGGCTGCTAGATGCTACCGCAACATGAAGGATCTCGGCATCGACACGATCCCCGGCCGCGAGACCCGCATGTTCAAGGCCCTTGAAGCGGACCCTGCCCAGTTGCTAAAGCCCCAAAAGCTTGCCGGCCGCAACCCCATCCGCGTCCTCCGCCCGTTCCAGGACGAGCTGGAGAAACTGGAGCAGGAAGCATCCGAACTGTCCGACTCGACCCGCAACATTCGCCTCAACACTCTGCGAACTCGCGTCGCCGCCGAGGGCCAGGAGAACATCCTCGTCCTGGAACTCCTCCAGACGCTCGAGAAGCTCAGCGCCATGGGCCCGTCGCACCCCGACTTCGCCGCGCTCGAGACCGAGTTCAACAGCCGCATCGACGGCATGAAGAGGAACCTCCGCGAGATCTTCTGCGCCGTCCGCGACAACTACTTCAGCTTCCGCCGCAACAAGGGGCCCACCCTCCTCTGGGACCGCCGCGCCTACGAGCCCCTCACCGCCGACCCGACCGAGTTCTGGCCCAACGCCCCCGTCTGCCTCCTCGACATCCAGCCCAGGGCCGTCGACCCCCTCTTCCACGAGGTCGGCCCCAGCTCCACCCGCAGCGGCGACGTCTCCGACATCCTCCTCCGCACCGCCTTCGCCCACCGCGCCCTCAGCCTCCCCCGCGTCATGGCCTCCATGTGGCCCGGCTTCGCCGACCTCGTCGACCAGTGCCCCAGCTTCGTCGACCCCCGCCTCGGCGGCTCCCACGTCTCCGGCCACGGCGAGCTCTCCGTCCGCGCCATGTCCGAGGAGAACTGGGCCGAGGTCGTCCGCGCCTGGATGAACTGGCCATTCCGCCCCCCCTACCTGACTCTGCTTGGCCGCACGCCCGACCTCTCCGGCTCCGAGTCCCACGACACTGAGGGGATGAGCGGCGCCGCCATGGGTGCTCGCAACCTGTAGATATCACCCTGGAGAGCGAGCCCCCATTCATCTCGCCTTAAAATGGTTGCTCATGTTGTAAAACAACTGTGACTACTGTAAAACAACTGTCAAAAATACATGTTACGATATATAGAAGGGACACAGCATATGTACACTTGCATTCAAAGCGTTAGATATATCATACCTAGAAGAGAATACTGGTAATGACACTAAACACTCCCTATCTACACACAGTCTTGGATTGATAGGTTTTCAAGTGCAATGGAAAATAAAAATATATTCGCAGCGCTTACTTGGTAAGCTGGGTTGATATAAACCGAGAAAAAATGCGTCCATGCGCCAGGCCCAACGCCGCCGTGCCTTATATACATCGTCTTTTATCTAGTTCAAACATCGCAATGCTAATGCTAATGAAGAAGTGTCAGAGGACGGCCTTCTGTTTCGTGTGAGATGGGAATGGCGCGAGACGCCATCCGCTTCGTTGTTCGTGAAAAAATTGAAGAGATCGGGTGTACAGCAGAAGCTTCAATGGGCCCGCTGTCATAGCTTCCACCGAGGAAGCTGGAGATGGACATGCTCGTGATGAAACACTCTTGGTCTCACCAATGCTGTCCTTCAATCAAAAGCAGGCAATGCATTTCCCCCACGTCGGGAGCGAAGAAGGGCATTATCCCTCTCATAAAGCAAGCCATGCAATTTTCGATTGGTCCGGTGACAGAAAGTGGGATAGCCATTCTATCCATGTACAAGCCTGATGCTCACCACCACCATGACCAGGTCTTTTCCAAAGACGGGTCTGCTAATACATCATCGACCCATCCGAGACTGCCTCTGTCGTCATCCGTAACTCGAGCGTACTCTAAAAGCACGCGAAGGACATATATCTGCATGTCCTCCTTTCGCAAAACTTTGTCGGCCCATTCCTTCCCTTCTGTAGCAATCTTCTCGCCAGCGAGATCATGCTTATTTTCCCCATTGAAGCCCAAGAAATATTCCATTATCCCGAACCAATCCCCGAACCTGTTGTCCATAGGTACGAAGTGTTTCCAGGGAACAAGCCGGCTGTCGTGCCATTCGCGCCAGAGGGTGGACTTGATCGGCAGAGACGTGGATTTCAGGAGACCTAGGTAACGACCCGAGAAGCTGTTTCCGTCAACGTCGGGCATGTACTTGTTGCTGAATTGATCGGCCAGTGGGACGTTGTCTAGAACGTCAAAGTATTTCCCTGTGTAGTTGCAGCTCCCACCAGGTTGCGGCGGGTCGCACATAAGGTCTGTGAAGCCAATATCCGACCACCCTTTGACCCATTTGGACAGCTTACCCTCAGCTTGGGGCTGATTATGGTATTGTTCTTCAGGAAGGGCAAAATTCTCGGGCTGCCCACCCCTCTCAACGCTAGCAAGGGTGGTAGCATTGTTCATGGCTACGAACCGATGGCGTTGGAAACCCCGCCAGTTCGTGGCTTTGTTCCGTCCTCCAGTCGCGACGCCTCGCCAGACGGCCTTGTTATCCTTGGAGGCCCACGTAGGGCCGTGGTCCTTGCCACCAGTGAAACGATCGTCTCCTTGCCAATACATCGGAGCAGGGATAAGAATCTCATTGTTCACGCTTAGCTTGGAACCGCCGAACATGGGGAACACGCTGTGGGTTGCAGAAGTCGAAATAGGCGCAATGAGGATGCCCTCAAGACCCTGGAGATCAGGTTGATGACAGAGATCGGAGGAGAGTGTAAAGTTGGAAACGTAGCCCTTGTAGAGATGAGGTTCGGCCATCTTCATGCTGATTTCCGGTCGGTTCGCCCAAGACATTTGGAGCTCGGTGGTTCGCGCTGGGCTCTTGGGAGAGCAACCCTGACGGACAATGTCCCAAGATGAATTTCCTTCTGCAAGTACATGTTAGCCACGAGTCATGAACTAGAAAGAACGGGCAAGCTACTTACTGCCACTGTGCCAAATCTTGTCATTCTTCTTCTTGTCAAGCACTATTTCATCAGTCTTCACCGCCTCCTCCTCATCCAAGGTCCCCTCCTCCGTCAAAGTCTCCTGCACATCTTTTGTCTTAACCTCCTCCTGGGTATCTTCGTCTGCTCTCTTTTGAATCTTCACGTCCGTCTCGGTCTTCATATTGGCCGTGCTGTCTGTCTCTTCCACAGCCCCTGTTTTGATCCCCTGCTCAGTGCCCTTCTCAATTGTCGTACCCGTTTTCTTCTTAGTTCCCTTGCGAGATGTCTCAGTTGTCTTTCCTACTCCCTTGTTCGTCGTCTTTCCAGTGCTCTTGTCGCTTGCTTTCTCGGTTCCCTTCTCAGCCCCCTTCTTAGGAGGCTTGATCGGTCTCCCTTTGGCATCCAGCTTGGGTTTTGGTGGCGGGGGAGGAGGCAGCTTCTGAAAATCGGATCGCATGTTCTTCGCCTTTGGCAATTTGACAGTCTTGGCCGCAGCCTTCATAAATTTCACCATTTCTTCGTGAGGCGCCACCAGTCGGGGCTCATCCATAGGGTTGAGCGCTAAGTCCATATCTGGCAACAAGTGCTCGATTGTCTTGAGAAGCTCGAGCCAAATTTCGGTCCAGAACCAATCACTACCAGTTGTCGCTTTGCCGTTCCTGACATTGATGGTCATCTCCCAATTCACGGCTTCCTTACGGAGGAGCTTGGGCTCCATTCCCCAGAACGGCTGGATGTCATCATAGATTTGGTCGAAGAAGTCCTCCACGATCACAGAACTCTTATTCTGGGCAAATTTGAACCAGGTGTCAAATCCAGGAGGAGGGTGGCGGCCTCGGCGTTTTCGATATGCTTGCGCAGCTTCCTCAACAGACTTGGACTCCTTGGAAAGGAGTTCGGCGAACGTGAGCTGAGCATCGTATATTAATTTGCCAATCGGGTGGCCATCATCTGGGTTGCTCGGGGTGGTTGGGGCGGTGGTAGACGACGACCCCTTTCCAGATTTGTCATTAGATTCGGGGAGCTTGTCGAAGGGCTCGTCCAATGTAATCACGGGCTTCGGGTTAGGGTTCGGTTCTAACAGCTGCGGCCGGTCATTGTGATCTGGCTCTTGTTGGGATTCCGTTACGGTATGCGGAGCCTGAGGGACTGGGCGAAATTGCTCTCCCGAATTGTGACTGGAAATGTAGAGCAAGGCGAATATTAGGAGGAGGGCGAGAGCATAGCGAATGACGCCAGAGGGCCGCCGCGGAGGGAAGATTGGGGAGAAGCCTTTAGGCATGATCAACCGCTCGTGATGGTGATCTGTCGACTAGTCAGGGCCACGAGGGCCAGTCGAGAGGCGGATCAACTTTGCCTCAAGTTTGCGATCGGTTCAGGAGGTGTGTTGGAGGGGGTCTCCAGGGGGTCTTCGATTGAACCTGTCGCATGTGAAGGAAATTCGGCAACGCTCTCGGGATACGATGGCAGGATATGGATTATCGTAGGTATCGGGGGCTGAATGCGATTGATGCTAAATATATACGAGAGATTCGGATCGTGGCTTTCGCAGGTCGTCGGGTTACTCAGGTCGAGGGGCGAAATTGGGGGTCGACGGAGATTGACGGACTGGTGTCTCGAACCAAAGAAGAAAAAAAGAGGACGCGGCAACGAGGCAGAAGAAGAAAAAAGGAGAAGGATGCCAAGTTGGATGGCCCAGGTACAACGAGGAAGCAGAAAATGAGTGTGGGAGAGCGAGAGTAAGAATGCGCAAGCCGACGAAGGCGTGATGACCGCAAGTCAAGTGAACTGACCAGGAAGGAGTGCAGCAAACAACCAGGTGTGGCAAGTGCCAGGAAGCAGCGTAGCAAATCAGAACAGTAGCACTTGCCTCGAGCGAGCAGAATCCATCTATGCACCCACTCAGAGGGAAGGAGCGGTTTGACGGGGGCCACCAGATACAGATACATCCCGAGACACACAGAGTGCGCGCAGGTACATGTACCTGTGCCCCGTGCCTGTCCCCCGGCAACACCTACCTGCCACCAAACCCACCTACAAGTACCGCCACAGTGCAACAAATCCCGTTGCAAATTCCCTACTAGTGCTACATACGGTGATTGCGTGGCTTTCCCTGGCTGCTGCCCTCTAGCCTGCTCCATTTAGCTCGTTGGCCAAGGTCGATCTACCAGGTACCGCTACATGGTAGCATTGCGGCCCAGTACCTGGCTGACCCCTATTCTGGCCAGAGGCAGTTCGTGGGGAGGCTTATTAGTGCCTGTAGTCAGCAGCTCGCGATTATTCTGCATCATAAGGTACATATATAAGAGTGCCATAATACAGGCTACACTACGCGCAATATCGCGTGGCTCTGTTGTATTATGGTGCCTGCCCCGGGTTGATTGTGCGGCCTCCTTCTGGCTCTCCTCCTGGCTTCTGGCCCCCAGGTCATTGACGGAGGCGCCCTGCTCAGCGGATAGCCGGCCGGCGTCAGGTCTCGGGTGCTTATCGCAATCTGATACCACACCCCAAAACAGCCGCCGGGACAGAATAAGAATGTGAGAGGCAAGGCAAAACACACCTGTGACAAGAGGAGGAACGCATAACGAACATCAACCTCCCTGCGTTGTGGCAACCAATTTCAATTCCGTGATTGCTAGCGGTGGCCAGTGTCTTTCACCTGGAAGAGTGGGGATCTGAAGAATTAATGCGTGGATTCCCCTCCGGAGTATACGCACAGTATGTACAGTATTTCTGCCAACAGCATGGCCATCACCCCAAGACCGTCCTGACTCTTGTGGGTTTGTGTGGAGATGGCACAGGCATGGTACATGACGGGCGGGGCAGGCAATCTGCAATCCGCCAATCCCTCTTTGAATTCAAGGTGAGGGCCAGTGAACGGTTCCCGAACTCTGTTGCGAGAGCCCGGCCTCTGGACAAGAATCATTCCTTCTCTTAGCGCTCGATGGGAAAGCTTGGCTCATCTGGTGTGCGCGGGTATCCAGGGACGCATCCTCCCTATTGGCTCTGGACAGATTTTACCAGACGACCCCGTTAACGTGTTTGGCTGTTGGGCCTGTTGAAGAAGACGATCGTTTATGCCTGTTCCGGCAGTCTCCCTGTTGCACTGCCATTGTCTGTGCGACGGGTGCTACCCATTGCGTCTCAGGAAGCTCATACTGTACTATCCCATGCTCATGCATTAATAAGGGTGTGATCGAACGTCTAGTTTGCTGCTGCTTTAGTCAGACTAGGAAATAGAACAGAGGGCTTGGTTAGGTAATGGCTGCCAATCCCAATTAGCATGGGGGCCACGAACATAAGCACATCATGGCGAGGATAGATGAGATGTGATGTGTTATTGATCATCGTAATATCTGCTACTTCCACTGCAGCATGCGAGCGACCTGCGTCATGTGATGGAGATTGGGGATCGGCGATAATTTACAATGCGCTTCTGTGTTGTGTGCCACTTTTCCAGCTTCATGTACGAGTCTTCTTTCAAAATTGATTCTGTTTGCTGATACGGCCGCTCACAACGTCACCTGTGTTCACTCCACATTCCAGATGACGAACCCGCGCACATGAAGGCGTCTCCGCGGGGGCCCCGGACGAATGTGCGAGACACTGTTCGCTAATTCTCGCCAAGGTGGCCAAACATGCCATGTGCATCCCGGGGCGGGCACTCGACAGACCCAGCACAGCCATTTCTTAGCTCATGTGTAGGAATGCGTATTCTCGGGGAATGCGTATCCTCCGTGGGATTATAAAAGTCAGTAAACATCAAAGACCCTCATTCTGCTGAACCCTTGCGTGCCTCTTCGGAACAACGTCATGGCTGAGCACCACCATCCTTCCGCTTATCTTATCACATGCAGCGTTATCACAATCTGAGGGCCGTCATCGGCTGGCGCTACGGACGATTTGACCAATGATATGCTATTAATCGTGTTACTCAGCGAAAGCACCTGACACTGAGATCGAGGCTGGCGATTGGCTCGAGTCTCCAGAAATGACAGATATGAGGTAATCAGTCGTGTTTGCCAGGCTGCTGGGTTTTGTGGCGGCTGTCAGTACTCGTATTTCGCAGCATGGCCTCGGAGTTGGCGGTTCGTCCATTGATAAAGCCGCTTTCTGTCGGTAGTGCAAGGCGAAGAGAGCCGAGAGTGGCGGCTCAGCCTAGCTGAACCGACGAGTTGCTGGCACACCACCGCTCTTTGAGCATTCCTGGAGACTGGACTCGGCGCAAGCCATCCACAAGTGAAGTGGGCCAATCAATGGCTGGGCCTCAATTGCCTGCCGCTTGGGCCAGGCCAGATTCCCGACTCGAGACAATCAATCCGAGTCGTCCGTCCATGCGCCATGTGACCAGCCACTTCTCACGACTACCATTCAGCCTTGGGAGACAATGAGGTTTGTATCGCCATCGCCAGCCTCACCGCTCTCTGTGCCTGCAAGCCAGCAGGCCGGACATCAAATAGGCAGCGTGAGTGGCCCGCTGAATCATTGTTGTCTCTTTGCGTCCGTCCCATGAGCAGCACCGTGGGAAAACACGAAAAATATCGGCCCGGCGGAGTGCTGAGCTATACCATCGATATATTGTGCAGGGCCATGGCCAACGAAGCCCCATTCATTGCCTTGGACTGATGGTTTCGACTACGTAAGATGCTGCAGCACCTCGTGTGTGTCTCGACTTTGAGGCATAATCGGCTTCGCCTACTATACCCCTAAGTGAAGGTAACTTGCATCTCGAGCAGGCTTATCGCAACCGCTAAACCCCTAAGTGAAGGTGGGCCGCACCATTTCCTCTAAGTGAAGGTGAATACATAACGTCGACGGAACGCAGCCAACTATGGACAAATCACCAGCCTGCGTGCGTTTTCATTTGCTTTCCGGTGGCTTCGCCCCGCCCGCGGCCAAACAGAAGCGAAAGCACAGTCAGATGGCTCCTCTTGCGATGGTGTTTTTTTTCGCTAATGGCAAGTGTCTGCGACCTGGCAGCTGACTCGCTCTGGCCTTTGTCGCCGCAGAATAGATTTATAAACAACCTTTGATGTCTCAAATCAATGGACTCTTCCCTTCTTTCTCTCTCATCTTCCAAGCTCAAGCTCATCCGCTCCCTGCGCCCTCTTCCTCCGCATCCGTCCTTGGAGTATTCCATATCCGCTCCCGTCGACAAGGCTGTAGCTCTGCCTCCATCTCCACCCAATCCAAACAAGCTCCAGCCCACCCAATATCCATTGATTCTGCTGTCAAGCAATCAACTCTTCGATTCATCTTTCTTTCCTTCAAGGCCATAAAAAAATCTTAAATCGGACACGTGCTGCTGCACACACACAGTCACACAAAATGACGACAAGCCCAATCAACCAGCGCTATCTCCCCAAGCAAGACGAAGTGGGTGTCGTTGCTGTCGGCTTTTCAGGTGGCCAGGTACGTCACACCCACACATCCTCAGCGCATTTCGATAGATTTCGCCATGCCTCCCACACCTTTTCCTTCCCAAGGTCCTGGTCTTCAGCCGGTCCCGTGCATGACACGAGTCCAGCCCACGCTAACATGTTTCTTTCACTCTTCTAGCCCAAGGTTGGTGTCGACGATGGCCCGCAGGTCCTGATCGACTCAGGCCTCCTCACCCAGCTGAGCCAGGATCTCGGCTACAAGCTCTTTGGCGACGACAAGGTGAACCTGTACCGCGAACTCCTGCCCCAGAATGAGGATGCGGACCCACCGTTCCGCAACATGAGGAACCCGCTTGCGGCCTCTGCCGTCACGCGCCGCATCGCCGAGCAGACCTACGAGCACTCTGTGCAAGGTCGCATTGCTCTGACGCTGGGCGGTGACCACAGCATCGCCATCGGCACCATCGCAGGAACCGCCAAGGCCACCCGGGAGCGTCTCGGTCGCGAGATTGGCGTCATCTGGGTGGATGCGCACTCGGACATCAACACGCCCGAGTCGAGTGACAGCGGCAACATCCACGGCATGCCCGTGGCCTTCCTGACTGGCATCGCCAAGGAGGAGCGCGAAGAGTACTTTGGCTGGCTCAAGGAGGACATGCTCCTGAACCACAGGAAGCTGGTCTACATTGGCCTGCGCGATGTCGACGCTGGCGAGAAGCGCATTCTGCGCGAGTATGGCATCAGGGCGTTCAGCATGTTCGATATTGACAGGTGCGTTTTTACTCTCTTCCCGAAGAAGCTTGCCCCAGACTGACCTGAATTAGACATGGTATCGGACGAGTTGTAGAGATGGCCCTGGCCCACATTGGTGCCGATACCCCCATCCATCTGTCGTTTGACGTGGACGCCCTGGACCCCCAATGGGCCCCCAGCACTGGAACTCCCGTCCGTGGCGGCCTGACCCTGCGTGAGGGAGACTACATCTGCGAGAGCGTCCACGAGACGGGCAACCTCATCGCTGTGGACCTGGTCGAGGTGAACCCATACCTGGCCTCGGACGAGAAGGGCAAGCAGGAGACCATTAGAGCCGGCTCGTCGCTCGTGCGCTGTGCGCTGGGAGAGTCCCTTCTATGAGGAGATGGATGACTGTCTGCGGAGCGATGAAGTGTGTATTACTGTATTTCATTAGATACCAGCCTTTCACCACTTGGCACGGCGCACATGACTAGACACAGAAATTGCTTCTGGAGGAAATAAAAAAAAGATAATAATTAAACAAATTGACAGCCACATGAGAGAGGGAGGGGATTTTCGTGACGATCGACTGTATTCCTCGATCCCAAGAGGATTGCTCTGGCAGAATTACAATTAGGTGATGATACATGTACTATGTAGGCATCATGAACACCCATGGCCAACGGAGTCCATGCCTTTTGATCAAGCTGATTGATTACAACTACGGCCCGGGATGAGGCTACTTGAACATCCGTGACACGGGTGGATGGTGGGTCTCGGCCGTCCGTCCATCGTTCCAATCTCCAGGACCAGGATCAGGCGCTCGAGCTGCGAGCCGATCGCCAAACAAGGGGGGAACACCATTCCCATTTGTGCATCGTCCCTAGACCTGGGTGTGCATAAGTTATGTAGAGCTCACCGCTGCAGACCCCAGAATGGAGATGGGTTCCAGGGAGACAGGGTGGTATTATCTGGAAGACTTCCATTTGAGCAATAAAGGCAGGGGGCCCGCGCACGTCGTCATTTCACATACCACGCGGGTTTCTACAAGGTTGTGCGTTGTATTCTCTCTTCTCGCTTGTCGTGGCCTGTAGAGGGATGAACTGTGGTAATGCGTGCTTGGCCTGTTCCCGAACCCGAGGTTTTGGCCGAGATCGGTTAATTGGTAATGGAATTTTTTTCACCTCTCTCTCTCGTCTTTTTCCTCCGCCAAGACACTGCCGAGCGGGAAATGGGCGGTATACTCTCGTGAGGCATCACTGCATCGCATCTTGCTGTAGTGCAGCTCCCTCGTGGACTTCTGGGTGCACAGCAACCAGACCAACCAACGGGAAGCCAAAGACAGTACAGGGTAGCGGAAGCAGCCCCTCCCAACCCAACAGGCACCCCCCCAACCCGCACCCACTAACCCACTGCAGGCCTAGAGGGAGCACCGAGCCGAGTCTACCTGATCCATCCCGCCCTGCTGAAAACACCCGACGACAACACCCAAGCAACAGCCCAGCAACCAGCGACCAACGGCTTTTTGGCCACCAGTCTCAATGTCCGAATACCTCCCTCCATTGCTCTAATTAACCACACCACCAACAAACTCAAAAAATACCCCCCACCAACGCCCGACAAACCCCCATCATCCTACCCGAGCCGCTTGGTGCTTTGACATCATACTGCCTCCGAGCCCGTTGTTCCCCCGCTGCGACAACAAGAGCAAACGGAACCGAACGAACCAGCGAACGAGCGGGGGTCCCTGAGCTAGTACACCTTGTGATTGATTGTCTGCAAGATCGACGTGGCAGCCTCGCATCTCTTTAGGCACGATCTGGGCGCCCACTACGAAAAAAACACCCATCGAGTCGAAACCCAGCCCAACAACCACTGCGTTGAATCTGGCCACCCGTCATCCCAATCTCTCTACCTGGCCATTGCCTCATCTCGACCGCCCCTGCGAACCGAGACGTCACAAGAATACAGCTTTCTTCAAAGAACGGGGACCACCCTCGCTTGGATGGTTCCTTGAGCTGTCTATTTTGCGGTTGCGGAAGATAAATCTCGCTGTGGCAAGCTTGAGCTGGCCGACGGGCGTGCGCCGAACGATCTGACCACCTTGAACAAGGTCGAAGCGCACCACAGCGCAAGGCGCAAAGCTCCAGCTAGCACCTTGACCAGGCATTTTGGATACCATTCGGCTGTTGCACGCCGCCCAAGATGGCAGCTACATCATACATGAACAGCTCGCTCTACACACGGAGCAGGAGCAGGGTCGCCGCCAGCCGGATACGAACATACAATTGGCCGCCGATCCAGCTCAACTTCTGGATCTTTGTTATGCTGCTTGCCTCGACGGCCATTCTGGGTGTTTTCTCGGTTTTTGTTCAGACACAGTACCAGTTGCTGTTACCGATACCATGGTAAGACCCAGCTGCTTCCCCCCCCTGATCTTCCATTGTCTGTTTTGATGCTAATGTCCGCCGTCTCGGAACGCTTTGCAGGTACTTCCCTTACTTCATGACCGTCAGCTGTCTTTCGATCGTCTTCATCGCCGGCCTGTTCTGGCTGATTGCCGAGCGCCGACTCCTACCTGCGATCGTGATGATAGGCGCCTTCATTCTGTTTGTACTATGGCTCACGGGGCTCATCATTATCTCGATTGAGCTATTTGGGCCGACGGGGTCTATATCCAGCACCTGCAACAACCAAGTGTTCAGTCACAACCCCAAGGGCCAGACGATGGAGGTGTTGGCATACTTGCAACAGAAGAATATTTGTAAGCCGGGATCCGGGGATCTCTTTGGAGAGTCCATGATCAAGTCTGCCGTTGATCCGTAGGCTAACTGTTGCTCTTCTCAAAAATAGGTGAATCCTGGCGACTCGTCTTTGCGATGGGCCTGATAGGCACCGTTTTCCTCTTGTGGATCATGATCATGGCCTACCAGGTCTTTGTCAATTCTTGAACATCGTTCGATATCGGCTTCTTTTCGTCGAGAGACCTGACAACAACAACCAGTTCCGCCTACGAGCCCAAGCGGCATATCTATTCATATATTTCTTCACGCTACAGTACAATTATCCGAACCTGTGTATCGAGACACGAGGGGCATACAGATGTTACGAGATTGGGGCATGGTCTTTTTTCTTTTCTTTTTGAATAACAGCGTGAGGTTTGTCTTTTTGCGGTAATGTCATGACAGCGAGATATATGGCAGCGGAGACTGGTTATCTACTACCCACATACAGCATTGGGACTGGCGTTTTGATTGTTGGAAACACTGCCCGGGAAAGATGCCCGGTGTCTGAGCGCTGACGAGAGTGTTCTCCTGTTTATGTTTTGGCCTGATCGAAGTAGATTTGTGCTCTGTATCTAGGAGTTGCCCGCTGAAAAGGCGACCCGTCTTATTTATTGCAATATAGCAAGGTGCGCTTGCTCATCATCTACAACTTAACGCACGCCTTACGACCGCGACCTAATAGACATGGATATTACACTTTACCCTGCCGCTGAGGAGTTCCCTCTTGCTTGCATGTTGTTCCCCGGGATTGCTATTTGAAGAAACGTCCTGCAGCTTGGATCCCATATTTAGCAGCCCCAACGCCCATCCGTGCTGAGGATACCTCTCACTAAGGGTCCGTCGCAGCTGGTCCCTCTGATCAGCGCTTCAAACGGACTGGACTGGGCACGGCACGGCGCGATCCCCACCTAGCCAAGAAGAAAGTCTGGCTTAGAGGCACGACTGCAGGAATTTGCGCAGCCGCTTCTAAGAATGGGCCCATGGAGGGGCCACGCATGCACATTATTTCCTCAATTATGTCTCTGTCGCAGGCCTCCAATTGACACAGCCGTCACAACGCTAATATCGGGGTTAGTGCGATTGGCGGCCATCCATTTCACCATGTGAACTTGCTACGTGCCTGGGGGAAGGGTCCAGTCTCGAACTTGAAAGTACAGCCGTTAAGATCATCACCGCTGATCGGCGCCAGCTGTTATCTGTCAACGCTGCAGGGACGAGGCAATTTCAATCAGCGACTGGCAGACTGCACTGCTGTCTCGGCGATACTCCAAACATGTCTCTGCACCGCCGCTCTCATAGAGCCAGAGCTGAGCTGATGCTGCAGAAGAAGGGTCTCATCTAGCCTATTGGAGGCTAGACCTAACCAAAGTCATCGAGCTAGATATCTAACCCACCTGATATTAACTCTAATGTACACTTCAGTTGTGAGTCTAGATAGGAAGACGACGAGGGCTAAGGCTAACCGAAGGCTGCGCCTCATTCCCCTCCACCCCTCCCACCCCTAAAACAAGGGTCCAGACATGCGGGATGCAGTGTGATGTGACTGGAACGAAGGGGAGGGGTCCATGGCTGGGTAAATTGAGCACGCATATAAGTACCGCCAGCACGCACTCATCAATACTCACAGCAGATCATCCCTCTCCTGATCCCCGCCCATCAACCTCAAACCATTTCTGCTCACTGTGATCCATTGCCAAATTACACCCCCTCATCATGGATATGCTCAAGAAGCTAGTAAGCGGCAACAAACAGAAGCCGGCCAAGGAGGGCCAACAGGACGACTACGTTGACAAAGGTGTGCACACGGCTCATCCCGGACCTGATACTACCAATATGATACTCCCCGAATGATGGACTGACATTTACTGATGCAGCCTTCGGCGCTGCCAACAAAAAGGGCGGCTTCGGTCTCAGCAGGGATGCTCAGGAGAAGATCACCGACGGAGCTCGTTCAGCCGTCGAGAAGCTCACTGGGTATGTTTCCCCCCAATTGCTCATTCCGCAACCAAGTCTTTCAAGGCCCTCTCCCCCCCCCAGTGAATTCATTTCATCTGACTGACACTCCATGTTCCGCCCTTTTAGCAAGAAAATTGACCCCAAGATCTCCAACTGAGATTACCCACCTGGACCCCTCATTTAGCTTGTTTCTTCTCCTTACCTCGCGCAGGGCCGCGAATTCGGCTTGGTGTGGACGACAGGCCAGCGGCCGCTTTATTCAAGCAGCTTAATACGTGGATATTTTTTTTAGCCTTGCAGATGAATACCAATATTTGTTTCTCGTCTTATTCTTACCTCTACTTGCCTAGCCGCGATGAATTAACTCGAGGTGATCCCCACGACCCCTGCCCATCAACCTGCTCCATATCAACTCCATGTCCCCGTGCTGGCCGCGTTCCTTGTTTGAGCGTGGGGCTCTGAGCTGCAAGGGTTGGAGCACCCTGACTCCATGCTGGCAGCTGTGATGTCAGCGTGCTTGTCATGCTGTTGCAATACATCGTTGTCATCTGGGTTGGCAGTATGCTCAGAGTAGGTGAGGGGGCTTACGAGATTACGCGTAAGCACCGTCTCGGCCCTCCCCATGATGACCTCGATGTGTTGGAGGTCTTGGTGGCCTGTTAGGTAAGGTGTAAGCGGGAAACGCCCAGAACTTGTCATCGTTCATGCGCTGACGACGCAGCTCCCTAGGGCGTTGTACCTGCTGTTCCATGGAGGAACTCACACTGTAAATCGCCAAACTTCTTGGCGCAAGATGTCTTTGATGGGTTATACCGATTTCAGAATGAAGACCTTCACTTTGGAATACAGTGCTAGTTCTAATTCGATTGATTGTCCTTCACATTGTTTGGAGTATCTTGTTACTCGCTTTGCGGAAAGCGACCAACTCGAATGATGCTCAGTGGCGGGATGATATAGTACCAGATCGTAAACATGTGTATCCATGCTAGCAACTGTCACCTATGCTCGATTTAGTGTTATTGATAGATAGTCTCTCCCTCTATAGATAGTCTTTTCGGTTGAAGGAAATAATCCAACCACCTCGGTGTTTCCTTAATAACCTTTAACTAGGTAAGTAATATTTTCACAAGCTAGCTAGTATTCAAGCTCATCACGTATCCTTAAGCTAGCCTTCAGTACGAATTCCATCTACTGATTATACCAAACTCAAGATTCTACGTGCGTCTATTTTCACTCCAGCTGCGCCCTGATTGATTTCTAGGAAATGGCCATGTAATTCAGAGCCCCAATATCAATCAAACTAAATTCAGATCAGTGGGTTCAGTACTCAAGCTATAGGTGCACCTCTACTAGCCTGACTTACTCTCACCCCTGGCTGGTTGAGTGATATCTTGGGGGAATATTTACCGCTATCAAGAAGATTCTTCTACTCCGGTTTGGATTATCCTCGAAGAAGAGGAGAACACGATGTGGATCTGTAACAGAGATAGCTTCAAACAAAATACTGGAGTGCTCTATTACCGCTATGACTTGTGTTCCAAAACTCCTAATCCTATGCTTAAGGACATTGTATTCAATAAACTGGTCACACTTGGCCACACCATCCTCAACTCCTGTCCTCGTATACCTGTCCAGGCTGGTAACGTAACTCGTAACACCCAGAGTGTTCGTACTTGGTCTATCTAGAGAAGCCATGCAATCATGTAAACCATCAGCTATAATACTATCCGAGCTTTTAGGAATCAGGGCTTATTCATCTGTCCAGAAACTTATGTATTGACCCTCATGTAAAGAGAGGTTTAAAAATCCCGACAACTTCGAAAGCTTCCGATTATAATCTCATAGGTAGTACAATAGTTCGTATCTCCTGTTTACGATTCGGCAGCTCCTCCGGAGTGATAGTAAGTCTAGGAATTAACATTGTTTCACTGATAATTAAATTATGATTCAGGCCAAATTAAAGATTGTTCATAACTTATGCGAGTGATCGCACTTTTTGTTTGTTCATTATCAATGTACGTATCTAGGTATGTGAAGTATCCTCGCTATCTAAATTCCGACCCAAAAAAGAAAATATCATAAAAGAAGAAAGTATGAAGAAGAAGAAGTAGGGAAGAAGGGAAAAACGCTCTAAATGTGCAAAAGAAATCGAGCAACTCCGCACCCAGTCTCTAGACCTAACCCAGGACTAGGGGTGTTACTCTCGCAGGCAATGGGCGGTGGCCGCTGCTGCTGAAGTAGAAAAGAAGATAATAGAAGTAGAAAGGAAACGCTTGGAGAAGCTCCAGAACAAGCACCCGGTTGGGCGACTACCTTCGGAACTTCGCCATGATCTCCTGCGGTGTTGGCATGTGGGTAATGACCAGCACCGCGAAGAAGCAGACAACAATGATGGGCAGCTGCCACGGAGTCTCGGTGAAGTTCTCCAAGCTCGTCTCATTGGTGTTGATGAGAGCCACAAGACAGAGACCGACTCCGATAGTCACGACGGCTGAGGTACGAGCAATGTTGAAAATAGTCCATCCCTTTCTCTTGGAAATGAGATGGAGGATCATCAGGAAGATGAGAGCCAGGCCAGCAGCGATGAAGAGGTAGGATAGCTAGAGAAACACGCAAAGTTAGCCAAAGACAAACTTCAAACGTCCGAAGACACCATTAGGGCATTGATGTACTTACCACAAGAAGTGACCGTGCGATTGCCTCTACGGAGGCCCTCACATCTGAGTTTTGAATTTGAGCAACCGACGTCTTCGTCTTGCCCACGGAGATACTGAAGGATTTGTAAACGACTCGTTCCAGGAGGAAGCCAACGGTGTTGGTAGCGTTGGTGAATGTTGCCTCCTCGGTTGCGTTCATGCCGTTTTCCAGAATGCTGTCGGGAAGGGCCTTGAACTTATCGATGGCGTCTGAAATCACCTTCTGGTCGGCAGTGGAGTCAACCCCGTACAGGTTCATGATTGTCAGGGTCGTGTTTTGGAGCGCGTTGGCGACCGTAGTCATATTCTGAGATTGGGCCGCCGTCTGCAGGCTGGTGGTGAAGGTGTTGCCGATCTCGGTGAGTGCCTCGCTGGCTCGCCAGATGATTCCCCATTGGCCAGTACCCTCGGCGAGGAGAATCAGCACGCAGTGGAAGGGAAGATGCAGGAAGGACCAGATGGCTTGCGGGACACGCTTCATGTGATTGTGTTGGTGCATCCAATCGAAGTAGAGTGCAAAACACAAGTACAGGATGGATGTGGCGCAGAACACGGTTCCGATCAGTGCAGAGCCTACGGTCATTTGTCAGTCACTTATTCCAACCATATGAGTGGAAGTATACTCACTCCAGTAGGGAACGATGTTCTTGAGGTAAGTAAACTCCACAATGACAGTGATGTTCTTGGTGAGAATACTGGCACCCTCTCCAAGAACGATCAGAGTCAACACATTGAAGCGTTCTCGCATGTGAGTTCCCTCGAAGCTAAGAGTCTCGGACAAGGCAGATTGCCCGAGGACGGTAACCAGCTCAAGAACAGCCACGGTACACCAAATGATGAAGACATAGCCATTCAGGCCAGTGGGGGTGCTCGGTTTGATGGTGAGGCCAATGATGAGGTACAGCAGTCCCGGGACGAAGTGGATCAAAACGGTAACGAGGACGGGGATTCGGGTCTTGGAATAGTTGCGGGCCTGGAAGAGAACGACTCCGTACTGGGTAGCAAGCAGCAGACGCGAGAATGCCATGGTGATGCACGTGATTCTCATGATGGTTGGCAGCAAATTCTCCTTTCCAAATGAAATACCGAGAAGAGTGAAGCCGATCAGGGAGCCCAGGTGGCAAGCAAAGCCCATGCGTGCCAGGATACCATCTTGTCCAAATCGAACGATGTACACAGAGGTAACGAACCATGTTGTCCAGAGAAGCCTATAAAGTATGAGTTAATCGAGTACTGAGTGGCGACCGAACGTCGATCGAGAACGGATTGGCTGGCCGGCAAACTCAGGGAAATCTTACACGAAGTATGCGATGAAGATGTACAGAGTTGACTCTTCGGTGATGGGATTGGCCGAGGAGAAGACTGTAAGATTGGCGACAAACCAAAGATCGTAGAACAGCTAGAGTGGCAAGATGTGTAAGTCAATTGAGCGACGTGACGAGATGGGGATCGGGGGCCGATGATGCTAACCTCTGGTGCGGTCGCAGCCTCTCTCTATTCATCAATGCGTTAGCAAACATCTTCAAATGGATACTTGAGTTCAATATCAAGGGTGAGCATACCTTGTTAAACTCGACTCGAGACTTTCTTCTCGAGGGGCCGTCCGAGGAGGAGATGCTCTCGCTTCCAGGCTCCTTGGCGAAAGGCTTCTCGAGGAACTTGAGGTCAGAGCTGGCGAAGTTCATGTAGCTCGCTCCAGCTGGTGCGATATGAGCAGCCACCGGTGCGGGCGCAACGCCCATTTCCCTATCACTGTCCCAGTTCATAGTTGTGGATTATACAAGCGACTGTATATGGACTGGTCTGGAGGAGGTGTCAAGAAACACTTGGAGCTGACAGTCGAGAGGAAGGGCGAGGCAGCCATACTAATATTCTGATCCAGTTTGCACTGGCCATCCATTGTTTTGTCTGTTAGTCCACGGATGTAGCTGATCCTTCCGTTCGGCAGCGTCGATGCTGCGTGGTTAGACGGCGCTGCTCCCTACCAAGCATTTTTTTAATTCCAGACTAGTACAATTCCAGTAGCAATTTTTGGGGTCGATTCTATTCATGGAACGATAAGCCAGGCCGCTGACAAGGGTCCAAGCCCCAGAACAGGTTCGAAGAGTCCACAAGAGAGCTTCCGGCTTACAAGATTGGTCGCTTACTGAAGAGCCAGACAGGGGCCACGGTCATCATGGGCCAGGCTGTCAACAGCAGCAGTTGGTGCACCGAGCATTGAATGTTGAAACCACTAATTTGGGGTTTGGAGTAAGCTGCTGGGATCTGTTGGTGTTTGTGTCCCCGCGAGCGAAATGAGCCACTATGCCAGAACACGGTGTATTTTTCCAGATTAGTTCACATCTGGCCAGCTAAACGCTGACTGGGAGACGATGGCCAGCCTAGAGAGAGCCTGGTCACAGTCCGTCCCAAAATCATGGCACGCTAATGCATCGTGGCTGCTTCACTCGCAGTCTAGACTCTGGACCGTTGTAATTAAGGAGCCTCATATCACGCCGCAGCCAGTCTGTTGGTCGCGTTGATCTACAGTTGGCCCAACGGTCGCTCCAACTTGAAGTCGGCGGGCTGTTGGCCGTGTTGTTTCGCAGATTACAGGCCAGCTACGGCTTCTTTACAGCCGGCTGTCCCGGTCTTGATGATGACATGGACGAAGCTACAGAGCCGAGACGAGATGGTTCACCCACCAATGATCAACAGATCAACTGAATGCAAGCAATTCTTCAGCCCTACCAATGTCACTGGCAGTAGCGTGTAATAATACTGGAGGCCGCCATTACTCAGAAACGGTGATGATGTTTGCATCCTAAAATATCCACTAAATCATGGCTGGACAAGGGTTTGGATCCTGCGCCCCCAGCTTAAGCCTATTCTTATTCCCAATCCCCTTACGAATGCTAGATTTCACGGAGTAATCTCTGCTGACAAACTCAGCCTCGCTACCGGAGGCCGCTGGTATCTACCACTGACTATTATTATCACCAACAGACTCACCGTTCAATGGACATTTTCATGCCCGTCAAGCATTCTTTATCTAAGGCAGGCAATACGCACCGAGCGCTACCATGCCATACCCATGATAAGCTTGTTTGTCACCTTATTTTGTGTCCCCAGGCAATAGCCGCCAGGTAGCCAGCAAGTCAATTGACTACCTAGATAGCTTCAGCCACATCGCCAACTGTGCACATTCACTCACCATTGACATGATTTACTCTCCAGCGTACTGACGTGCTTTCTGGTACGCGGAAGGATGGGCACTTTCGGACGGCGTCACGGGAGGAATAAATGGTACCTGTTCCAGCTTCTATTCCACTGGCCACCCAAAGTTTGTAGTTCCCAAGAGGCCGCCCGAGGGATGCGCTCCTTTCGCTGCCGGATATCGATAGAACTTTGGGTACGGTGGCTTTCCCCTCCATTTCTCTATGGCAACAGAGCAGGGGCAGACATCATTGCAGGCTATGAATGATCCAACACTCTGTTTCCATGCGACTGCTCATCAAACAAGCCACTCGGTTTGGGGGAGAAAATCGCCATGGCATGCAGCTTTCGCCATCAATTGAACTCCGTGCCCCCCGCGGGTTATCCTGCTGCGTCTGGTTGGTCCGAACATCTTTTTCTACCCATGACCCTTGTAGCCCATGTAGATTTTGTAAGACCCTCACTGTTGGCCAACACCCTGCAGACAACACGACTTGGGCGACTCTGGTTAGGCCGGTGAGACCAACAAGGTGAAACAATGAAGAAATTTAGACTTTTCGCTAAAATTTCAAGAGTTAGCCTTGCGACTTTGAGTTACTATGATCTGCTGAAAGATAATATGCTTTTGTTGGCTACCTATGGATGTAGGTAGGTTAGGTTAGAAAGCTCATGTGGACAATGACCAGTGCCCAGTTTGTCCACTAACAGAGGCGTAATCATCAGCTAATAGACAAATAAAGATTAAGACGTCCCATAAAGATTTTTAAATAGGATTGTAGGATCAAATTATTTTATGAACTAAGGTACTTGAATATTCTTGATTGAAAGGGGGAGCTACGGGGTAGGCGACTTGAAGAGCCTGTCCGATGCTGTAGGGTACGTGCAGGTTGTCGACAACATTGATGGGTAATGAGGGTGATTCCATCAATCAATACAACAACTACGTCCAGCAAGGCAAGACATCAACATGAAAGCGGCTAATATTAACGAGACCACCGGCTAACGAGAGTCTCATACGCCGCTTCTTCGTTTTCGACTTCGGAGTCCAGTGAGAAGTTAGGACAAAACTCCAGGCGAAGCGCTTTAGCTTCTTCGAGGCGCCTTCGGGCGTCATCCTCGTAACCCATGGCCAACAGTGTCTGGCTAAGTTTATACAGAGCCCGGGCAATATCTGCTTTCCTGTATGCCTCATCCGTACCGGACCGGTATATTTTTAAAGCATCCTCCAAGTAATCTCTGCCAGGGAAAAAAATTAGCTCAAGTACTGACCCATTTCGAGCAGCCTTATATCATAGTCTAGGCATACTTGGCTTTCACCCAATGCCTGCTATCAGAATGGCCCATTCTGTAGTGATGCCAGGCCATTTTGTAACTGATTGTTCCATATTTGTGATGGGTTTCGCCGTATGTTGATTTAAAGCAACGTAGCGTCCGCGTATGTGTCTCGAATGCCTCGTCTAGTTGGCCTCGCTTAATGTATATGTTACCGAGCCAATAAAGCGCATGTCCTGGACTGTGAAGCCATGGGGGGTTAGCTAAACGCAAACGGTGAAGCTTGGGTTGGGGATGTCGAATACAGGTAATCATCCGTGTCGTCAATGCCGAATTCTTCAGCACGGCGCTTAATGAAGTCAAGAAGCCGCTTTTCTGCCTCCTCCAGCTTGTTCTGTGCAATCATGCATCGAGCTATGTTGATTTCATAGGCTGACCACTTTCTCAGAGCTGGCTTTAGGTTCAGTGCCTTTTGGAAGATGATCTCAGCTTCCTGGTCTCGGCCTAGCCCGTTCAAAGAATTAGCGATGCCGCCCCAGAGAACATATTCGTCATATTTCACAAGAGAGATGCCGGCTTTCGTCGCTTCATCGTAATAGTCCTTAGCCATCAGGAAGTGCTTGTAGGACATATCAAAGTCGGGGAGTTCTGTGGCGATGCAGGCGTGTGTGTAGTGAAGCTCTACGGCTTCGAAGCGACGGTCGGCTTCGATTCCGACGACAGTGATGGTCGAATCAGCTAGAATCCCTTCAGCAGTCTCTAGGAGATCGAGTCCACTTTGGAAGAAGCTCTTCTTGTAAGAGACCCTGATACTGATCGTTAGCGGTGACAGCCATAGCTAGTGACATTCACTAATGATGGCACTTACTCCGCTGCTTTCCTCAGTAATGTGAGAAATTCAACTGGCACCCGATGACGCAATTGGTCCTTGAGCCTCATCTCATTGTAGAACTGGTGTATAGACTGCGCATGTGGGAAATAGTCTTTGAACTCCTTCGTACGGAGCGACCAGGTAGTGCCCTTCTCTCCACGTGAGAGTATCATATTCGCAACAAGCGTCGCGGCGTTGAAAAAGGCGCGTTGCATTGCGGCTTCGGTCATCTGTAGCTGAATACAAACCTGCAGAAGACGGTGCACGTGGTGGCTCTGGTACTTCGATCCTTCTTCGACCGTGTTGGGGAGCATGAGTCTTTTCAACGTACGGAGGCATCTCGGCCAGTTCTTGATGAACTCGCAGCTCTCTAATGATGTTCCGATTGAACCGCAAGCGAATAGCTCTTCCTGGATAGTGTCTGGGTCGAGAAGAGCCACCGTTTCTACAAGATAGCAGGCCTGTTCGTCCACCTGCTCGAGTTCCTTCGACCAGACCTCCCTCAAGGCCTGTTCATAAGGCGCGAGTTGATGGTAGGTGGCTTCGGCTGTCGTTTCCCGAAGGACGCTATGGGCGGAGTTCCACTGCTGGTTGAAGATGCTCAAATGAACTGGAACCTCGCTGATAAGGCTTATGACTGCTTTGATACCCAGCGGGAGATAGCCCATCCGCTTTACAATTTGTTTCGCTTCTTCCCTGTCAAAGATGTGTCTTGAAACATCAAGGCTCAGCATCTCGATAGCCGCGTCTTCGGACAGAGGCGGAAGCTCCTTTCCATAGGCCACTTGGCTTTGGCCGATCAACGACCTGTCTCGTGTGGTGAGGATAACAGCCCCGGCTTTGGACTTTAATGGGAAGTGCATGTTGATGAGAATTTTACTCTCAGCGTTGTCAAAGACGAGGAGCCAGGGGCAGTCTAATAGAATAGCTGAGTTATTTTACCTCTACCCATTAGACATAACAAGGAAGCTCGAAATACATACCTGTAACCGCCAGATGGTTCAAAAGTGCCCTGGTATTGGTTACTAGATCTTTTGAATTCTCGCTAACAAGCCCTAGCTTGGCGGCAGACTGCGACATGGCTACCAAAAGCTTGTTCTCGTGGTCAGCAGTCACCCAGAAGATGTAGGAGAAGAGCTTCTGGTATTTGTAGGTAAATCTGAGTGCTGTCTGAGTCTTTCCTTGGCCCGGGCAGCCCCAAATAGTGTAGGATGGGGTGAGTCGGTCTGCGGCACTGGTTCTCTGTTGACCTTGAGTCTTGCTGAAAAGTGCAGATTTGATATCCTCCAGGTAATCTTCTCTTCCTACAAAACGGTCATAGTCAGGGAGTGTGATCAAGTGTAGTTTGGGCTCAACCTCAGGGTACTGAGTGTTGGTAATCGAAGGTTCAGATTGCCGGGCAAGAGCTTCTTGGTCATGAGAAGCATTTTCAACGTGTGTCGAGTATATCTGGGACCGAAAAGAGACACCCGATTTACTATCACTCAGAATTGGCATATCCTCGCCGCTCGAGGCAGCTGTCGCGTGTGAGCCCTCCCCTGCCGAGGGTAATCCGTTGGAAGGCACGGCAACAGTCGATGGCGACGCCAAGTTCTTGGGAGTCTGACTCTGAGCGTTATCGATGAATTGTCTAATACTTACGTCATATAGAGCACTAGGGAAATGAATGGCCTTTCCGTCTTGGCACACAAATTCCACAAACTCGATGTCCTTTCTCCCACTGGAAGTCAACTGTTGAGAACCCTAAGAAGCCAAGGTTAGCCACATCCATAATTAGAGGGAGAATTAATACTGCCCACCTTGCCTCGAGACAACTTCGAAACTAGTCGCTTGGATAATGAGAAACCCAGGGATCTTTCACTGTAAAGGACCAAACATTGGCCTTTTAGCTCCTCAACAGAATTTGCGAGGTCGCTCAAAGAGATGAGCACATCCTCGGGTATTTTCGCAGCGATGAAGCCGCTGCTTTCTCTATTTGCCTCTGCCCTAGCAGTATTTTGCAGGGCCTTGACAAAATCTTTCGGATTTTTACAGTATAGTGGTGTTCCCAAAAAGACAAAGTTGCTTGATTTGGTGTTGAGAGATATTGGACTCTTGGAAAGTCGTATTACCTGCATTTCGCTGTAAGAAGGGAGGAAGAGATCTTAAGATTAGATGAGATCATTATAGGCAATACAAACATTGAGTAGTGTGAATCCCCCAAGCCCATGACAGAGAAACACTCTCGGAGCCTGGTGTGAAACATGGTCAGGATCTGGGCATCATCGAACATCACAAATGGGAGAGAAACATACTTCGGACGGAACTTCTGCGAGGAAGCGATTCAAGAGCCCCAGTACATCGCTACTGCTCTCTAGGGGACGATCCCAAACCTTCGGGGCTTGGAAGTTGCCATTGACGAATAGCAATCGCATACCGGGGCAGCTGGAGTGTTTTTCCTTGAGCCAACAGTGCCCGGCCTCATCAGACCACGGATGATCTGCACTGCTGTTTGAAGTGATGCCATTGATGGCAATTACGCTTCACAAAAATCAGATGGGGGAGGGTAATCATTAATGGACAACATACATACACTATCGCTGGCGCATGCATATCGGATGCTTTGAGGTAAATCGAACCCCCTCCATATGAGTCGCTCATGGTGTGTAAAGAAAACAGCAAAGAAGATTACGACAGCAGCTTGGAGTCTTAGCTCTGTCGAGGTCTAATCATTGAATAAGTTGGGTTTTCGGGGGACATTAGGCGCTATGATCGATGAACTGCATAGCTCACAGCACCGGTAAGGGGACGGATTCGGTACACAAGAATACTATGTACACTCGGGTGCATGCCCTCTGTTTCGGGCAAGACTCCGAGCTAATTTTCCCATACCCACCTTATATTGTCTATCATTATTTCAAAGGAGCCAAGGAGCCAGTGATGTGATCGACCAGAACAAAGTAGGATCGATAGTGTGGACGCCATGCATATGCGTGCACACCCGACGCCATAATCTCTTATCAAGTCACACCTCGTTTCTTTTGAGACACAACGCGTTAAATCCACAGCCAGCGACGGTTCAATGATCAGCTGAACAGCTCCAAGGATTCGCCCCCGTCGCGTACGCATCAGCTGAGCAAAATGGCCATGCCCAACACCAGCAACCGAGCAACGTTTCAGGCCCAGGCCTGGTACCTGAAGCGGTTGGAGCTTTACTCGAGGGAGAAGCCGTACATGTTTGCATTCGACGTATCGTCACGCGGTGTGAACAACACGAACCACGAGTATGAGGAGAGACTGGTTTCCATGGCGGACATGAGAGGGCGAGAATCGCAATTCCTCTTGGACATCCATGGCTTCGAAATCCAACACCTTCCAACGGCCCTCCAGAACCAAGACTTTGACAATGGAGAGATTGTTCGGTCCACTTACTATCCTGAGATCGAAAGCCTGATGCGCACCAAGTTCCCAAGCGCGTATAAAATACACATATTCTCGCACCTGGTATGTATCCCCTCGCCCACAACCAAAGATGTTGGACCGGCTGACCAAGTGACCAGCGTCGGAAGAGACAATATGGTGGTTCTGGCCAAACAGAGAGCATGCTAGCCGCGGAGCCAGTTGCCTTTGCACACGCAGGTATACTTCAAAGGGGGGAAAGTTGGCCCGCCAAGTGACGCTGCTTATTGCTGACAGGGACGTGGGAGGACTAGACTTCAGCCCACACGGTGCATCACAACGCCTCGCGGCACTTGTCCAAGAGGACGAGGCGCTTCAAAAGTGCCGGTTGGAGATTATGAAGTAGGGACATTTTGAACATGGAAGAGAACCTCCTACTTGAATAATGCGGCTAACAGAAATGGCATAGCATCTGGCGGGTCACAAAAGGGCCCAACAATGACTGGCCTCTGGCCGTTTGCGACCATCGTACGGTCAAGATGAGTGATGTTGAGGTAAATGACGTGATTCACGACACGTATGTAGGGGAGAGTGTGCGCGCCTACTTCGACCCCGGCCATCGGTGGTACTTTCTGAGCGAGCAAAAGGTGGAAGAGACAATCATGTTCCGCAATACTGATTCAAGAGGCATGCAATATCCTTGTGAGTAAATATCACCTTGGTTTACTAGGGTTAGTACTGGGTCTGGTCGGTTGATGTACTGATATTTGGAGTTCCCTAGTTGCATTTCATTGTGCATTCCACTTCATGGATGACAAGCGTGAACAGCCACGAGAGAGCATAGAGACGAGAGTAGCAGTGTTTTTCAAGGAATGAAGACGAGGTATTGATGGCCTCCACCGTAGTATGGCTAAGCTACTTGTTCCCAATTCACGGTCATTCTCCTTTAGTCATTCTCCTTTGCATATTGAAGCATAGCCGAGTCACCGACGCTGAACACGCTCTGACGGGGGGCAGCAGTGACGAGGTGAGCGAACTGAGGGGATGTTGGATCACAGACCCTCTTCCAAGGCTGGTCACGGCGCTCAACAGGTCTGCGGCAACCTGCATCGGATGCTGGGGCTGGCTGCTCGTTGTTCATGATGGGTTTTGGTAATGTTTCTGGAACTACTTGATTGCTCAATCAGCCTGGCGCCAAGAGGCTATCCAGCGACGGTGGTCACTTACGAATGTATTGAAGTGAAGAGTTTTTTTTTTCTGGGATAACGAGGCATACTCAGGGACTTTGTGTCTGCCTGATTGATCATTGTATAAATAACTGAGTTATGTATGCAGGCAACCAGCACTAGCCGGTCACATCATCTAAAACGATGTGATAATGCCTTTGTCTACGACCAATTAATGTTTAGTGATAAGGCGTGCGTCAATGTGTTTCAGCCGCAGACCGGTGAGGCGGTTCCCAGACCAATGAGGCGCTTGCAAGTGGTGAGCGGGATCGGCTTCACAACATGATGCATAGCACTTTTGGGTTGGGCTCTGAGCGGCCGGTCTGTGGATAGATAGGCGGGTGAGATGAATCCACGTCTGCCCGATGCCCATGCAGGCTGACGCATGCCTCGCAGCTCCTGTGTTGTCTGCATGCTTATCTATTGTTTTTCTGCACAAGCCTGCTTCACGGCAGGTGAGACCAGGCCCTTCCCACAACAGGATTATGTCACGAGGAGCAGCCTGATTCAAGCCAGGTACTTGTGAGGTACGCCAGGCTCGATTCTGGCCAGGTATCAAGACATCCTCCCCTCCCTCCGAGGTCATATGTCCATGGTCACCGCCTACCAGCATACCTCGCCGGCTTCTATTATGCGCGCGGGTCAGCACATTTGTCGCATTCGCCCAAGCTTTTTTTCTCCAAGCCTGTATCGTCGTTCTGCGGCTGTGTGTATACCCAGGGATACGACATCGCGATTTTTGTTGGGGTTGCATCCGCTCACTGCCAAAAATCACTTGTCGCTCACTACCAGAAATCACTTGTCGCGTCTGTGTTCTGCTAAAGAGCCTCTTATCATGGCAGACATTGTTGTTCAAGAGCATTGCGTCGTGACCCTCGGCTCAATATCCTACTATGTCCGCAGCAGGATCGAGGTGATTTCCCCATTCTGTTACTTCTAAATAGAAGAGATACACATTCTCACCGTCCCAAAACTCAATAGAAGTCACTCGGCGATCAAGGTTCTGACCATCTGACCCCCGCCATTGTCGTTGACCTGCCTCATTCAGGGGTAACCCTGGAGCAGCTGGAACATTCTTTCGCTGGCTTTTATGCTGAGGATGATGTTTTTCAACAAGCCTTCCTACACGGGAGCATTATCATCGTCCAGCTTGATACTTATGCCGATGCCGAGCCCATTGTTCCTGACAATGTCCAGCAATTCCTCCAGTCTCACTCGAGCCGACTTGTCATATCCCGCCACTCTTCTTCTGATTCAAGAATTCCGCAAGGGCCTTATTTCAGCAAGAACCGCAAACTACACCAGGCATGGCGTCTCTACGAGGACCCGTTCCACAGTTTTGTGTCGGCCATTGTCCCGTCCGATGATGGCCATAAAGCTCGGTATGCGGCTCTACGAAAAAGTCACCTTACCTTCTTCGTGTTCACTCGCTGACAAGCATGCCGTGTAGATTCAAGCCACTGCCCGTCACCGCCTATACGGGTATACACCCTGTCGTTGCCGTCCCATCTCGACTCTACTTTCCTCCTTCCAACGACAAGCCTCTGAATGGCAAGCGCGTCACTGTCAAAGACAACTTCCACCTGGATGGCACCGTCACAACCATGGGCAGTCGATCATATGCAACCTACTACGGATTCCAGCACACAACGTCGTCATACGTTCAAGACCTATTACGTCAAGGCGCGGTGGTTATAGGCAAGACCAAGATGGGCGCTTTCACTGGCTCTGAGGCACCACCGGAGAAAACAATTGATTATTTCCCACCCTTTAACCCTCGCGGAGATGGATATCAAGGGCCATCCGGAAGCTCCATGGGGGCGGGATCTTCAATTGCAGCTTACGACTGGGTTGATATTTCGCTCGGTACCGATAGTAGGTCTATATTTCTCCTATTGCTCGCAGCAAGTACAGGTTTAACATAAAGTGACTCCCAGCTACTGGCAGCATCCGGATGCCCGCCGCATCCTACGGGGTATGGGGAATACGGGCAACACCCAGCACTTTCTCCCTCGAAGGCGTTGCGCCAAGTGTGCCGTAGGAATTCTTGTGCCTGATTCACATATTGTGTTGCTTGCTCACCTCTCTTGTAGGCCATTTGACACTCTCGGTATATTAGCGAGAACATCTTCCGAGATTCTCTCCCTTTATGATTCTCCCAAGAAAACCCTTGCTGGTATTACGGTGAGTGGTCACTTTCTATTGCCATCACCCCCCCCCCTTGATTTGTACGTAGGTAAATGGAACTAATCAGTAATGTCAGAAACCCAAACGCGTCTTATATCCAACTGATTTTTTCCCCATGAAGAACGATTCTCAACAGATCATGCAAGAAGAGTTCCTTGACGTCTTAGAGAAATATCTAGGAGTAAGACATGAAAAGGTGAACATCTCGGAAAGATGGTCGACCACTGGCCCGAAAAATGCACAGAACATCCCTCTCAGTGATTTCATGAAAAAGGTTGTCGCAAATTCCATTCGCACCCTCAGCAACCGTGGCTGCTAACTTGAACACACAGTCTGGGTACTGGCCCAACTTCTATGACGGATATCATGTCTATGATGAATTCAGATCAGGCTACCAGGACAAGTTTGGCAAGAAGCCATACGTTAGCCCCTTTATGACAACACGCTGGTACGAGGGCAGCACCCGAAGGTAGAAACGTAACTAATGAACAAATCAAAATAGGCAACGCGGCATTGATACAACCGTTGAACAACGGAACCAGGGTCTTCAGGAATGTCAGACTGTTTCTGACTGGGTGTATTCGGAGCTTCTTCATCCAGACACGATCATGTTGCTCCCTGTCGGACGACCAGGAGCTAATTATCGCGACACGATCCCAGAACCTGGCCGAGGAGGCCCCCCTGACACTGCATTCAGCCCAATGTACTTTCCTACAGCCATTGGAGCTCCACATCTCATTATACCAAGTATTCATTATCTTGCCATTTGTTGGGAGAATGACAGTGACGTGGCTAATGATTTTTTTTAGTCGGGCAGAATCCATTTGAATCACGAGTGTCTGGCAACCTTGAATACGCCCCGATCGTCGCTTCAATCATCGGACCCAAAGGTTCCTTTCTCAATCTACCCCTAGTCTTGATCGTCACAAATACTGACCCCCATGTTTTCTCAGGCACTGATGTAGCACTCCTATCAATCGCACAAGCAGCTCTCGATCAAGCTGGATGGCCGTCCGAGGTACAGACAGGCCGAAACATCTTTCCGCTGGATAACAACGCGAGACACGCGGGCATGCCAGTCACTCAGGTAAAGACAAAGCTGTAATTCCATCCCTCTGAAACGTCGATGGTCTCAGATTTCCAAACTCTGAAGTTTTTCCCAAAGCACTAACCATCTGTTGTCAGCTCGGATAGCAGCAGCATACCGGACCAGCTTCTAAAAGACCAAACAAGGGAAGTCTGGCCAAATCTGCTTGGGCCTTTGTTGCTTGTTGCTACTGTTTGCATGGTAGTCAGAACAGTTAGTAGTAAATTTAGGCAGATGACAAGTATCACTAGGATCAAGTGATAGGGAATAAAAGGAATTTTGTAGCTTTCCTGCGTATCTTGTAGGGCAAATGTTACGTCTCATCTGTGTGCTGCTGCCACTATGCTGGTATTTGGTGACCGTGCCGTGTCCTTACTAATAACTACGGATGCATTACAGCCGTCGATTAGAGGCGCCAATTGGTGAGAGTAAAACGATCCGACCTTCCTCCACCTTCAAAATTGAACCATATCTTACAATTCCGTCATTTATTCCTCGAAGCTCTGTACAAGTCGAAAGAAATCACGTCACGAGAACCATCATAGACATCAACAATGGCCGAGACACAGATCCTATACCTAAAACGCCTCGAAGACTACAAAAAGGAAAAGCCATTCGAAGTCTTATTCAGCCTTGAAGGATTTGCAGATGAGACAAAGCAGACCAACTGTGTCCTGGAACCGACGCCTGTCCTGATGCTCAACGCCCGCCAGGCCTCTGAGCCACCATCGCTTCGGAAGAACGGTTTTCAGCTCATCCACTCCCCATGCCCGCTCAAGAGTGATGATTTCGATGATAAACATGCCGTATCTGAGATATACTTGCCATCGGTCAAGCGCTGCGTTTTGGAGGTCCTCGAGGAACCTGCAGAGATGCACATTTTGAATCACAAGGTTTTCATGTCTTTCCCACTGGTGGCAATTCTCATGTGAATACGAGTTAATAGACATGAACATGATGCTCAGATTCGAAAGAGGAATTTTATGTTCCCTGCTATCTCCAAGGAAGAGACACAATATCTACAGCCAATTCCTTCTGTGCACGGCGGTGAGCTTTGCCGCCATCCCTCTTGAGAGAAAAGTAAATACTGATTCCTTAGCAGACTTCACGCCTTGGGGAGCGCAACCAGCGGTCCAAGATATTATTCAACAGAACCCTCACCTCCAGGGTCGACCCTTCCAAATCCTCAAGTGGGCTTCTTTCTTATCACAGCCTTGGCGGAGGGCCTCCCGCTTACATAGATTAGTGTTTGGAGAATGATCAACGGCCCAACCAGCGACTGGCCCCTGGCAGTTTGCGACTACCAGTCGCTCGACATCCCCCTGGATGTCGAGGAGTGCGATCGCGTCGCTTGGGACCGCACGACGGAGAGCATCCTGCTCTATGCAAACGCTGCCCACCGGTGGCACTACTTCCACGGCATGGAGCCCAATGAGGTGCTCGTGTTCCGTAACTGCGACACCCGTGGCTACCACGTACCTTGTAAGTACCCGCGCGCCCGAGGCTTGTTGTTATCTAGCTGCATATGTAGCTTACGCTCGCCCGCAGTCGGTGTGCATGTGGCTTTCGATTACCAATCTCAGCTGCTGCCCAAAGTCCCACGCCAGAGTATCGAGGTGCGAATTGTGTGCTTTTTTCGGTGAAACAATCCCGCGCTGAGTGTTCGGTGGCTTAGGATCGCTGGGGGTCATGACCATCACAAAGTACCAAATCTAGTTACACGGTCCAATGAGAGATGAATTTCTTATCCCAAGTGATAGATATGTCCCGGGGACTCTTGGTTGGTAGACTGCCTTTGGCACGCGATGTGATGTGTCCTGCCTCTTACTCCTTGAATTCACATGATTGGGCAAAACTGTCACAGCAATTTTGAGGCTCTGAGAGAAGATAAAGCTCATTGTGTGGGTATCCACGGTGGCATCAACACGCCACAGGCCACATTTTGTTTAGAGAATCAACTAAGCGCCTCTGGTTGAGTCGGATTTAGGGTGATTCATGTGATGTACCTTCTTCCGCGCGCTAGATGAAGCCCAAAAATGTCGTCAACGGACAATGTTCAGTCAAGCGAATCTATCATACCAGAAGATTGGGTCAAGAAATACAAGCTCTTTGAAGACACAGCGCTCCTGGCTCCCCTGCTGTCCCCTGAAGTCATACATCAATTGGTGACGGGCAATTCGGTATCATTAAACCAGAACCATGCGGGCTTCATGGTGTTTCCACTTGACGACTACCTCGGCACTGTTACTGCGGTCGGGCAAAAGCATCCCCCAGGCAGATTCGGCACTCCGGCCAGATTGTTGCCTGGTCATTCCATGATATCCATTCGTGGATCTCCACGCTTGTCTCTTCTCGCCCACCTAGGGATGAGGATAGGCCTTGAGCCAGCTGATATCTTCGACCACGCCAGCATCCCTGATTCGTTCCGGGTGAGCGGCCTCCCTCAATATCCGAAGCCGGTTCTTACCTTTCGAATGGTATCCTTCGGCAGGTGGTACAGAGCGCATAGCCGTGTCGGCCAACGACACTTGGATCTGTCCACCGAACAGTTTGCTAGGCGGGATACAATAGGCGACCAGCGTGAGGGCAGTGAACAATTCCGCCATATCAATCTTCATGCGGCCGACTTCATCAGTGTGGAGCAAAATGTGTCCTTCCTAGTATACAGCCGGGAGCAGGATGACAACAGCAGAGGCTGGTCCGGCATCTTGCTCAACGACAGTGGGGAGCAGAGTACCGCAGTACCGTGGGCCTCGTTGAAAACGCGGGACCATCCAGCATTTTTCCCCCTCGTGCGATCTGGCCGATGCACCGTTAGCACCGACCTGAGCTGGCATCCCCCTCACAACACCCAGGACAGCGGTAGTTACTCCAGCCCAGACCCATGCGAGTCGCGGGCCCGCCATGACAGCCGCTGCTTTATGAATGCCCAGGTGAAGGGGCTCGCGTGCCAAGACCCTTTAGTTGTAGTCTTCGATCTGCTCACGACATCGGCACTATCATGGAGCCGCTGCTTTGACTTCCTCCACGCTCTGCATCACAATAGGGGACATGATGATGTCGAGGACCGTGTTGCATTTCTTCTCCGGGACCGTCAAGTTCTGCACAATGCCAGGGCCTACTTCTCTGACATGCTTTCTTTCCTTCGGCGTCGGGAGCAGCTGACGTGGCCCCATGCCGCCACGCAGCAAGATCGCGTCAGGGTCGATGAGATGATCGAGTCAGCCGTGGAAACGCTGGTACATTTGGACCAGAGGGCCGATGACCTCTCTCGCATGTGTGCCGAGTCGATCGCGGTCGAGATGAACGTCATCAGCATCACAGAGGCGCGCAAGGGGCTCGCCCAAGCGTCCCGTATCGAGCTCCTCACGGTCCTTGCCTTTTTATTCATTCCAATGTCCTTCGTCAGCTCGTTTTTTGGCATGAATGTGCAGACTTTCAAGGACCCTGGCCCGCCGCTGGTAACATTCTTTCAGGTAGCCATTCCCATCACCCTAGTAAGTGTGGCGGTTCCTTTGGTGCCATGGATCAAGCGCTTGTGGTTATGGTTGACCAGTTCTCAATGGTGGTCTTGAAGCGGGTGATTTGGGGCCACACAACTACACTACACCAAGCCACGTCTAGAGGTTTAGATATAAAGAAGCGGAGGAGGTTAGTTGAGCGGTCCGCCGTATAGACTGTTAGTTTGTCATGGTACAAAGGAAGAAGTTTCAAGGTAGATGAAGCTGGATTAGATTTGAAAGGGAAGGAGTAATAGGCTGTGTAAATCATCCATAAGATGTTTGCCATATTAGTCCCTTGCTTCAAGGCAATGGCCGCAACTACCCAGCTTTGAACAAGACAATCCTTTCGGATATAATGAACGGATCTCATGTAGTTAATATCACAACCAAAGGCAATACTTTAGTCGTCAATAATTGTGAAGCTGCCAACAGCTTGTGCAGGGTGGGGATTTGGAGCTTAAAATAGGCTTGATTTTTCAATGGAAGTTAGGGCCGCGTCAGCCTTTTTAATCCTGGCTTGCCTGACTACCTAGGCTCACCTTACTAGTGTTATATAAGAGAGCTAGATAGGTTATACAGTAGCTGCTAAAACAAAAAAAGAAAAAAACATGAGGGGGAGGGAATATCTAAACACTAACTATTTAATAAATAATTAAGTGAGAGAGCTATGAAAATATTTAGTATTAGTTATAAGTATAATAATAAGCTATTTCTAGTCAACTTAGGCTTAAATAAGTAGATGTAGTTATTATATTTAGCTAGAATCATAATATTCCTCTAATATAGTTTATTAGTTTTTATCATAGCGGTTTCACAGTCAAAGAGATGTGCCAACAGGATGATTCCCAGAGTGGGAGACCCGTCCGTCTCCCACCCAACATAGACACGCAAGTGGCTTAATTCCGATGCCAAGCAGTAAACAGAAAGTCTCGGCCGTTACCGACCTACAAGGGTCGCGGTTTTTCAGTTACATTGCCATCACGCGTGGTGATTACCAATGGAAAGCGTGCGGCGCCGGCCAATCATTTTACCTTGAATAGGGAGGTTGAACCGAGGGTAACAGGGGGTGTGGTGCCTTGAAAGGGGATTACATGGAACCGGTGGAATAGCTGAACTGATATTGACTTTCTCAACATGCCTGCTGAGCTTCATGTTCCTAGCTAGTATCAAGTAAACCGAATACTTGTTCTGTGAAAGCCGATTACGTGACTGCAAGCATACTGGGTTGACGGGCAGCACCGGAAGATTTGTGGCGAGGCAGGACAGAGGGCTACAACCTGCCAGGATTTGTTACAAAGGGGGAACCCCCGATCAAGGATGACAGGGGCACCGTGGGGATATATGACTTCCGCTCTTCCCGAGGACCCTGCGGCCATGAATGTATGTTTCAACTTGTTCAGCATACGCCTGCTTCCCTGCATGAGCCTGCCTCGTTAAGGTTAATCTCGCTGGTGTTTGTTCGTCTGATCTGTGCGATATCCCCCGATGGCCAGAGATCTGAAACCATGACAGGTTCCCCAAACTGTGCCCGTTAGGCCGAGATGATTTTCTGCGTTATTGGCCATGGCGTGGTTTTGACAAGCGCCAGCCGTCAATAATCGCCGCCACAATGTGGGGAGGCGAGATAGTTCTGAGGTTGGTCAAGCCCCTAAGACAACGACACGAGAAGAGAAACACGAAAAGAGTAGACAGCAGATGGTCAATCAAAGTTCGTTTGATATTAGATATTATAGAAGTGCACCATAAATACATCACAAAAAAGCTGGCCCTGTCCTGTCGAACCTGTAGGCCCAAATAGATATTAAACACTCCTGAGAAGCAATTATATTGTAGAATAACCATCACGACATCATTCAAACGAGGCGGAGGTCTGAAGCCAGCGAGACACTTGCGTATCTCCTCCTCATCCATCACGCCCCCTTTTCTATACCTTACTAATCTTTCATTTTCTCTACTAAAAACGACGGAAGGCCAGAGAGTTCACACCCCCGCGGAGTGATAGCCCTTAAGCGGCACGGGGAGCAGAGTACCAGAAAGATCGGTCCTCGCCGAGACACTCGCCGGCGGTGACACTCTTGAGACCGCGGGACTGAAGCTCAGAGATGAGAAGGGGAACGAGCTGGTTGGCGGTGGAGGCGTGGACGTCGTGCTCCAGGACCAGGGAGCCGCCGGCGTCGAGACCGGCCTTGAAGGCGTCAAGAGAGAGCTGGGGGTTGGCGACGTGAGCCTCCTGCCAGTCGTTGGTATCAATATCGACGTTGAGGACCTTGTAGCCGAACTCCTTGAGGGTGGCGAGCGAGGTGGTGGTGGTGGTGAGGTATGGGGGGCGGAAGTAGTTGGGCCAGCTGCCGACGATGGAGACGAAGGCATTCTCGAGTGTCTTGAGGGAGGTGCGGAGCTCGGCATCGCTCTTGACGCTCAGATCCATGTGTTCCCAGCTGGTTTGAATCATGTTAGCCTGGTTTATGAATTTTCATGCTTGCATGGGAAGTGGACTTACGTGTGGGATCCCAGCTGATGGTTGTTGAAGCCACGGACGACAGTGGCAGGGCGGTCGTAGATGTTGCCAAAGTTCTGACCGTTCATGAAGAAGGTGGCCTTCATACCGGCGGCTTCAAGGAGGTCCATGACGTGCTCGGTGTACTCTCCTGGGCCGTCGTCAAACGTGAGGGCAACCGTGCCGGGAACTGAACACTTGGTGATCACAGTGCCGAGGGGAACATTGGAGGTGGGAAGGGGTGCGAAACTGGAGCTGGAGGTGGTCGAGACGATGGAGGAGGTGCTGGCGATGGAGGTGGTGCTAGCAATGGAGGTAGTGCTAGCAATGGAAGAGGTGCTGGCAATGGAAGAGGTGCTGGCAATGGAGGAGGTGCTAGCCACGGAGCTGGTGCTGGCAACGGAGGTGGTGCTGGCAACAGAGGTTGAGCTCACAACGGAGGTGCTGAAAGTTGAGACGGCGCTGGAGCTCGCGGGAGTAGTGGAAGAGGGAGTCGAGCTCGAGGGAGTAGCTGGAGCGGAGGTGCTACCAGGCGTGGTGGAAGAGCTGATAGGAGTAGCAGGGCCGTCGGAGGTGGAGGAAGAGATGATTGGGGTGCTGGTAGGGCTGACTCCGGCGGAGGTCGAGGTGATGATCACGACGGAGGAGGAGACACTGCCTGTGGGGGAAGGGCCGGTGGTACCAACAGCACTCTCGGAGGGAATGACACTTGAGCACTTGTGGTGCTTCTTCCCCCTCTTGTGGTGGCGGATGGGCTTGGCAGCAGCAGTGGCCGCCAGAGCGTAGACGACGAGGCTGGTGAAGAGCATCGTGACACTTTGTTTTTCAGTTCAGAACGAATGTGTGTTGATATTATTAGTATACTGGAGCGAGAGGAACGATCTGAATCAGATCAAAAGAATGTAGGCAGAGAGCCGAATGAGAAAAACGAAAGAGTGTATGTGTCGTGAGCCAACAACAACAACCAAATCCGGCCTAACGAAGAAAGGAGAAAGAAAGGTTCCTCACGGCGGATGTGTGGGAGCATCAACTACTTATTGTTGCCGCCATGATAACAATAGGACAGGCACGGCTGGGCATGGCTGGGCATCGAGGAGCTCCCTGACCGATTACCGCCGTTGTTGGATGAGACGATAGGATGGATGTACATTACGGAATAGGCAAGCAGAAGAATGGGGCAAACTACTAGACCGAACCGACCTCGCCTTTGGTCACCAGGGGGGTTGCTAATTAGCTGTACCTGCAGGAGTGGACAAGGACAGTGACGAGAGGGTGAACGGGACCCTGGACCTCTTCTGGCTAACTGCTCGCCCACTTGCCTTGTCACACGCATAGAGGCCCCATGTCCACTGCCCATGCCCTCTTTGCCAGTCCTCGTATCGGGTGCATGATGCAGGCGCCAAGAAGTGACTGGCTTGAAGGAAGACTTGGGCTGGGCTGAACGTGACGGGGGGACGGAGATGTGTCAAAGCGGCACTCGCCTGTAGGTGCTCTCGCTTTGATGGGGCCGGGTAGTGCAATATCACGGTGAGTGGTATAATTAGCAAATACCCTTTCAGGATGGGCTTGGACTGGAAATCTGTCTAGTATAGCGGCGGGTGCCTGAGCGAGTGTGGAGGATGGCTGAGAACCAGTGGGCGTTCTGAGCCGGCCGGACGATATCGTAGCGGCAGAATGACGAAAGGAGAGGAACTTTCCATCAGTTGATGGGGCTGATAAATCAGCAGTAGATTACACACCTGCACTTACACATCATGAAAGGGGACATTAGTCGCCCCATGATGACTGACTGGTGATATTTCACTGCAGGTATAAGAGACAAAGGCCGTGATTTCACACGAGATAAGGTAATCAAGGGCCCTATAGATATTGCTTTTTGTTGCATGGGGCCCGGTAGTGACGACTGAAGTACCTTATTATTCTCTCCTTACCCATCAAGTATCCACAGCATTCGTGCCGCCAGGGCAGTCGGAGGTGTGGGTGACCCTCGTGTATGTAAAGTGGTAATATTACGCAGTGCTTAAGGAAGCAGTAGGGAGATGGGGTAGACGCCTGGAGGAGAAAGGGGAGGGGGTGGCTTGCTTGATTTCAAGTCCGTACCTGATTTCTCATGCAGGTACGTAGGACAGGAAGCCTCCAATGTGAGAATAAGAATGTCTGGGGACAGAACGGTCACCAGAGGCCCAGGTACAGGCTTCCGGACCCATCGGATTCAGCCGTACGTAGTGCCTGACCTGATAGTATCTAGACCAATGGGAGTGCTCGGAGTCAGCCGGGAATAGGGGTGTTTTGTGCCCTGGTCCTTGTGCCAGAGCCCTGTAAAGTGAAATACAAAAGCGTCCTCGCCACGTATCCGCACGGGGCGAGGAGGATGGACGAGCGTAAAAAGATGTCCTCTCCCGCACCCAGCCAATCAGCAGGCCAGATTTCTAGGCGGCAACGGGATAAAGGGGCAGGGATGGCACCGGCTGATGGTAACCTTGTAATTTGCTTGTTTGCTTCTTCCGGCGGCGCATGAATGCTTATGTAGGTGGTGGGATAACCCGAGTTGCTCTGCGTCTTGAACGAGAGAACAGCGACGATGGCGCCATGGGTTGCATCACGACCTAGCGGGTGACCCATTCATTCTGCCAAAGAAAAAATTACTAGTAGTAAGCGGCTAAGCATCAGAATCTGGGGATGTGGCTGGCGACTATTGGCGGTTTGGCACATCAACAGCACACGACAAAGTAGAGGTAAATATTGGCCCATTCGTTCTCCGGGCCTTCCATTCTGGAGCATTTTTGGGGATGACCCCTGTCAACGAGCGTTAAAAAAATGGGCGGCCGCACATCCCTTTGGTACAACGTCTGTAGGGGGTGGCTGGATATGCTTCGGGAGTCCTTTGGCTGATACTACCAGCTGCCTCTATTTCTGTCAAACCATCTCCGAATATTCCCAGCCAGACACAAAGAAAGAGATACCCAGTCATGGAGAAGCTATTTCGGTTTGATTCAGGCCGCCCAGACGAAAACCCAAGAAGGAAACGCGAGTGTGAATCCCCACATCAGTCACACCCCCATGATGGAACCCTGGCAACCTGGCTGCCTCTATGGAGTTTGCTCTAAGTCCGCCTGGAGGAGTCAACCTAGTCCTCAATCAACCAGATGATAGGTATCTCGCTCCCCATTCTCCACTGCCACTCTCCGCTCGACTCTCAGGGCGACCACTCAATCCCCCCAGTCTCGGCGACCCTTGCATCGCTAAACTATCTATGTTAAGCTTAACACCCCCCCAAAGCCTCTTGGTTGCACTCTGCTTAGGCACTAAACACCTCATCCTGCCTTCCAGCCCTTCGTCCGTTGCCTTGGCGTGGTCTCATCCGCCAGTCACTCCATGCCCGCTCTGGACTTGGCAGAGCCGTCCGTTTTCTTCGCTCAGGCGCTGGCCATGCCACATTGCACCCGGATTCTGTATGAGGAAGGGATCATCGTCTTCGCCAGTGATGCACATGGCGCTATTAAGATCGGTAAGACATTACTCTGCGCCAACCACCACTGCTCAGGGTCCTAGCACAGCATCATGGTCGTGTTGCTCATTTACACGGCGACCGAAAAAAGAAAATCCTGGCAGATGCCACTCTCTATTGCCGGCCTTCCGAAATAGTATCCTGGCTTCAGCCTGCGCCATGTTTATGCGGGAACATTTGCCTGTTCTGCCTCCTCCTTGGCTTGGCCTGGCCGGAATTGGCTTCACGCCTGCCTCTCCGAGCCGAGCTGCAGATTTGCCTGCGATCAAGAGGCAAAGAAAATACACCCCTGAACCCTCTTCCCCCTCGTGGTTGTTGGCACATCGCGCAGGGCTCGCGGGCTGGATCCGTCTCACAGGGTGGTACCAGGGCTATACAACCCCTACCCCTGCTATTCGTGATCTCGGGTGAGGGAGCTGCGTCTCTCTATCTCTGCGTAGTCGCGTTCCAGCCAATCGCCAGCCGCCAGCTCTGTTGGTGGTTCAGCTCTGGTCAGCCCAACTCGGATCACGAGCTGTGCGCCATGGCCACTCTCTGCCCTTTTTCAAAAGAGCACACCCAATTGATCCCTTTGGGCGGTTAGCCAGTAGGCCGCCCACGCTGCCCCGTTGGTCATTGCGAAATGACAGCTTCGCCTGGCAAATTCGTGTTTTCTACGCGAGCTTCGCTCAGGCCCTCATCCGTGACATTCAAATCCAGGCGTCCGAACGCGATCACTCGATGCCCTAAACGTGGACATTCGTGTGTTTCAAGTCCCTTCAGCCGTACAGACGTAGCACAATGATGAACACCTCAAATCTGCGCTTGTTTCTGTGAAAGGGACGATCGCTACCCAACGAACTGCACCCCCTGGAGGGCGGCTATCGGATGCTCGGTGATCTGAGCTCCCAACCGACGATATTTTCTTGGACCTGTTGATCTCTTCCGATCCGGTCTACGCTACGCGACCTTCGTGATGATCTATTTCCATAGATAGACCGTGGTGGTGTAGCAGCCCGCGTCTATGTAAATGCTCTCCATCCGCCCTTTTCCTCGCCGTAGCAAGAATATACCATGCCAAGCCGACAACACTCCGTGATTTTCGCTGCATGGCGTTGCCCAAGTGGTCCCAGAACGTGTCCCGCCTGCTCGTGTGCCAATAGTTCGAGCGCCATCCGCACCTCTATTCCGACTCTAGTCTGCGCACGTTGAACGATCGACCAGCCATGAAACATGCCTGACGGAAAGAGAAACAGACGTTATCGTAGGATCAGCCACCGCCCCTGAATATCGGAGCCCATTGCATGTTGGTTGTGTTCCCAAGCGTGTGGTATTTGTGGGCATTGGGGGAGCCGTCCCAGAATAACAGGGCGAGAAGAATGGGGCTGTTGGAGAAAATAAAATCCCATTACGAGGTCCTCCTTTCCATTGGCTCGCAGACCGAGACACGGAAGAATAACAATTTCGATGGGATTTCATGACTCGCTCTCCGGCGAATGAATAACGTAGATTTTCACGGTGGAGAGATCTCGAGAGAGCCAAGCCTTCAAGTGGATTTCCCAACCAAACGGTCCCATTATACCTGAAAGCGGCCTCCTTCCTACGGTCCATCCGAAGAGAAAGGAAGGCTGTTAATTACCTTCGCCTTATGAATCAACCTTGACATTAAGCTTGGAGGCCCCTCGAGGGTGATGAGTAAGGGCAAGGATCCCACCAGTGTTTCATCCTGTTTTCTGAGGCGCGAATGCCAAGCACCGGTCAACGCAGCACGCGGTGATTTCGCCATCCCGAGTGTCACGCCGCCATGAATCGTGCTGCGGCGTTTTAGTTTGCGAGAGTAGAATTCTCGTGTGCTTGTAGGTTGCTGACGGGGCTGACACGCTGCGTATTTGCTTACTATTCGGGAAAGTCGTCAGCCGCAGGGATGCGCGGTTTTGGTCTGCGGAGGCGTTCGTGAGACGAGCCGAAACCATTTTCTCACTCCGATCGGTCCGGTCAGAAAGTGGATTGTCGATTGAGGAAGTCAGCACTTGGCGGAGAATTCTGCGATTGTTTCGCAACATCTTTCCAATTGCTAGACAAGTGACCTTTGGCTAGCCGTGTGGAGTCGGTGGCGATCATCATTAATTGAACTGATTCAGTCTGCTGCAATATGTACATACAGCCACCACGGACCGGCTGTGTCTTGCGTTTGGGAGACTGATATCCAAGAAGAACGACCTTGGTCGCCTCTCTTTGAACCTTAATGAGGCAGTCCGTGAAGGTCACAAACTTGCGTAAACTACTCTCCCTACAAAATTGTCTGTACTGCCCATATCTGAATTACTGACAGTGCATTTTTGATTGAAGAACACTTAAAAGGGAAAATAGACAGAGTGGGCAGTGGATGGCTGGCGGATATCTGGCGGGAGAGATCCGTCTCACTATCCAGTCTGTTTTTATATTGAGTTACATATGCCTAGTCTCTATAGATTCTTCCCCGGTTTACTGTTGCGGCTGTATCCTGATTCAATTCAGCGGCGAAGGCATCGTCCCAGTGTTTCAACAGCCGATTAGTTTCTTCATTTTTCTTTTCTAATTGACTCTTCTCTATTTTCCCGTTGCCCGGATAGCAAGCAACGTAGGCTAGGTAAACTCACACTTATTTTATACAGTAATACTGGGGGGAATGTTCCTATATTGATACAACGGCCTCAAAGTGAAGTCTTTGGGAGGAGTGATATGAAGGGTGAGATAAAAGGCCGCTCTGTCAACTTTGTCCGAACTCCAGACTGCGACTCTACCTGACAAAACCGAGTGGAAATTCCTAAATAGAACAGAACCATCTACGGAGCTTAGCAACAACGCGGAGCAGAGGGTTGGGCTGAGCGGGAACGGAGGACCCTCTCAAAACAACATGATGGGGGTGCGAGGCGTTCAAGCCGGCAGCATGAACCAGTGAATGACAAAAATGATTTAAATATGGGATCATTCAGGATAGCTTTGAATGTATTGCATGTTTTTTCCACCTCGACATTATAAGCAGCTTGATAAGAATAATTAGGGAACGTGTATTGTTAACATTGGATTATGTATTCATATGTATCAAACAATTTAACGCTGATTTCAATATCGCTACCACGAACATATTGAACATACGGTCTTGAATAACCTGTCTATATCTCTAAGATAGGGGGAATTCTTCTACTCGTGACCGCTTTCCCGCCGTGTGGCTGTTGGCATACACGCTTTCAGCGTCATCACCCGCAGAAGGACGAAACTTCTTGTCATCCATTATTCCAACTGTGAAAACTTTCCCTTTTTCTTTCTGTCCGACGAACCATCCAAGCCTAAAGAATGTTCCTGAGAAATACTCATGTAGCTCAGGCGGATACATTTGATAGGCCCGCTTTGGCAGGATCTCGGCGTAGTTGGAGCCTTCAAGGAGGGAGGACACCATTGCGACGCTGTTGAACCGGTAGGGCGCCAGTCCTTTCAGGTCCACATCCCATGGGAAGAAAGGTATCCGGTCGCGAAATAGATACCGAAATAGTGTATACGCCAAAGCCCAGATATGAACAGAGACAGTCAGAGATAGGATGAGCGTTAAAGCCAGGGTGGCCGGCTCACTCTGGAAGAGCCGGATCGCCCCCGCTCTTAGAATCCTTGCTTGGACGGGCGAAAGCTCTCCATGGCGGAAGGGAGCTACGGTCGAAGTCTGATTGGTGCGCAGCCGGTTTTCTTTGTGGACCAATTGAGCGGCCGCTATACGATGGAGCGAGGTGGCTTCAGCGAGAACGTCGGCTTGTGTTTCGGGGTTTCCAAGGTCATCTTGGGTAAGCGTGCCATAGGGCTGGAGAATGACGTTGAATTGAGACCCCATCTCCAGTACTTCTTGCCCTGAAGCTACCGAGAGCAGTGGCCAGACAGACGTGTACTTTGAGTCCTCTTCGCCTGTGGTATTGAAGGCCGGCATCTGGAACGGAGAGCTCCAGGGCCTCTCCTCGCCTGCCCTGATTGGAGGATCACTATGGTCGAACTGTATGGATCCATCCGCCTGTATCAGGCTGACATTGGTCGGGACTTCAACCCAAGAGTAGTTGCATCTCTGGACGGACAAATGGTTGAATGACGCAGTGGCTTCCGAGAAGCTCCCCCAGGCGTACGTCACAACTTCCCAAGACGAGTTTTTAGGCCTGGACTCGCAATACACCGACCTAAGCACCTTTGCAAAAGGGAGGGCTGCTGATGTTGCTGGCTGCGACACTTTCCTCCAAGGTGCCCAGGATGTATCCCAGGCGATAATGGTAGATCGGCTTGGGCATGTACGGGTCTGGGTAATGTTGGCTACTACTCTAGTCTCCCCCTCTCCGTTTTCTCCCTCGTTATTCTGGGCGGGGCCTTCAACTCGGCGGGTTTTGATCGCCAATTCGCTCTTTGGCACTTCTTCGCAGTCTTCGGACAGTCGCGCCGCAGGCATGTGCGAAGCCTTGACGACAGTGTTGGAGCCCCAAAAGCCATCCGACGTGTCCATGGAAAGTTCCGGAAACACCATGTCGTTGTAGGTCCACGGGGGGTAGGTGAAGTTATTTCGCTTGCTTATTGTTAGCAGCGCGCTTATGGAAAGGCGAGTAAGGCTGCGGTCGACGTCCAAGGTTTCTTTGGACGGAACCGAACTGAACCACGTGCGTTGGTCAAATTCTGTTCTGTAGGAGTGTGAGGTGGGGTTTGGAGTGAAAAGGAGGGTAGATATGGTTGTGAGAAACGCGCAGATAATAGCAATGCTCTGCGCCAGGGTGACTGAGAATATCCGAGAGCGGAGAGAATAATACCACGCTTTAAGCCCGAGCATGTCCAGCAAGTACACATCTAGCTCAACTGCCGTACATGATCTCCTGGAGAGGGCAAGAATTGTGGACAGGCTCCTCACAGTGGTGTCTGTTGCGTTCGCGTGAAGAGCCACGACGAGCATGGCCAAGGCGGGTAGGAATGTCCAGAGAAAGGAGGAGGAGGGGATGCTACCAACTGTGGCGATACCATTTGCTGCTGTCGACCTCTGGTGTGTCGCATTCAGGGCGATGATGAGGGCCAGTGTGTAGACAACGAACAGGAGGCGGTACCAAGGCCTCAGTATCATGGGAGAATATGAGCCTGCAGCCCAGAGGAGCTTTCTGTTCCCGTCTTGCTCTGCTTGGGCCTCCTTAGCGGAATGTCCCATTTCCTGGAAGAAAGTCATAGACCCCAGCAATGTTGCCGGGTCTCGATGCCAAGTCCCAAACACGCTCTTGGATCTTAGTCCTAGAAGCAGAGCAATGGATGCGCAGCAAGCAAAGACTATCGTCATTGCTATACCTATGCCCCTGTCCACGTGAAGGATGGGATTTTTCCTGCTAACGGATCCTTGCACCACATCCGAGGCATTCCTTTTGAGCTGGTAGTGAGCCACGAGAGGACTCATCTGACTCGTGATATTCAGAATCGACTGGTATAGGTTCTGGCTGTTATAAACGGAAGAATCCGATCCTTTAGCACTGGGTGCGCCCATCGCGCCCTGCAAATCATAGCTCGTCATGAACGGGCCTGGTAGTATGCCATCCCAACGATGATCCAGCCGAGGTATGCCAACCCACCGCTTTGAGTTCTCCGGGATACTCCACTCCAAGAAAGGCCAAGGATCAGAGTTGACAATTTTAGGCTCTCCCTGGTCTTGCAAAACTGTCATGTTCTGGCTCGTAGTGTCAGCCACGACCTCTACCTTGGACACGGTTGCTCTGGGAGCGCATAACACTGCAGCGAGGTTATCGAGGGTGGGGATCGACTTGTTCTTTGGTGTTGCTGACCAATGACCCGTAAGATACACGAAGTGGTCGGTTTCCTGTGGCAAGGAGGGGCAGCGACTAGCCCCCCTTTCCATATGATCCAAAATCCAGAAATTCGTGTCTCTGAGGTCTTCGTCAATCCAGTTCATGAAGGGAGAACGCACCGCGATGGGAGAAGGGCATCCCTCAAACTCCATATCCAACACATAGTGAAAGGACTTTTGTATCGGCTTCTTGTCAGGGCTTGCTCTCTTCGGGGGATTGGTGTAGTTTGTGAGAAGTCTGCATTCAACGTGCGTAAATAGCCCGTCGACAACAACCGTGACGGGATCTCTCATTGGCTCCTTTGTGTTGAAGGTTTGGTAGGCCGCCTGTTTGGAAGCGCCAAATGGGAGATTCATCTGGAAATCTCGAACGGCGACTGCATTGTAGTAGGCATCCATGGAAATCTGGGATACCGGCTCGTCAATAACGGTATCGAAAGAGTCCAGGATGTTCACTTCAATGGGCTCCGGCACGCCCCGTAGACTTATTTTGAACAAATTAGTTGAAAGAACGACCTGGACTCGGAGAAGAGCCGTGGCAAGGGCAGCAAAGAACACAAGGAAGTGTCGGTTCTGAAAGGACCGGAACAGAAGCACGGGCGGTATCATGGTCGTATAATCGAGATCCTTCCATTCGGAACCGCGAGGGCCATTTCTCGCAATCGCCCAGGGCATGTACCTCAGCGCCTGCAGCTCGACCCGCGACCAAAATATGGTGATAACCGTGAGAACTGTAGCGATGAACTGTTCAGCTTTGGGAGAGTTTCCCCTCGGCGAGGGAACTTACCCGCAGTCGGGGCAAACCTCCAAACGTCTGTAGCGCTCATTTCCGCCCGTCCCAGCCCCTTGGGTTTCTCGGAATACGATAATAAAATCGGAAAGGCTACTGTGCATGAGAAAAACAAGAGCAAGAAAACTCCAAGTAGAGATTGCTTTAGCCAAAACGGGCTCCAAGTCGCAGGTTGGGGTGCTGGGGTATCATCCTCAGTTGGCTCGTCCTCGGAATCGCTTGGCTGCAAAAGCGTCGCACTGGAATCGCCTTGAGGAGCCTCGTGAGAAAATTCCGTCATTTCAATCGATTTTGTTGAGCGCCCGGAACTTGTATCTTCCCCGAGCTGGAGGGCAAGCACCCGCCCCTTTCCCCGGTCCGAGAGCTGACTTATCGTAGAAGGTTTCTGCGGTTGGCGGGGAGAGCCACGGCCCTCATTCTCCAGGGAATCGTCAGAGTTGTGCGACTGCAAATCCACGGCGGTGCTGGGGCGGTCCTGAGCGTCATGGTCCTGGATCGCCAGCAACGGCTGGTTGTCTAAATCCTGCGGCTGAGACGCCATGACGGTGCCAGTGGGATGGTCGCGCACTCCTCAACTCCTGAGAGGGTAGTAAAGAGTCGGAATCGATGCCTGGTGGGCGGCCAAGGACTGAAATTTCATCCTGCGAGTTCGAGGCCCCTCCCCCTGCATCCAGCTGAACACTACCTGCTGCCCAGAGGTCTTTTTTTAGAAGTCGCCGCCTTGTTTTTGCCTTATGCCCTCTTATGTACTATTGCCATCGGCGAACTAACCCGTAGCAGTAAATGGTTGCGTGGGGGATGCAGATCCTTCGGCCCGCGACTTTGCCTGCGATTAGCTCCGGGCTACTGTTCAAGCTTACACTGCTAAATCACGCAAGTAGATCAAGGCTAGAGTGATACTGATGCTCTATAAAATGTAGAATGGTTAGAGACCTAGGCGTTTGACGTCTGCTCGCTTCAATCACACTCAGCTGAGGCCGTACAGAAATCAGAATTGGCGAACACCAAGTATCACGATAGCGAGGATGCATTCAAGTCAATGATTGATTAGAATTATTCTACTTCGACATCTTTCTTTTCCCCCTTCTGTCAAGGTTTGGCATGTTATCGCACTGGTGATCGGTCTCCTCCTTGGTGGTTTCCCGTGAGTGGTTGCAAGAAACATCTCAACCAGCAGAACGGCAAAGGGCAGCATCCATACTTCATTCTCAATCGTCAGCCATCTTGGCTCGCTTGTTGGCGCCCATGTCATCATAGACCATTGTTGGAACAACCCTCTCAGACGGGCCATATCCCACCACCATTGCACCTTGGACGTTGCATCTGTCGAAGCATTTCACATCGAAATCGAATTTCTTCCCATGCTCGAGGTCTTCTATCTTGTTTGCAATCTGGGCAAGATAGAACTGGGTCTTGCAGTCTTCGTGCAGGCGCCGAATATGGGGCAGCTCTTGGCCGTCCTCGTCTCTCCACTCGATCTCCTCTGCCTCTCCAAATTCATCGCGGCAAAACACGTAGGCGACAAAGATGGGACCAGTTGGGTAGCCGTGTCGATTCAGCTTGATAAGAACGCTGTATCCCGTCTCTTCCCATTCCGCGTTCTTAGCAGCCTCCTCTGGAGCCTTGTCTCGAGCCCCAAACCAGCCAAGGCCAGTGCAGGCCATCAATTCTCCCAGCTGGAAAAAAACATCAGGCTCCTTCTCAATGTAGTCGTCACTCGTCGCGCTTCGCATCGAAACGTCCGAGCGCCCTTCCGAGCCCTCATCTGAGCTGAGGCTCTCACGACGACGCTTCTCTGGAGGCGATGGTAGTTGCAAGGACTCTGGCTGGATGTCCGGCTGAGGAGAGTTGATGTCGATAGCGATGACGACTTGATCCAAAAATCTGTCTGCTGGGCCGTTCGGAAGATCGGGATTGGAGGTATCAGGTTGCAAGAAGGTGGGATCAATCGCGACGGCGTATCCTGTCAAACGGCCACCAAAAGAACTCTCGCCAAGTAGCATGTCGGGAGCTCTGCGGGTCTGGAGAGTTAACGACGTGCTGCTGACGGATTCAGGGTCGCGGCAATTGGTTTCTTTGACGATCTCGAGAACGTTTACGGGTGGAAGTGGATGGCACCATCTCCGGAAATGTCTGTCCCCCCATTTGTACATGAAGGCCCAGTATAGATACTCGAGGTTTTCCACATCTGGAAATTGAGCTTGGAGCCCTTCTTCAATGTTTCCGATGGCAAAATCGAGAATGCCGTGGCCGCTCTGCTCCCATTCGTAGAACCGATGCTCAGCAGGAGTGAAGGTCTCGATGATTTGCTCGTCCGTCCAGTCAGGCGGGAGGTAACCTAAAGATACGAATTAATTTCGAACACCAGCACTCCGAAGAGAAACTTGACAAACCTTCTTCCCTCGCAGCGGTGATATCTACTCCCATGACTAATTGATGGTACTCGTAGCGATAGACGCGTATGACTGGTGGCAGCAGCCGCTGTAGAAATGAGTAGACCACCGCAATAATTCTTGCCTAGATTCGAGAAAACAAGGGGAGAGATGATGTGATGTCTCACAGATGAATCTGAGTTGAAAGGAGTGGTATTGCGGTGTTGATGTAGGGCGACAGAGAGGTGAGAAAAGGCTGAGATCCGCGGTGACGTGTTTGTGTGCAGCATTCGCACGTGATTCACGCGTTTCGTTTGGTGCACGAGTAGGCACCTAGGCAACCACGTCCTCACGATGGGGGAATTATACGTACCTAGGTACCTAGGTAGTAGGTAATTGAGAATCTTGCTTGCTGCACTTTGGGAAGGAGTGAATCTGTGGGGTGACAAACGCTCATGATCTGCTTCACTTAGACACCGAGCGCGGCAAATCTTAATGGTCGTCTTGGAACCTTGTGTCTATTAGCACAGTTAAGCATGAGGCAGGATCTATGTCATGTACATCTTCACTTCGTAGATTCTATCTGTTTACTGGGCACCAGGTAGAAGATGTGGGCAGTCTGATATTCGATTTTCACGTAGAACACTCAAAACTGCCTGACATGTTATGTTGCTTATTCTCAGGTCTGCAAACGGTACGATCAGATTATTGAGGGCCAATAATCAAAACACAAGGGACACTGGACAAAGGATTATTAATTTATATTGTTTTACTCTGATTTATTGGTTCTATCACATAAACTGGCTATTATGTTGTTTATTCTCAAGTCTGCGAACGGTACTACTAGACTATTGAGGGCCAATAATAAAACACAAACCAGGGACAAAAGACAAAATATTGCTCATTCGTATCATTTTATACTTCTTTATTGGTTCTATTACTGTAGAAAGTGGTCTGCCTAATCCAGCGTCTTTTGTTTGTGTGCAGCAGCCAAACACGTCTAGGTGCACGTCTGGACCGCGTTTCTCTGTTGTTGTTTTCACCTTTCACTCACACGACCCTACAACAAACCCATTTTCCCCTTCTTCACTTCTTCACTTCAAGTTCTCTTCAGTGCTTCACTCATCTTCATTTTCCCATCTCAAGTTATCTTCTGCTGCACCCTCCCGCGACGCTATCTCTCTCTGCTCAAGCTAGGTTACAAACCAACATCGACTGCTCCCTTGGCCCAAATTCTCAACAGAGACGGCCCCATCACATCACTCCATCTCAATCTGGATCCAAAAAGCCACAAAGTGACCATTGAGAACTTGGTGCAGGGGATTAGACTGCTCTCTTGGCCTCGTCTGCTCCTGCTCCGTCTGCTCCTGCTCCCTCGGCTCCGTCTGATTCATCTGTTCGCTCTGTTCCCTCCGACCTCTATCTCCCTGCAGTCAAGCATCATGGGACCTGTGCCCCCCCCGTCAATTTACTCGACGCACTTTCCGCTCCCGCCCCCGCCAGATCTCGAGTGCCCAACGGACCTGAATAAAAACTTCAAGAGGGCAAATGAGATTGTTACTAGTAACCTTGTTTGCTTGTTTAACCTCATCGCCAGCATCCGTCTTGACGCTGAATCGTTTTGCGCATCCAAATGCTAGGAGAGTTTGGAAACCCAAAACCATGCCGATATACCATACGGACCTCTCCAGTTCTGGGAGTTACTACACCGGTACAGCACCATCGTCAGATCACGGTTTGAATCAGTCTGCGAAATTCTCCAAAGGCGCAAAAACAAACCATTCCGCCTCGTCAATCTAGATAGAAAAAGCGAGAGAGTGACGGTTGAGGACTTGGTGCAGAGGATTGAACGTCACTTGGTGGCAGTATCACGTTTGATTGAGAACATCGGAAAGCAAGTACAGCCCTCTCTTGGCGACCTCGCGTCATCAGTTCCTAACATCTCTCTCCGAGAGTGTCGTCTTTGGTCGATGTTGAACACCAAAGATTTCCACCAGAAGCTCCGTCAGGCAAACGGCGACAAGGCGAAACTTACTCCTATAATGGGAGATGTGGCCGCAATGATTTGTGCCCGAGACGTCATGAAAGAGACAATACCTGTTGTGAAGCTTAGGCACTCCAGTAACATGGTTACACCATATACGATCTTCGTCTGCCTCGGTCAGCAAGAAGACGGGACGCGAGTCCACGACCTGGTACACATTGGCTGCACCAGAGAGTACATGACCCAGTGGGAAGGCCTCTACAAACTACGAGAGGAAGCCAGGAATGATCGTCTCGGACACGCAACTATTCAAGCCTGGGGAGATTGGCACCGCCGGCTTGTCGCGTTCGATAGCGATGCTGGGGCTGGGATGGAGGGCGATGAACGCGAGAAGGCCACTTTGGAGGCTAGAAGAGCTCTCCTACAAGGAGATGCAAACGCACTTCCCGAGTCAGGGAAGAGCCTGCTAGGAGAGAAGCTGCGTGCCTGCAGCACACATCTAGGGCAGGCATTCAAACAACTAGAATGGTTCCAGGTCGAGCCTGTCGCTTGCTGCTACATGTGTAAGACGTCGATGGCTTGGAAGCAAATTGGAGACCCTGACATCTCCTGTTCAGCGGAAATCAAACTAGGAAAACGACAAAAGTGCCCACACTCGTGTGCTGAGGTTGCAGCTAGTGGGTATTGTGACTACATTACCCGTCAAGAAATGTGATCACAATATCCTCCTCAATACTGTGAGATGATGGGTAGTGTGGCCACAATGTCTTGCACAATACTCAAAGGATCTTGTTATTGAGCCATCACAGGTTAATTAGGTAGTCTATCACTATTCCCTCCCCCCCCCCCCCGTTGTGGCTGAGCCGTACTTGGTACGCGTTACCACTAATTTGTATGGATTGGTTACCTGTAAATTACTCAACGCATAGGCGTACAAGCCACGCACTAATGATGCTTTCAGTACAAGTTCGCGATCGCTATTCTATGACCTACTGAAAAAGTGTCTCTTATCCTGAATTCCCCGACTTCATGTTCGTACAGGAGCAGCTGTCACATGACAGTCCTACCAGTATTTTCAACGACCACTACCCCGTTTAACAATTTAAATCGTTGCAGATCGACAGACTTGTACATTCGAATCCCTGTGTGTCCCTGTAAAACTGCAAGTGAGATGAAGCGTTGAGGCAAGTAACTATGTAGGCCGTTAGCTAGCTTCTAGTTGGTAGAGGCTATTATTTACATACCTAGCTTACTGGAGGTTACTGGTTGAGTTGGTAGAGGTAGTTGGTTTGGTCTGGTACATGCTGGCTACGGCTTCATGATACATGCTGTAGGCCGTCAATTGATTTAGCGGAAGCCGTTAATTAGTTGGGCGGAGGCCATCGACTGGCTATGTAGCTTGCTGAACTCCCTGCGCGCTGTTAGGACAAGCGATCGCTGTGCCAAAACCCACGTCGCGCTTCTGCCTCTAGTGGTGCCTCCTTCATGGAGATGGCAAAGAAAGAATGTTAATCCAGTCAAATCGAAAGGCGAGACCACCAACATACGCATAAAGACTTTGGGATCCCCCACTCTAGCCTTTGTTTTTCTTTCTGCATTCTTGGAGCTGATTTCCGCATAGCTTATGATACTTTTAAGCTTGCTAAACGAGTGAAGGATACTCTTTCAATATGGGGAGTTTCTTCTAGATACACTAATCCCAAATTAAATGCCATGATCAACAATACATCCCAGACGCTGATGGATAGCAACAAAAAAAAGAAACAGCGGTCAATACGGAAAGTCATTTGGCTACTTCTCTGCCTCAGCATCCTGCTTTGCCGGCTAGGATATCTTATACGCTCGTCTCAACAGCAAACAGAGAGGTCATGTCTATAGTGATCACTCATCTAGACGAAAGACTGGTTAGGTTTCACTCTGAGAGATTTAAAGAAGCGGTTCCGAGATATGAGATGTCTTAATGATTCACTATCCTGTAGAGGGCTTGTTTCCCTCCATGCTAGATTATGATTTAAAGATGGGATCGCTTTAGGGTTGAACAATGCGCATCCGCGACTTGAACTCTCCCCTGCATGTTTGGCTGCCTGGCCAATATGGGTGTTCAGGCTGGAGCATTTTCCCACCACGCTTTCTTGGATGGCAGGTTGAGTGCTCAATGCAGTATTTGGATCTAAATCAGTCTGTAACTAAGTCAACTTTTAGATGCATTATTTATCTATATGGGGACGGTGACCAGGCATCGCCCTGGAATTAAGGCGGGGCTGAGACGGAACCTCTGTCAAAGCAAAGGACAGCCCGATGATGAAGACCTTTGTTCTAGTCTACACATAACGCTCAATTGACGTCTGGTGGACTGAGGATGGATACATCTTGGCCGTGGGGGCGGGGGCCATCCTGGACTGGGGTCTTTCCGTGTGTAATTACTTACATGGGGGACAAGGGCCATCCCCAGGATGCAGGACAAAGATGATCACGAGATCTACACAAATCAACAAGGTGGGCCAACATGTGCATATCCGCCTCTTCTCTTCATTTACCGTGTCTCTTCCCCTAACTTCCCCCGGGAAAGTTGAAGCCACGTCAGTGGTTCATTGGCTGTTATTGGCCATTCCATGACGCCTCCTAACTTACCGCCATTCTATGTCGCCACACTACTGTACATTTGAAATTGATCACCGGACTTTGAGGGATGGCGGCGATATACCAGGGTAGTACGATTGGTGGGAAGTTTGGATAAATTGTGAACGTTGCCCATCACTTTTGTTTCAAAGACTGTCTGTTCTCATCTATTTCTTATCATCTATATTTTAACCCATCTTCCAATTAGTAATTACTAGGTAGCGGTTCCAAGATGCCCCCCGGTACAGCCCCCAAGCGCTCCTACTCCCGTACAGATGCCGCTGTGCGGGTAGAGTATCCAAAAGATCATGAGCTTCCTGCAAGTCATCCGGTGGATGGGCAGGGAGGCCAGTTTTCAAAGCCAACATTAGCATCGCTCTCTCTGGAGGATAAGGTTATTGTCATTACTGGAGGTGCAAGAGGTCTTGGACTGGTCATGGGCCAGGGTGTTGTTTACTCTGGCGCCTCCCTGGCAATTGTTGACTTGAACAGTAAGTCATGTTTCGCTCTGGTCATCGATTGCCGTCCGCATTCTTCTTTGCTAACCAGCATCATAGAAGAGGACGCCCAGTCTCAGGTCGGGCAGCTCATTGATGCATTTAAGAAAGAGAATCCTGGACGTGACAAGTAAGCAGGCCACATGACCATATCGACATTGATGAAGTAGACGTTTCTCACACGAATGAAATTCGATCCAGGATCCCCAAAGTCACTGCACATTATGCGGATGTCTCCGACCAAGCATCAGTCGACAACTGCGTCGCCGAGATCCTTCGTGAACACGAAAGAATAGATGGCCTGGTCACATCGGCAGGCTTCACGGAGAATTTCGATGCTATCCATTACCCGATTGAGCGCATGCGCAAGCTCTGGGGCGTCAACGTGGATGGTACCTACCTCTTTGCTGTGGCTGTTGCCAAACATCTCATGGAGCGGCAATCCAAGGGCAGCCTTGTATTTATTGGCAGCATGTCCGGTTCGATTGTCAACGTCCCCCAACCCCAAGCGTAAGCCAGCATAAACCCAGAACGTCACTTGCTGAGGAAGGAAACTATGTTATCTAACTCAAACGAATTACGCAGTCCCTACAACGCTGCAAAGGCAGCTGTCCGTCATTTAGCAGCCTCTCTCGCTGTTGAGTGGGCACATGCGAACATTCGAGTCAACTGTATCTCTCCCGGTTACATGCTAACGGCTTTGTAAGTGAAGGCTTAGTTGTTTCATGCGGTCTTGTCTAATCAGCTATTAGGACGCAAAAGATCCTGAACGACAACCCGGACCTGAAAAAGACATGGGAGTCGCTCATTCCTCAGGGAAGGATGGGCAACCCGGAAGATCTTATGGGTCCGGTCACTTTCTTGCTCTCTGACGCATCGTCATATGTAACAGGATCGGATCTTCGGGTGGACGGAGGCTACACTGTTACATAGATGGCAAGGCTTGAATTGACAACGCGGGTTCTTGGATAGAGAGAAGAAGCTGACAGTCCTGCTACGATTCTGTGGGCGAGGACTCCATGGGCAAATAGGAATGATACCATCTACTCTCATCGACTTGTTTTTTATATTTCAGATTGATCGCCAATGATTAATTCTAGTGCTCGTTATTATAGTAGTTGAGATCAATTGGTGGGGAGCGGAATTCCCGTTCGCGGATGGTCATCCTTAACAGAAGTTGACAAAGGGAGAGCCTAACATTCTGGAAGCTTCTCGACAGCCACGAGATGAGTGTGATGCAGTCCCAGTCACCATGTTCCCTACTCAATGTCGAAATTCTGTATGGCTATTAACTCTAGATGAGATCACAATAGCTAGAAGGACATTTTCAGGTGGTTAATATCAAAGAATCTAAAGGGGTGGGAGTAGGAGCATTCGCCGGCTTCAACATATGCTGAGTTTCATTAAGCTTAAATAAAAATTTAGTAAATTACCAGATTATGAATGAATAAAGTTACTGCGCTAGACTAATGAGTGTTGCGGATGAAAGGGGCTCGGGCCAATGCGTCCCGCTGGATCCTCCAAATATCCCTTCCCAATCGCACCAGCTCTGGGCCAAAATTTTCAAACTGAACATATTCCTCTTTCTTTGCGTTCTCAGCGTGACGTAGATAGTCTTCCTTTGTACCAAATGTTGTCATATTCCACATCGTTTTCCACTCAGCGATTGCCCGGATGGCATTGTCGTGCTGGCTTTGCACGTGAGTTGCAACCATGTAAAAGGAGGACCGAGTGCAATGGGATTTCGAGGGCTTGAATAGCTTCACATTGGAGAATGTTGAAAATCTCCGGATCACAGACACCGTCCTGTAGGCCTCGAGCTTGTGGAGAAGAACAACCATTGTTCCAAGCGGCTCAAGGTGTTCTAATCCAAGAACTAATTGCGCAGTATGCAACCTTACTGCCTCTTGGCTCTCTCTATATTCGGGGCGGATATGGGTTCGAAGAACCTGGCCGTCGCACAAAACCAGATCAAATTTCTCTCTTGCTTGGAGTTGTCTTTCGATAAAACCATCGGACTCGGGGTGCGAGGCTGGGATAGTATCCGTTCCCATATCAGCTGCGAGCATGGTGACGTCGAGAAATCTACATTCGACACCCTGAGTCTGGCGTAACAGAACTTGGTGGCCGCCGTTAGAAGTTGGGAGGCTGAATGCTAGAGCCTCAGCACCGGGGACTTTCTGCAATGCCGTGTAGAGATATCCGCCTGGGGCCATGCAGAGATCTAGAATTCGAGGTTTGCGACCGTATGGTGGATTTATCGAAAAGGCGTCCGTGCTAATGTGAAGTTCCTCTGCAATCTGTTTCATCATACGGAAGAACCATTCACTGGTTTTTTTATCCGGGTTGTCGGCATTCTGACGTTGGTTCTTGAAGAAGGTATCACCCTTGGGGTTGTCCCATCCCTGAGATGGAAGTAAGTCTCTAAATTTCGTGGTACTAGAGTGATTCGAAGCGGCTGACCTTGCGACGGAGCTCACTAAGGTCACGGAACTCCGGAACCCTCTCTAAAAGGTACTGTGTAATTAATCTTTCGACTGGTTCCGCAGCACTAAGCTGGTCAAGCTGACTTGAAGCAAAATACTCTGTCATGATCGAAAATTGGGCAGTGTTCACCTGAGTTGGATGTACGAAATGGTGTGTGGTTGAACAAGAAACCGGGCGAAAAAGACTCTTAATATATTCCTTTCCGAGATTTCATACCCCTCATCATATAACGCCATCGAGCACAAGAAGATAACAGATGACGTAAAGGTTGGCCTCCCGCATATGTTTTCTATCATGTAATTGGCTGAGACTTGCATAGAGCCTGAGTGGGAAGAAATGGGGATCAGGTAGAGGCAGCCGAAATGATTTCGTTAAAAGGCCGTTGCTTCATGTAAATCTCATTAAACTATAGAGGGGATCATTGCTAGGTTCCAAAACCTAGCCAACTCAGCTTTTTCATATTTTCTACGAGACCATAGTTGTTAAACAAACTGAGGCGAACATCGTGATCATAATCTACCGCCAGATGATTAGAAGAATAGGATACTCATTTAAATCAAATTTTATGATTTGGGCTTGATTTTTAGCCAACAGCTAGATCATTGTTTATTAAATGATATATTTGCGTTTACAAGATAGAGTTGCTAATACTATATACTTCAACTTCTATATAAAAACCAGTTCTGTATACCACATCCAGAGGTCACTTGGGCGCACCCACTCAACCTTCTCACAGGCGAGCACCTCCTCCGCCATGGCATATTGTTTGGATCTTGTGTATCTTAGCGCTTCCTCCGCTGCCGCCAATAGCTTTGGAGAATCAGGCTCCTCACAAATCAGATGGCCACGAGGCTGTGATTTATATCTGACGATGTTGTCAAAGAGGGCAGCTGCCGTATTCTTGTCTTCCTCTGGGCCCCAACGCCTGATCATATCAGCCAAATCTAGACGCATCCATAGAAGACATAGGTTATTCTGCTCGGGCTCAGTTCGAATCAAGACCGCCATCAGCGTATCCCTGGCCTCGGAATATGAACCATCCGCGGCCAAGAGAAGCCCTTTTAGGTGTGACACCTGACAAGATCGCTGAAAATGGGATGCAAGACACCCGCTTCGTTCCAAGTCTTCAACGCTCTTCCGGGCGTGGTCTCTCATACCAAGCTTGTGATGTAACTTGGCTAAAAGAATTTCTGCGTCTAATCTCGATATGTCATTCAGCGACCGGGACGCGCGAACGACGGGAAGGCTCTCCTCTAGAAGAAATAACGCCGGCTTCGATTGATCCGCGAACATTAGCAAATCTGCCAACCCTATCCGAATGTTGACAGCGAATTCATCGTTTGGCCCCTCGTCCTCAAGCCGTTTCTGCAAGCAATCCTTCCATATCCGCAGTGCAGATTCGACCTCGCCAAGTTGTGCCAAATTCCGCCCATACCATAGCTTAGCAGCGATATATGACCAGCTAGCGGGACCCCGCGTCTTTAAAAACCCTTCCACTGTTGAATGAAATGCTACCAATGAGGCTTCAAAATTGGCCATGAAGTAGTGGCTCTCGCCGCAGTAATGCTGGGCATTTATGAACTGTATGCTCTGCTCCCCGAAGATTTCCTTCTGTAGTGGCACAAGCGCAGAGTAGATATCCAGAGCTTCTTGCATTTTACCGTCCCGGAGGTATGAAAATGCGATAGTAGATTTGCTCCTCAAAATGACTGGGTGAGTAAGGGGCAAGTGCTTCTGCAATATAGATAAAGTAATGGCAAGAAGATCATCATGCTCCCGTATCAATCCAAAGTTCAGGTAGTGGCAACAGAGGCTAATACGAGCAAGGCATTGGTGCAATGGTGTCGAAAGTCTACAGGCTTCCACTAGTTGCAAGTATGAATACTTGTAGCAATGCTCCAAGTCTAACTCGGCTTGCTGACGACTTGGAAGCTCTTGCTTCCACATCTTCAGTCGATCTAGGGGGCCCGTGACCCCTATTAATGTCCCGAAAGCTGCCGTACTATACTCGCACCAGTGGGTGAATTGTGAACTAAGCAAGAATTTCTTGACAGTAGCGATGACTTGGTGGCTCGGTCGTTTGGCCTGGGAAAGATGTTCATGCCAATATTTGGCGGCATAGCTGTAGAGGTCTTGGCCGAGACTGGGTACAGGATCAGCTGAGTACCCTGAAGGATCGTGGTTTCTTGTCAAGTAAGCCAAAATCGCTTGCAGCTCTGCATATTCTTGTCTTTGAAGCACGTTTATGCAAATCTCAGCGATAAAGTTGTGAGGGTGGAAAACGGAACGGCCAAGTGATAGAACTCCAGTGGATTGTCTGGACTCGATGAACTCTCTAGCAGAGGGGTGAGAGAACTGAACACAGTCTCCCTGTACTGAAATGAGAGGCCGACATATGCGGGAAATGATGTCGCCAGGTCGATTTTTCGGAAGCTGCAATGCATCCCTGAGCTCCAGCACGCTGAGAACTCTCTGGGCATGAAGCGTGATGGTGAAGATGTTCTGCTGGCAATTCTTTAGGTCTTCGTCCATCCGAAGTGAAGCTTCATCCAATGCCGCTGAGTAAAACTCTTCAACGGATGGGATTGGGTGATCAAGCCGCTGATGGAAGCTAGTCAAATCTGGTGCATTGGCCAGGTGTTCGAGAAACAGCTTAGCCCACCAGAATGACCCTTGGGAGTGTACTTTGATATGATCCATGGTAGAAAGGTTTTCCGTGGCATACAGACCTAGTTGCTCGTATTCTAAATTCGAAAACTTGATGATGTCAGTCAGTAACAACTCAGATGATAGCTGAATCACTAGCGCGGAGTTCATAATATCATAAAAGTGTGGCTCAGGTCTGGAAAAGATAACAAGTCTTCCCCGAGACATAGAAACAACGTTGTGCAAAGACTGAACAAATTTTCTGGCGAAAACTTGAGAAGAAACATCCTTGTTCAAGCATTCGTCCAGGGCGTCTAAGATCAGAATGCAATCTGGTTCATTTTGGAAGAGGTGCTGGGTTATGCCTAAGAGCTCTTCAAAGGAACATTCTTGTGGCCCGCGAGGGTAACGGTTGGCGAGTTTTGTTACGGGACCTGAAATAGATGGCTCTATGTTCACAGACGTTCCAAGGATCTGCGCCATGATCGACAAGAGGGCCGAAAAGATTGTGTATCGTGGTGCCAACCCAGATCGACGGAATCCGTAGAATATTGTCCTTCTGCCCGATTCATCCAGATAGTGTCGGAGGAAATTAGCCATTGTACTTTTTCCACGGCCTATTTTATCTCAAATTAGTGCCCCCTTGATAATCTGTTTCACAAGGCTTTGCGTTTCTAGGTACCTGGTAATCCTTCAATCCATAGAGCTCTAGGATTCAGCCCAGAAAGCCATTCAGAAAACACGGGATGTTGAGGCAGCCATTCGCAGGTGCCGTCCGCTCGTGACTGGCTAGGGGAAACTTCAGTGACCCCTTTCAAAAGCCATTCCTTTGACTGTTGTAACTGGATCATTTCTGCATCATGATCAGGATCTCCGAAATAATTTGATATTTTGGAATAGGTGGAACACACCAGTTAGTTTGCCCTGAAGCTTCTCGCTGATCGAGGAGGGAAGAGCTTCCAATCGTGCTTGACCATACATATTAACTAATTTGGACCTTCATGGGAGACAGCACAATAAAAGTACCTGTCAAAGTATGTTTCGATGTCTCTGTATCCTTAACGATGTACGATAACTGATCTTGCATCCCTAGTATTATCTCTGTGCCACACAATTAACCTCGTGATCAAATTAGTTTTTTTTGCTTTAATAACGTACTTTCCAGCCGCTGGGTAATGGCAATGTCCCGATCAGTATTTTCTATTATCCGGCAAATATCTGTCTTCATCGTTTGGAACAATTCCAACACTAACATTAACTTAGAATGTTGGCATTGCGGCGGATGGGGGACCGAGGTAAAATACCTTCGCGAGTGGCTAGACAAGTAATGTTAATTAAGGACGTGGACTTCGTGGAGTATGATTTCTTGTATACCCCGAGTGCTGATTTCCTTATCGACCAAATCAGATGCCTCTTTTAAGCTGTTGGCTTTTTGCTGAAATTCGTCTCCCTTGGCATTGAAAACGTTCGCTCCGAGCTTGGCTACGATGTGAATGAGCTAGTCAGAGACCTTCTGCCCTGAATGAAAAAAAAAAAGGGGGGGGGAAGGGCCTCACATAGCTTGCTCCGTTCGTGCCATAGAGTTGCTGATATCAAAAAGTCTAGGATCTTCGTATACAGCGAAATTATCGACTCCCTCACATGATCCGAGTTTAACAAATAAGATATGTTTGCTGTCTGCTCCCAACGGTCCAAATGAACTAATATCTGAAGAATCCCTTCCCCAGCAATAGAGGAAGCCTTTTCCGTCTCTTCGATAATCTACATGGATGAGAAAGGTCCTCATCGTCCACTTGATCAGGTACAAACTTACCTGAAGAACCTTCCTCAGTGATCCTAAGATCAAGTTTCCCATTTGGGGATTGAATTGGGTAAAAATGTTAATAGCATTGGCATGCCCATTAAGTAACCGAAGTATCTTCTGAACAGAGGTGCCGAATGGACCCTGATCCTTGTTCAAACCATTGGATACCTGGTATGCAGCAACTGCAAGAGAGTTGACGTCTATCTCATCAAATCCAGTATCTTCGATGTTGATGAATCTTTTGTCTGCAGCCCCCTTTTCAAGAGAGTCATTGTGTTGCTTTCATTATATCAACTTAGTTAGTTGAGACTATATTGCATGAATGGATTCTTCCATACGACGTACCTTTACGGCATCCTTCCATAGCAGAACACCCATCCGTTGGACGCTGCTCATCTTAACGATTGACATTATGGGTAGCTAGGTGTAATCATGAGCATGCATCCGGTTTTTCCTCGACTGATGTTGCACAGACCCTAATAGACATATTATACCCCATACAAAGCATTAATGGATGCCAACTCACACAAGTGTGGAGTTCCTTTCTATACCACGCTTGTGCAAATTAATGCGTCTATTGTTGCTGCCTCACGCCGTGGCCGCCTCACGCCTTGCAGATTGCGAAGGGTTGCTAGCATCCTACTTGCAACTCTCGCTATGGTTGACATCTTTGGTAAAGTGGAACCTTCCCGATCAGGGACAAAACGATTGCAGTTTACAGGTGCCACGTCGACAGCCGTTTCGGTGCGTGCTGCAAGAAACCTCGCCACCACAGCTTAACCAGTCCTCGGTTTCGATGCCCCGGGACCGCTGATATGGAAGGCTAGAGCACGTGGCCCATGATCCATATCACCTCCATGTACTTCTGCACCCATTTATTTATTGCGCGCAATTCCTTTGCGTCCCAAAGCGGTCACCTTGGTTCTGCACTACACGAGTTACAGCATTCGGGTGGTTATAGGCAGGGTCATCCTCCCTGTTGTCGGTTCTCAATCATCGATCACCTATGATGAAAGATGTATCATACCGCATTGAACGATATGGAATTACTACAGGGTGATGTGAGACCAGCTCTTGGGCCAGATAGTCCCAAGCCAATACCTCCTGACCCATATCCACGCCCTGACCCAGACCCTCCGGGCCCTCACCCAGATGTAAGTTGACCGTTCAGTGAGCGTGTATTATGTCCCTATATCTTACCAAGATCAAGTGTCGTTCAGCTACATGCTACATCGGCCTAGGCAACATTAAGTCGGAATTTCCTAACCTCACGGTTCTGCCTCGCCCGGAGCCTAGCCAAGACAGTGTAGCCGAACACGCTCTCTGGGAGGCCGAATTCGAGCAATGGGGCGGCCTTCAATGCGGCTGTGGAAATGGATATTTTTGCCGTGAGCATGGAGACTGGATCTCAGGTGGCGAGGTTCTGCACGGGCATGCATTACCCCGTGGCGATCAGAAGAATGGGCGCTGCCCAACGCATCACTATCAAGGTATGATGGGCACAATCTCCATGCTGTACTGACTTCTGATGGGAATTAAAGCTAAATAATCTCACGTGTTAGGCCCTGAAGGTAGAGACAGCTACGTTGGCCAGAGGGACGGGGCTAGGCCTTGACTGAAGTGCAGTAGGCAGTGTTACGAGGATTGAAAATATGTGTCTCTTCTTTTCTTTGTACGGCAGATGCCTATGTGCCTTCTCTCAGTCTCATCAGCCAAGCCTTTAGTGCTTACGGACCCAAAGCAACAGTGCAAGAATCGAGTGAGAAAATTTATTGATTGGCTGAATTAGGTCATGAGACCATGCTGAGAGACCACTATGTATGCAGGTATCAAGCCTTATTCACACCTGGGTAGTATCCAGCATATACCGGTGCCACGAGATTGTCTATCATTCCCTGAACAGCTATTGCGGTGGTTGGTCACTTGGTCTCAGAATCACACATTGTGCCGGGGTGCTCCCAACCATTCTCTTATGAGGCGCAGATGTGGTTCGCAAAGCAGTGTTATAAGCAAGATAAAAGTTTGACGTAGCCCCCAAGTAAATACCGAATATGAGTCATTCATTGCCTATGTTTTGGGAGGCTCCAGCAATATCGGAGTTGTGGTCGTACGAGGGTAGAAGCCATATATCGCGTATAAGGGTATTTTTATTCAACAATCAAGGTTGATTTTCGTGTACCAGCCTCGAGATACTGAGACACACCTATTCTAGTAGAGGGGATTTAGCATCATCTCGCCTCCGCCCCTGCTTCCGCTTGCATCTCCGCATGTTCAGGCTCGAAATAAATGAATAGAACGTGGTCCGCCTACAATGATAATGGAGAAGGGTTTCCCGATCCCGTCGCAGCCACCTCCAAGGGGGCGGCGTGCTCCCTCGAGAAGAATTTCCCTCCACACCGCTCTACTGATAGCCACCACAATTGCGGCCAGCTACTCCATTTGGGTACGGTTGCGGACTCATACATTGCCTTGTCATAGTCTGGCTCGGGCTCTAGGGACGGAGCCGCCTCAGTTATACTCTCCATATGGTCAATTCCCAGTCCAAAGTGACCCTTTCCAGTTCATCCCTTGCACCGACACCTCCCTGCTGCCCTCCCTGGACGACACCAACCCGCGTCAATCATGGGCTGCCTCGTTCGACCCCGACCCTTCACACTGGAGCTGGGGCACGCCGAGCCAAGACAAGGGCGATGTTGACGGCCAGGGAGACACTCATGCTAACCGTGGCATATACCTATGCGGGTATCTCGACCTGCCACTAAACGCGTTGAATGACTCGGACAATCGCATTGTGCGGATTGCCATCACTAAGTACCAAGTGTCAGGCCTTGTACCCGTGAGCCGCCAAGCTGGGATACTCAATGATGCGAACGCACCTGCAGAGCGCAAGTCAGAACGGACAATCATCATCGAGCCAGGCGGCCCTGGTGCCAGTGGGACTGGCGAGCTCTGGCACCTCGGTGAAGTAATTTCCAAGCGATATAGCAACGGCCAGTACGACGTGCTGGGCTGGGACCCTCGCGGCGTCAACGCTTCCCTTCCCTCATTCTCATGCTATCCACACGATGCCTTTCGGGATCGATGGTCCTTCTTCAAGAGTCAGTATCGGGCGGAAGTGGCCTCGCCCATGCAGCATCTTAAGATGTATGATGCCATGAACAATGCAACATTTTACGCTTGCCACCAAATACATGGTGACTTTGGCCGCTTTGTTGACACGACTTTCTCCGCACGAGACTTGGAGGAGATTCGTAGAAATCTCGACGAAGATGAAGTTACCGGCTACTTTGTCAGCTATGGAGCAGCCATCGGTGTCGTCTATGCCAATCTGTTCCCAGATAGGGTCGGGCGAATACTCTTAGACGCAACTCAATACGTCAGAGACCAACGGAAACTCGGAGGGTATGCCTCATCCTCGCTTTATAACGTAGTCGACACCTGGCGTGACGGATTCCTGAGAGAATGCCTCGAGGCAGGGCCCGATCACTGCGCGCTTGCCACGCCGGTTCCCGAGTTAGCAGGGCCTCCTACAGTCAAGGAGCTTGAAGTTCGAATGCAGCTTCTCTTCAAGTCTTTGATTGAGCAACCTCTGTCCGGGTACTCGCCGATTTCTGGGCCGGCTATTGTTACTTACTCACAAGTCGTCTTCTGGATCTATATATGCATGTATGAGCCAAAGCGATGGCCGCTCACTGCTCAGATTCTGCACGAGTTAGAGGCTGGCGATGCTACGCTAGCAATATCCAACTTCGAGGGACGCTGGTATAACAACACATATACAGGACGTAAGGAGTCCTCAGAAGAATTGTTCTTCATGGTTGTATGCGCCGACGCGTTCGACGACCCCCCGCCTCAGGACGGCCTTGGCTGGTGGGATGAATTCTGGGCAAATGCCTCGGATCATTCATGGATTGCGGGCAGCTTCCGGTTCACGGAGGTTTTCGCCTGCCGGCACTATCAGACCTACTGGCCTGACCCGCCAGGAGTGTACCGGGGCGATCTAAATCACACATTGAGCAATCGGGTCCTGGTCATCTCAGGCACGCATGATCCTGCGACCCCCCTGAAGAATGGCCTAGATCTGGTGGCGGAGATGGGTGACAATGCTCGGTTAATTGTTCACCATGGATATGGACATGGTTCCAGTTCAGATCCATCAGATTGCACCGATGGCCTTGGGAGGGACTACATTCTCCATGGCACTCTACCAAAGGAGGAAGAGACACACTGCTTCCCGAATCACAAACCATATATGTATGGCGCTGGGGTCTCCTAGAAAAGCACCCCTGGCAGGCCGGCTAAAATCTCACACGTCCACTTTCTGATTGCAACCTGCCGCAAAGATAACTTCAACTGGGTGAAGCATTTGAGGTCGGCTTCCGCTCGGTGAGATGCTCATGGAGCCAGCTGGCTAAGACATAATTGACTGTCGCATGTAGAGCATGTAGAGCATGAACGGAGTGACATGTTACATACATGCGCAGAAAATTTCGAATCATTCAGAAATGTCAGTCGCGGTTATTAAAGCTTCGCTAAGATATATCGCTGTTGCCTTGAAATAAATGTCATTGGGCTTCACCGCAGATGTGAAGTGTCAACATGAAAGAATACTAAGGCGGGGCAAGTTGAATAATCCCATTTGTTGCACAGGTTATAATATATAAGCATAGCTCTATTAGTATTAGAATAGTTCTCTAATAATGCATTAAAAAAGTTACTTCTTTAGACCTGCGAGGATCTCCTGGACGTTGGCAAACTTGAATTCCTCCATGGTCTCCTTCCACAAGCGTTCCGCGACCTTTTCTCCGCTAGATGTATAAACAAACGGCGCCATACTAGATGCATTAACGTCAGTTTCACCATGATCGAAGTAGAAAAAGTGTAGGGGATCGGGGAACATACGGTTTTACACGCTGCTGTGACAGATACTGCCCATGTGACTCTGAGCCGTGCTTGACGGCGGCATCAGTAATGTGGCGGGCCCCTACCGAGGAGGTATAGCCGATCCTGCGTTGGAACATAGCGACAGTCTTGCCTAAAACACCAACTGCAGCGTCTCGATCGAGCTCCGAGTCATGCACCATGCCCGGGGTTGCGACATTGATGACGGCAACGGATGCAGGAACAAGAGGCTCTAGCTTGTGAAGGAAGAGCTGGTAGAGCAGCTTGGTCACGAAGTGCCGGTCGGTAAAGTTCCAACCGTCCGGCTTGTCGAGCGCAGGTAGGAGTGGATCGTTATCCTGCTCTGCGAACTTCGTCCAGGCTGCGACATCGGATCCTGTAACAGTGATACGGGCGGGCTGGCTTTCAGGTTTGTCCTTGATGACGGCGGCCATGAGTATGGTCAGCAAAGCCGTGCCGAGGTAGTTGACCTGGACGGACTCGTCGTGGCCCGTCTTTGGGTTGAGAGTCTGCTTGACGGGCATCATAGCGGCGTTGAGGACAACAATATCGATTCGCTCGAGTGATCTTGTACGTTCGGTAAACGCGATTATTGAGTCGTACGACGAATAGTCGAGGAGCCATACCTCGATGGCACTTTCGGGGAGAGACCTGCCGTTGGAGAGTTCGGAGACGGCGGCGTTGCCTTTTTTTTCGTTGCGTACGGCGAGGATGAGCTTGGTGAGGCCCAGGTCGAGGAGTTGGCGGCAGGTCTCGAGGCCAATACCTGAGCTGGAGCCGGTGACGATGGCTGTCTTTCCATCGAGTTTGACGCCAGCTACGATGGACGGGGTGTAAAACAGTTGGCGCTTGATATAGCTTGAGGTGCTGCCCTCGTCGGACGGGGACACGTCGAATTTGGGGTTGCTCGTCATTATCTCGTGTAAATTGCGAAGGTTTCTCTCTGCGTTTGACTGAAAAGGGGCGAAATAGGACGAGGTTGAAGCCTGATATAGAAAGGAGCTCCGCAGGTAGATCAAGATAAAAGATAAAAAACATCAAGCTCAGAGCTATAGAAGATATTATATAAAATATTGACAGGATATATCGGATTAATGGTTACTGACTGGCAGAAAACGACTAATAAAGGAGCGCAGTCCACGACTTGCAGTCAGTGTTGAATCATTCACCATGACTGACCCCAGTCCTTCGCCATATTTGGCGGGCCAATTCAACTCCGCTTACCTAGCGAATTCCAGTCTTGGAAGTGCAGACGTCATCTCCGCCTCCTTAGACCTTTGACACGGCAGTTCCACGAGGTAAGCTTCTGCTCGGGGGGATCTCGTTATGATATTGCCCCCAAAGTGGAGACTTTTTATATCTGAGAACTGAAAGAATGGCAACCAAGCCTTGTCTTTCTACGGGGAATAGATCTTTAATTTTATTAAAACATCTTCCCGCTCTATAATTGATAGATTGACATGAACCAGGTTCCTGTATCTTACCACTTCCAGGAAACGCTCGGTGCCTGGGTTCTATGATCTATCCCCAGCGGAATTTCCATAGTCATTCTTACTAGCCGCTTCCAGGCAATGCCAAGAATATGAAAGTCCGCTCAGTCGAAGAGGCCCACTGTGGAGCCTGGGCTTCCTGAAATAACAACAGCTCAGGCCTGGGGTGGTCATGGCACTAGGTGAATTCCTTCTCCTCAGTAGTAGAGGAGAATAAAGAAAAGGCTACCTTAGACGAGGGCTTCTTGATCCTTACTCTTAGAGCCATTCTGCACTAGGTACTTATCATATATGGATAATTTAGAGGTCTCTCTAATTTCATATTGCAATAATAAGAAGCACATAATATAAATTGGAATAATCAGTCACCTCACAATTTCCATTTTATTCATAGGCAAAGCTGAATTAATTCTGATATGACTAGCCCCTGTATCCTCACTTGATTCAAGCCTATGGTAAACCAGACAGCGATGTCTTGGTTTCATATATCTGACAGTAAGCCCACATTGCCCTGGACCAAGATAAGAGCTGCTTAAATCCATCCATCTGTTTGGATGAGATGCGGTGCCAGCCAAATCAATAACCAATTATCGTCCCCTTTTCATCCTCGGGAACTTTGAGCTACAATCAGCGGCGGTTTCAATATCTAACTATTAATGCAACTACATAATTAAGTTATCAGGAACATTGAGAATATTAAACTCGCCAAGCCTTGGCTATCAAGAGTGGTACTAAAGAAGGAAACCCATTCATAAAAGACTTGAACCGTGAGCAAGCACGTCTTACCATGGGAGATAGTTGAAGCAATCATGGCCGGCAAGGGTGAGTCTACCACGGTCTGTATTACTTCACGCCAGAGAACAACAAAGAGGGAGCGTTAATTTGGTTTAAACCGTCACGGTAAGAACACAGTGGCGTAGTACCCAATCACAACGTATCCTACATCCGAGTAGTACATCGATTCAGAGTTGATTCAAAGCTATGTCAGTGTCCAATCTCGTAGGTACCATTTATTTCGTGGCTATCGCCCGCCTGTAATGCAGCCACCTGTGTCACAAGTCCGTAAAAGTAAGTCATCGAGCGAAATAATTTTATTAAATAGCGAGCTCTAACGGTAGAGTATTTGTTTGCTCCCTTTCGTGCCGCTCGTTGTACTCCTCAACCACTTATTCACTTCCACCCTCCCTTCGTTTGACGGCTTTTCCTTTGTTTATGGTACAGTCGCCACGCGTCACTCCCTCTCTTCAAACACGAGAAAAAAACGCGTAAAGGGGCAATCCTCGGTTGTGATTCGCCAGGTCACATGTAATATCCTTCCTCTTTTTCAGCTACATCCGCCGCTAGAATTCCCGAGGACCACCCCCCCTTTTTCGATACTTCTATGACCTACCGCAGCGATGCCCTCGAGGAAGCAGAAGCAATCCGAGCGACCAGTTTTGGCCCGCGGCTGTCCTACAGTCGAGTCGACCACCGCAACCGATCGCAGTCCCCAAAACAAGCCCAATTCCAGAGTCCGAAAGCATCGCGCCGCCCCTAACCCAAACCCCAGGCCAAAGACTCGATCAAGGGCACGGGCTGAGGTAAATGTGATCCAATAACTTCCCGAAACCGCCGATAAAGCACCTACGAGCACAAGTCGCAACGAACATCTGAATATTCCCGACAATTCACAGGCTGCTGCCATCTCTCCCCTTGCTCGTGTACCGGAGGCAGCAATCGCTGGAGACAAGAGCCCATGCAGTCTAGCCTCCAGACGAGGGTGATACCGCGCGTGATGATTCAATTGCGCTGCAGCCGTCCAATATAAAAACTGAAGCGCCCGGCCACCCGCCTGATGCTGTTCCGCAGGCAGCTGGGGTGCGAGATATTGCCTAGTCCAGAAGGCTGCCGAAATCAGAGATGAATTCACCGCCCATGTATCCAACAACGAGGCCGAGACCAAAAGATACCATGGAACCCCTTTGATAACGACCGTATGTTCCATATCTTCTGAGGAATGTGGGATGGACTCAAAAACAATGTCGGCATATTCATGTCGATTGCTTCTCCTTGCATCGCCAAGACCAAGATCGAACGGCAATGCCTGGACATCAGCACCAAGGCCAATCTTTGGCTCTGACTCCAAAGGCAGAGAGGTATTTTGAAACGACCTCGGTGCCGCCGATCCCCTGTTCGATGCTTCGGTCTGGCAATTGCTCGTTAAGAATATTTCCTCCCCCGATTGTGTTGACAAATGGTCAGGCCCGGAATCGGCTGCCTCTAGTAAACTTAGCTGGGCATCCCGAGGTGACAAAGTTGACGACTTTTCATATTATTTTCGCGATTGAAACTGACTGACCCTTTCGCTCTAGTAGATGTAACGAAGACCGATAGCCACTTCAACTTTCATTTCCATAGGGCGAGGGAGCCCATGGCGCGGATGCTGTACATGGGATGCGGTTCGCACGTACGTCAACAGAGACTGGCCCAAGGAGACCATTTGGGCTGAGGCCGCGCTTATCACTCGACACAGAGAACGACCTTTTGGCGAGTCGTCGCAACTCACTGCGGCGCGGCTTGAGAGTCGCTTGGTGAGATGATTGAGCTCGCAGTAGGTATCGACCTTAAAATTGTAGGATGTCGATATGAGGTGGTGATGGAGATACACCCCGTGACTGGAGTGAAGGGTGTTGTGATGTAGGGTTGTGTGAGTGAAAAGTGATAACAACATGAAGACGAGGTCCAGATAAAAACCCAGACGTGTAGGTATGGCCACATGAATGTAAAAGAGGTAGCAAGTTGGTGATAGAATCAAAGGGTAATGAAAGTAGATTACTTTTGAAGATAGTATAATTTATAAAGAAGTATAAAATAATGTAAATTTATAATCTTCCATATATAGTCCCTTAGCCTTTTACTTATTTCTGATCAGGGCTTAGTCTTCATTTCTAAGTGTATATTTTATTACTCTATTATGAACTCAATTATATTTTTCTTTTTCAATGTTGTAATTTGCCCGGATGCTTCGTTAATATACTCCTACAAGGGTTTGCTGTTGCCATTTCATCGTCAAAGTATCCCTGGACGGCATATTTGGCAAAAAGACGCCTTGTTCCTCCACAGCACCCAAGACCCTCAGCGCTTTCTCCTGAAGGGCCGAAGTGGCCGCCTCGCAAGCGGCGGTTGAAACCGCCCAGGCGATGCAGGGCGTGAGGTCCTGGTCGTTGATGCGTGCGATGCAGGGTTCCAGGTAGTCCAGCGCCTTCTCGACGATGCTCTGTATCACCATGCGGCTGACTTTGGCCACCTTCCTATAGTAGTAGATGATGATAGCCTGATGAAGGCCCTGGGCGAGAGCTTTCGCGTCTGGGTTGTCCAGGAGGTCCTGCGTCGCCTCGGTGGCAGCCGAGGAAGTCGAAGGCCTTTGCTGTGGCCCGAAGAGATGGGCCGTCGGGGTCCACGCCCACATGGTCTTCTCCAGCTTTTCTACATGTTTCCGGAGCGCATTGGTAAGGCCCAGGTCGGGCGGATCGAGCGCTTCGATCCGCGCCTTCTCGCGTGCGGTGGCGACCGTCTGAGAGAGTAGCGTCCAGAGTAGTTCTGGAAAGCCGTAGATGACGGGGTAGAGCGACTTATGCCACTGTCCCTGCACCTGCAGGTGGATATCTGTGTAGCCAAGGTCTGGCGTCTTGACTTCTTCGGAATCAAGCCCGACATCGTAGCACTCAGTAGCGAGGCAGAACATGCCATTCTTTTCTGGCGGTTCGTTAAATTCCCTCCTTGGGTCATCCGTGGGAGCTTGTAAGCGTATGCCAATGCTCTCCGAAGTGACACGAAGGTAGCTGTACATGTGGTGCAGAAGACGTGCATCCATGGGTATATCTTGATCAGCAAGGCCCTGGCGGTGAATCAACCTCTCCGCGTCAAGGAGAAAGAGCCCAAACGAGTCAGTGTTGCCCCTCGACAACTGTGAGGGTAGAGAAGAAAAAGGGCCAATTAGCTTCCTGAACTAATGAATAGAAAGGGTAGAGTCGAATGGCAACAGAGGGGCGCAACTTACTGATATCATGGACACGGCAAGAATAGCCATGAGAAGTTCCTTGTATCTAGCCTGCTCAAGTCCTGTCATCTCTGTTGCAAGAGCGGAGCGTAGGTGATGCTGCGCACCTTGCTGATAGCAACATCCAACTTCATACCATGACTTGCCACCAACACCATTGCTATCATCATTCCGCGACCAGCGGTTGAAGGAGCTCAAAGCCAATAAAGCATAAAGGAGAGCATAGCGGGTCTTGGTAGTCGTTCGCCAGAGTGACAGTTCTGCAAAGGTTTCAAGAGCGCAGGGGAAGAATATGGATTGCCACGGCGAGGCCTTCTTGGCCTGCAGAAAGCGCCCCTCATATATCTGCTGCCGATAATAGCGTATCAGGGGCTCTGAATGGGGCGGGAGTATAGTCTCGGCTGCAGGCGTGAGGTCGGGGGCGATAATGGAGAGTCGTCTCGTGGCATTATCCTCACCATGCCAGATGCGGCCGGGGCTGGCGTCGGGGCTGGCTGCTGCTAGGTGGTTGTCTACAACAACACTGGAGGTTTCCATGGATATATTAGTCGTATCAAGTAAGGACTCATCTAAGGGGATAGGAGGGAGCATAGACCCAGATGAGCCCTGCATTGTTGGTGGGGCAAGAAATGGGTCGAACACAGAGTCTTCAAAACTATCAAACCAATCGTTGAGATTGGCAGCCGAGTCAAATGACGGGAAGAGCGCCGACCCTGGCTCTAGTTCTGCCATATTGGATGCGTACTCGTTGAGACCAAAAGAGTCTCTTTCAGACATAATTTCTTTTGCATCCGCAGCCGCCGGGTGCACATCTCCCTGGGAAGACTGGCTAGAAGCTCCTCCAGTTTCAAGAGTAACATGAGCGGGGGGCGAGTCTTCGTCATCGTAGCGGATATCACATGAGAAGGCACTAAAGGGCCCCCTGGTCAACCCCTGGACAGACCGGCCTCGGGTCTCCAATCTCTGGCAGGAAGAGTCGAGGCGATCTAAGAGTTCAACAACGGACTTGCAACCAAGACTGCGAGAAATCTCGACACTCATCTGCCGGCGCTGAGTTTCTAAGTGGAAAAGGTAGCTGTTAGGGCACCAGGGTTCAAAAGATGGAAATCAATGCTACGTCAATCCCTTTGTGACTTACCTGAAAAGAAAGGGTATCGAAACTCGTGGCTCCGGTCAGCCCGGGGCCGACCCGTCGGGCTTTGGCTGATCCAAAGCAAGGGGGACCAATAGCCGCTACACTCGTGGCCGCCTCGCCTGCATTGTCCACATGACGGGCGAGCCTCATCGCACTTGATGTGCCGATTACGGCATGTCTTGCATCCTTGGAATGTCCTCTTGCGTCCTCTCTTCTCCATAAGGGTCAAATGTCCAACTTGGGGTAGATAGAGAATTCGGAGAGACGTCAAAAGATGGCTCTGACTTCCCAAACTAGTTTAGTTAGTCAATCCCGATGAGCAAGAGAACCGAACACGGTCTGTGAGGGAAATGGCGGCGGGTGACAGGGCAGTAGTATACGCAGTTGCACAAAGACGATGTTGGAGAAGGGGATTCGCAGTGGTTCTATACCCTCATCTGAAAAGGGAATTTATCTGCGAAGACACCATATAATTTCTGCCTTATGGCCTGGTGGGCCTACCCATTACTTGTTACACACCCGCCGTATGGTGTGTGTGGATGGCCAAATCTAGATTCATTGGAGCCCGCCCCGGGGATAAGGGGTTTCACTTAGATGAGCAAACAACTTCTTGATTCGTTCAGGAAGACATGACCAATTGATTTTGGGTTGGTCTGCATTAGTCCATTGTGGAGAGGAAGTGTGTATCTGGCTCTCGTGAACAAATTATTTAAATGGAAAACATCACCAGCAATGTAGCAACTAGCTTCGAGCACCATTGCTTTATACCTATTCCTCGACTTTCACTCCATATTCCTCGACTTTCACTTCTGCTTCTTCTCAATCTGCACAAATATCCCAGGAAACAGACAAAATGCCTATCCCTATCCAGCAGCCGAAGTACACCAAGCCTGAGGACTCTGAGGAGGTCCGTCAGCAGGTTGCCAAGAGCCACCAGGCCATGCGAAACATCACCTCTGACCGTGTTGACCGACGTGAGTCTTCACAAGCATAAAATGCCCACGTGCATGTACATATACTAATATTCTAACTTGATAGCGATTGGTCCTTACGTGAGTATATTCACATCTTAGCTACGCAACTGCTCCTTGAAGGTTCCAGAACTGACATGTACTCTAGTCCCACGGTATGGTTACCACTGTTCAGCCTCTCAGCGGTCTTGTCTTCCTCTGTGGCCAGTGCCCCGTGTTCCCCGATGGCACTGTCCTCGAAGGGACCGTCGAGGAGAAGACTAGGCTCGTGTGTGAGAACGCCAAGAACGCCCTGGAGGCCGCTGGCACGTCTCTTGACAAGGTCGTTAAGGTCACTGTACGTACTTTTTGGCCTACCCCCTTGTTTTACTATCTACCAGCATCATCAATGATGAATTAACGCCGAAACCTAGATGTTCTTCACCGATATCGCCGACTACGACGAGTCCAACTCTGTTTACATCAAGTACTTCCCTCACATCCCTGCTAGAAGTGCTATGGAGGTTTCAAAGATCCCTCCTCGTGGAACCACCCTCCAGATGGATGTCATTGCTCTTCAATAGATAGAATATGTAAAAATTATGAAGTTAACCTTAGGCGGTAGCATAGAAAGTTAACTGCTAGGATATCTAGCCACTCAAGCTAGTGACATTTTCACACTTCCTCATTTTCACACAGCCATATATTCCATGCTCAGTCATCATAAAAAATTTGGTAATTACAACGCTCCATACTAATCGGGTGATGCGCTGTTGGCGTGATCTCTTACATTTCGTCGTGGTTTTTAACGGTTTCATATACTTTCCACCATGCACTAATACAACTGTCCCTGTTCTTTGAATGGATGATACATCTTGCAGGGTGACGTGGTCACCGTGGGGACAATACACGCGTCTATGACAACTTTCGGTTCAAGAACATTCAAATACTTTTTTATACTTGATGACAACAGGACTACTCTATCACAACATACATGAGTATCAAGTGTTAATATTGAATAGCTATTGAAATATACAAATCAAGTCTGGACCATGAATTGTGCCCATTCTACAGCAATGCTGAAGCAAGATGTCCCAGTACTCTTGGTCCCAAGATGAAAATTTCCAGAATACGCCTACCGCACTCCTCTCAGAGCTTAGAAAGTACGCCACTGGGGAGCAAAACCGATAGATGGCTCGCTTTAATGTCCTTGATTGTACGACACCTGGATATTTCCATCACGCGTTAGCTGCAAGTCACAGACGTGATGGGACGTCTTTTCTTGAAAAATACGCACCCGCAGAGCATCATGGTTTGTTTGAGCTCCTTCAACAACAGCTTGACCGCAAAGTCAACTCCCTCTTCTCCTTTGTACTGTGTAAGATGTGGGTTAGCAAATCGACGAGAGGCATACAATGGGGATCGTTGTGGTTGTGTGTCTCGTACCGCGAGGCCCCATACGCAGACCCGGCCGAGGAAACAAAAGTCTGCCCCTAATGCAATCGCCTTGAATATGTCACTTCCATGACGGATGCCGCCATCGAATCCGATGGGAATCCTGCCGCGCCCGACAGCCGCACACTCTCGGAGGGCATCGAGCGTGGAAGGAACGCCATCGAGCTGTCGGCCGCCATGGTTGGAAATGATGACGCCGTCCAAGTTGTATCGGATCGCGAGCTCAACGTCGTCGGAGGTGTAGACTGCGTTCGCAAAAGGTCAGCGATGTGCTTGAGAGGAAAAGCCTGCCCGTGAAAATGCACACAAATAGTGTCTGAACCGTGGAGAGCACATACTTCCTTTTAGCCAAATTCGCATCTCTGTTCGCGCGCGCAGCCAAGCAATTTCCTTTTCCCATGTGATTCGGGGGTCTAGTATGAATAGATAGGTAGGTTAGGTGATCGACCCTGCATGTGGCTGAAAACGGGGACACATACTGTAGTCGAGGTCATCCAAAGTCACCTCGCGTTCGCCTTTGGGGTCTTGAAGATTCGGGAATGTGACATGTGGAGGGAATTCGAATTTGCTTCGGTGTTCTTGTAAGCGCGTTCCGAGGATCGGGAGGTCGACACTGACGAAGAGCGCCTTATAGCCAGCCGCTGGGGGTACACTATCAGTTCATGATTAGGAAAGGGGGAGGAGGGAACGGTTTGGCGTGCCTTCAGCGCGTTTGATGATCATTTCGGAAACGCTCAAGTCCTTAAATAGGGTCATCTGCATAATGTAGGGGTTGCCGCTTCCTTGAGCAATGACATCTTCGAGGCTCGTCGATGAGTAGGAGGAGAGCGCCATTGGAATGCCATTGGCCGCCGCGGCTCGGGATGTCGCTACTTCGCCGTCGGGATGAGCCAGCTTATGTGCGGCAGAGGGAGAGAAACCAAAAGGACCGGCGGTCTGCGAAAACCAATCATCAGCATGCGTTAGCATTTCCATCTTGGATAATGTTGTTACTTCCCCATTTCATTACTGACCTTGATACCGAAGAGACTCCACGTCACATCCACATCGCCAACATCTTTGAGAACTCGTGGTCTGAGCTTGTACCGAGCAAAAGCGTCCACATTGTCTCGGACACTGCGCTACTGTCAGTCATAGAATATGATGAAGAAAAGGGAGGTAAACTCACGTAGCCTCCTCTCCGGCTCCTCCGCTGAAGTATTCTGGCAGTTTTCATTCACGTGTAAGTAAGGGATCGCGGAGGCACAGAGCGAAGCGGAGACGGTATGGGGAGATAGTAGCTGACCATTATAAATCTGGGGCACCCGCTTTGCACCTACCGCAGCCAGATCCTTCACAGTCAGAATATCAGAGTCCTCGGCGCTAGTTCTAAATTTGTTTTCATCATGTCAGTAGAAGTAACTGCTGAGGAATTCCCGTGCGACTTTACCTAGCGAAGCGAAGTCGACTTCGTTCCGTGGAGGCAGACATAATGTGTATGAAGGACAACACTGTGGGCATCAAGACCAATAAGTGTTGTGATGATGGTGATTGGTGAATGATCGCGCTGAACTAGCTTTTGCTTTGTTAAAAAGTAAAAGCCGTGACGCTCTGATATCAGGCGGCTCCTGCTGTGGGTGTGTCTATAGGATGATAAGTTGTGGGGAACATAACTCGGCATCTGACGATTCTCCGTTTCCCTGAAGCAGCATCGATAATGTCCTTACCGTATTGGAATTGGAAGTTGTTCGCGAATGGAGCGAGCCCCGTATTGGCTGGTGCCGTGAACTGTCTCCACATTCCTCCACCCTTATTCCCCGTTCCTGTATCGTCACGAGACTAGTCACAGCCGAAAAGAGTTATGGCGAGAAGGAGCGGCACCAGGTTCCGTTTATCAGTGGTGATTCTTTTCTCTACCTATTTGTAACCGATAGGTAGATTCCCCGCCCTGGAGAAAAAGCCCTTATCATGGGTGGGTTTTCGGACGCTGATGACTACCGTGTGCTGCCTAACCAGGACGCCAAGATGGATATTTTCCGTCATGTCAATACCATGACCAAGGGTAAATTTTCTTGGGTTGACCTGAATAAGCGTGTTTTCAAGGACGTGGTTGGCTTCCGACCAGCGAGAAAGGGCGCGTTCGTATGGAGAGAAAGGGCAAGGTGGGAGATCTAGTGCACCAGAAGGAGTCCAAGCTGTACAAAGATTAAATATTAATATGGTAGAGTAAACTATCGGTATATGCATTAGAAAGAAATCATACTTTTGCTCAAACACATTAGTGCACGTATCACCTTCCAACCTGCAGAGGCTTAGGAAAACATAGCTAAGGCATCTGAGGTGTAAAGAATAAGGGGCTTAATCGTCAACCTCATTCTAGGAGAGCTGATTTAGTACCAGTCAAGGAGGGTTCCGGATCTTTCCCATCAAGTTCAATATAAGGGCAAACGAAAAGTTTCGTTTCAGCTCCATGCTTTTGACGGTCTATTGTTTTATACACCTCTTAGCGGGAGGGGAGAAGGGTGCGTGGGAATCACGAGTGGCATATTATATTCAAAAATATGACCGTCGAAACTATATATTTGAGACATTGTGAAAGTATTGCCCGAGAAGGATGGCCAGAGGGCGATATGTGGCTGAAAATGGATCAAGTAGATCCAGAGTTGTCAGCGCAAGACCAGGGACGAGTTCCCCCATCAGCCTTGAATCCGTCCATGATGGCTACAATAGATGCGTAGGTGCCAGATACCATCAAGAAAGAACCAATGACAATGATGAAGATAGACCAGCCAACCATCACTCGCCACCGCCATGTCGGGTTTGCCTTGCCATCGCTCCAGTTGTCGTAAAGCCACATGCATCCGTAGGGTTGGAACGAAAGAATTGTGCCCATCAGGGCACCGACGAGTGAGATAAGGTTGCCAAAAATGGGGATGGCGCTGGCAATGATATATGCGAGAAGAGCGACACCTCCCGTGCAGCTGAGCCAAACAGCCCAGTGGGTGAATGTGTTGGCTGTAAGATGCTTAGAGTCACGAAGGAATCTAACAAACAAGTACTTTGCCGTGTACTATCCAGAACAGTAGTTAGTAAGAAACTTTACTGACAGGATGTACTTAAATCAGATTTCAGGTAAACTTACGTGATTAGGCAGAATGCAGGACACCATTAAACCAGGGAACGCAAGCCCATATGCGACTCTCTTCACGAGGGGACCAGCCGATCCGGGAGCCGGGGATGCCACGTAGGAACCACAGTAATAGTAGACAAGGATACCAATAACAAGGTAAACTGATGTGAGGAAAAGCACGCATATGGTGAGAGCCTTGTTGTAGTGTCTCACATCCTTCATTTCGGACGCAATGTTGAAAAATGCAGGCACTCCTGCATATGAAAATACAATGGAAGATATGGCGGCTACAGCATCAGTAAAGCTGGGAGACGAGATTATTTTATAGTCAGAGTGGAAAACGCCGGTCGTGGGAGCTGCAGCAGGACGATCTTGTCGGGATACGGCGATGGAAACAGTCAAGACTAGGTGGATCAATCCAAGTTAGCTAATGGTGACTTGGATATGGTTCAGAGGAAAGGATTTCCATCGCGAGCATAACTTACTGGCAGTGAGAATCGAGACGGTTCCAACCCATGCGAGCCAGCTGATACGGCTGAGTGTCTGAATGCTGCCAAAGAGGAAGGCAATGATGGCTGCCACAACGACGAAGACTGCTGTGCAGGCACCATGTAAGGAAAGGGCGTTGAGAGCAATGGACAGACTCAACAAAGCAGAGCCGCAGCAAAAGGTGAATACTTGATTTGTTGTAAGCAACACTGCGGTGGGATATTTCCCCGGGGTTTCAGGGGTTACACATACAAAGACAGAAAAGGGCAGCGAACACTTCTTTTCCAATACGACCAAACATGAGTCCAGCCGCGTCATCGATGGAGTATACTTCGGGATGTCGCTGTTTGAATACGCCGATAACATAGTTGGACCACCAAGTCATGAGTGCAATGGCGATGATGATGAGGACACCTGGGACCATACCAAGCGCGTGGAGTGTAAATGGGATGGATAGAACGCCGAGACCGATCTGAGACTTGATCATCAGAACTGCTGTTCCGAACATGCCGATCTGTAAGATAGATAAATTAGCTACTAATTCATCTAGGGGAAAGCAGGGGCCAAGTGAAAGACGAAAAACCTACGTCTCGATAGTTGGGACCATCCTCCGTGATGTCGCCAAAGACTGCATCGTGTGTGATTCCCTGCTCGTGTGACTCTCCAACCTTCGAGGCAGTTCGCTCGGCACGATCGAAATCATTGAGGCTTGGCTTCGCCATTTTAGAGTCACGATGTGAGGCAATCGAGTCGTCCCTGTCAGCTGAAGAGGGATTGACGTTCATGCTAAAAGCACTCTTCAACAGAAGGTGAAGGATGGCTTTGGTTGAAAGAGATGGGGATAAGTTTGAGAGAAGAGAAGTGTAAAGTGTGCCAATGTAAAGATCAGAGAAACAATCGGGAGGTTATATAGACGAGGGCTCGAGCCTCCTTATCTTTGTCGTGATGACATGTACTATCAGAAGGTACACTTCCTGATACTGTGATAAACGTCGGCGTGATCCCTGTATTGAACACACCCACGTTCGCTTGCTTGATGATATCTGGGGTACAGAGACCCCCAGTGGCCCAATCGAATGGACGAGAGGAACGGGAGAAAACAGGAAGTTGTGTGTGGAGTGGCGTGCAAACTCAGTCTAGACCTATGATAGCTCGTGGGGTCCTGACCCCAACTTCAGCCAGAATCTACCTAGCGCAGCTGCCTCTCCGAGCTTTACCCTCTTATCAGCCCCCTTCTCTACGCCTTCAATTCTTTTCCTAATCCAGAAGGGAAGTTATGGGCGGGTGGCATGGAGGGCTTGAGCGGAGTCCTGGAGCGTAGTAGCTTCCTACGCCCAGATACCTGACCCCTCAGCCTTGATGGGGATGATTCTTTCATTGTTTGCTTGCACACTCCCCCCTCTGGCCCTTTCCATGACTCATAAAGACCGGTACTCTGTTTTATTTCTCGGTATCTGATAACAAAGACGATGACGCCTCAGTGGAATTGTCAATGCCCTCGCCATATATACTGCCCGAGTATGATCCGTGGTTGCATGTAACAGCCAATGATTGCGTTTTACCATCTCCGCCCTTTTCTAGAAGGCGTTCATATAATTAATTATTGATGAACTAATAAGACCTTGCATAAAGTTTTATGATGAGACGACAGAACTCCTAATAAATCACTTGGGTGACACTGAATAGCAAGGTATAACACTCGACTTTTATTGACGAATCGAGATTCCATGTAAGGAAAACAATAGCCTTGTTTCAAGCGATTTCTTAGAGATTTTTAGACGCCAGCCTCCTCCAATAGCGCCCTTTTGATTTCAGCAGTGATTGGTTCCTCGACATTCTTCAATTCCAGCTCCTTTTCTGTCCGTTGTGATTTGACCAGGGCGTTGGTGCCGAAGAATACACTCCCACCAGGGAGAAGCTTGGCCGCCTCTTCAGGGGTAATCTGCTCGACCTCGCTGGAGGAAATGAGTTTGCTCTCCTGAGCCACACGGGCCACCAGCTCGGAGATTTCTCCAAACGACTTCATCGGTGTCAGCCTTGATCTCCGTCATCGGGGGTACGGGGGAATGCCGTCCTTACAATGTCTTGCGCGCTTGGGAAATAGAGACCTTGCTCACCCCAGACCTCGGCCACTTTGCATCCATTGGCGCCCGCATCTGCCAGCTCGGCCCAGACTCTGGCAAGGTCACGGACATGCACGCTTCCCCAACGGCTCAGTCCCTTGCCTACTTGGACCGCTCGACCTTTCGCGAGTGCCACACGACACAAGGCGGGGATTTGAATACTCTTTTTGTTAACCGGACCCTCACCGCGTCCGTAAACGATAGGTGGGAACACGACGGCAGATCGAATCTTGGGGTAATCGGTGGCAGCAACATCGAGCAGGTAGTTGTCCACCACGCGCGATGGGTGCGCTCTGATAAGCGAGCGAATCTTGGCAGCATCGGCTACATCATCAAAAATGACATCCGAAGCTGAGCCAGGCTGAAACGAGCTTGATGCCAGCTCATCGGCTGCCAGGAGACTAGCACCTGACACTTGGACCCAGTATGCTGCCATGATGTATCATGTCAGCTGAAAGTCACGCTCACACAACCCACTGATTTGCTGCATATGAAATGAAATTATAAAGCATAACGTACATGGGGATTGACGCTTGGCTAGACCGCGGTGAATGGCACGCACGCTATCGATATGTTTGTTTGATGCCACATCTGTGATATTTTTCGTTAGTAGCTTTGCTACCCCATCCAGGCCAATAGATCAGACATACTGAGGACCACGGTGGCTTTCTCCGCCTCTTTTTCCACTAGAGAGACATTGCCAAGGTCTCCAATAACAGTCTGCACCTGAGGGAAAGCCTCTTCGATGAGCTTTGCGGCATCTGGGTCGCGAACCAACGCCCTTATAGTGCCGTATTGACGGGGATGGTCGATAATGGCCTTTAAGACCTGGCCTCCAATGAAGCCAGATGCACCTGTACTGTTTGCCCTTTATCAGGAAGGGGGAACAAAGGATCCAGACACGGGGACTTGCTTACATGAATACTGAAGCCATTTGCTGCGGTTTTTGTTTTGGGTTTCTTCTTTTTTTCTCTCTCTTCTCGTATTTGATAGCGTTCCGTGTGAGACAACGAGGAGTCGGATCAGTGTGTCCGAGGTTACGGAATACCAAGAATTGGGGTCTATCCTTTATAATTCTTTTACCATCTGTTCAATTACTTATCCCAACGGGCACGAAGCCGATTTTGGGCGATATTCCTTGTTGAGTGCACCAGAGCCCAGATGCAAGTAAGAAAGGTTTGGGCTGTCCTTGTCCCTATTCGATATAACTTGCCGTTTTATTACTGGAAGTGAGTTTACCCCGCACAGATATCAGATATTAAAGGCATGAAATGACCATGATTCACAAACTCATCGCAAAGTCCTCACTGAATTGAGTTGCTACTAAACCCAACCCGGAAACAGAAGTTATCTGCGAGGCGGGGCAACAAACACACCAACTAGATTGGATGGGGGCTCTTCATCCCCTCCCCCAAACTCACTCGCCTCTGCATTTCCTTGGCCCCAATTTTAGTTCAAATCGGATTGAGGTATCCTCTATCAAATTCTACAGGATGACTTAATCACAATTCCCCCCAGCTGAACCCTGGGGCATGATCTGGCTCGGGCATGGCTCCCTTTTCCGTGCTGGGTAACAAGTATTGCACACTCTCCTACTTAGATAACGGCCATTTTGCATCAGGTTTTGAAATAATTCCTTGCTGGAGAGGTGCTTGATCGGACCTGGTAAGCATTCGCGTTTATTTCCGTCTTTATCAATCAGGGTTGTGCACCATTTTTTTCCAAGTACTCATCCAGCAGATAAGGTCTACCTCACCCAAGGTGGCCAAGGAAGGAAGAGTATTCAGCACCGAGCTTTTCATTCCGTTTGCATCTTTATCATCATGAGTACCAACCCAGTTGAAACTTGGCAGACAAAGGCCGAGCTGCCAAGACGAATGCGCGATGAGTCGTTGGCCCAGGTCCAACCTCCGCTGACTGGCATCCCTGAGCCCCTACCGTTGAACTGTCAGGGTCTTCCCAAGCTTGTTCTCACCCCTCGGGAGCTGGAACTTACTGAGTCCTACTCTGTAGAGCAATTGCTCGCTCAACTCCACAGTCGAAAACTCTCGTCCGAGGAGCTCACAAGGGCGTTCCTCCGCCGAGCCGCGCTTGCACATGTAGTCACAAACTGCCTCACGGAACTACTATGGGACGATGCTATTGCACGCGCTCGTTACCTGGATTCTTTGCCCGAACCCATCGGTCCCTTGCACGGACTGCCCATCTCCATCAAGGAGCATCAGGGAACACTGGGCAAGAACAAGACATCCAACGCCTCTTATGTCTCCTACATTGGGAAACACCAGGGCTCGACGCTTTTGTGCGATATCCTTTGGAATGCAGGGTGTGTTCACTTTGCCCGCACAACGCAGCCACAGGCAATCATGCATCTGGAGACAGAGAGCAACATTTACGGACGAACTGTGAACCCTTACAACAGAGATCTGACGCCTGGTGGAAGCAGCGGCGGCGAAAGCGCGCTTCTCGGTATCCGAGGCAGTCTTTTTGTAAGTACAGCACAGCCCATTAGAAGCATGTGTGCGATAGAGTAGGTTGCTAATGAAGTATTTTCCTTTCAGGGAGTTGGCGGAGACATTGGCGGAAGCATCCGAGTTCCAGCTGCTCATGTTGGAGTTTATGGTTTCAAGTAAAAGACACACGCTCTAAATCCACCTATAGTATTGCCTGGGGCTCTAGACTCTGACAGGTAGAAATAGGCCATCCGCACAGAGACTGCCTATCGCTGGTGGGACCGGCCACATGTTTGGACGGGAGTGTATTCTCGCCACCAACGCCCCGATTACGGCGGATCGGGACTCCCTTGAGCTATTCATGAAGACTGTGGTTGATGCACAGCCGTGGCGCCTGGAACCCTCGGTTCGATATCAGCCCTGGGTACCCTACAAGTTCACTAAGCCCCTCAAGGTTGCCGTTCAGTGGTGGGATGGCGTGGTGAGGCCACACCCGCCGGTGCTTCGTGCTCTCCGCGAGGTCGCCGACGCTTGCAAGAAGGTAGGCATGAAGGTTGTTGACTGGGACTGTGGGTCGTTGGATCATGCGCGGGGATGGGAGGTTCTCTCTGGATTGTTCTACCCGGATGGTGCAAAGGAGGTGCTCGGGTTGATCAGAGATGCCGGTGAGCCACTGCTGCCGTTGACCAAGTTCATCACCGAGGAGCAAGCCCACGTGAAGGAGCGTACAGTTCAAGAGCAATGGAAGGTGAGGACAAGCCTGTTTTCGTTTTGCCCGGTTCTGGGGGAATATGGCTAACGAACCTTGTCTTCAGCTTGTCACCGAACGTGAGGCTTACAGAACAGCCTACGCTCGCCACTGGTCCAGCACGGCCGATGAGGATGGCCAGGAGGTGGACGTTATTCTCTGTCCACCGGCCTTTGGAACTGCGCCGCCCCATGGGCAGTCCCGCTACTGGGGTTACGCCGCCATCTGGAATCTCCTCGACTATCCCGGAGCTGTCTTCCCAGTTACCACCGTTGACCCTGAAAAGGATGTGAAAGATCTCAGCTATGAGCCACGTAATGCAGAAGATCAGTTTGTACATGAATTGTACAATGCGGAACAATATGCGGGCCTTCCAGTGAGTCTGCAGGTTGTCGGACGTCGCCACATGGATGAGAAGGTCCTCGCTGCAGTGAAGGAAATCGAGCTTGCCCTGGGACGTATATAGGATAGATGGTCTTGAATGAGAGTGGAGAAATAGCCGAATAAAGAATAGAATAGAATATTTGCTTGATAGAGCGTGGGTACTACACGTATTCTTGTCGGCTGTGCACTGCATTCACTATTTGAAAGTCGCCAAAACATCAGGGGGTGTGAGGTATTCATCAATTAGGTCGTTGCAGATGGGACTGATTTAAATTGTCTAATGTAGGGGCCACGCGTAGAGAAGAAGATCTGGTCCCAAATTATACTACTTCATTCATGTGAAGTAAGAATTCTACGTGGTTACTCCTCCAAGTTCGAACTAGAGGACCTTCAGTCTGGCGAAGGGCATATCAGGCTGCCTAAAGATCTTCTCTGTAGCAGCCATGCTCCTCATTTCCTCCGGCAGGTCAGTGAACTCTAGATTGAGAATAAGAAGCGACACGAAGATACGAAATTCTAATGTTGCAAGTTTGCGGCCTATCGATGTCAGCCTTTGTCAAACCGGCGATGTGAGAACATGGACTTACCAGCACAGCCTCTGTATCCGCCACCGAACGCCAGGGACGGGATAGCATAATGATTGAACGTCTCCTTCCCTGTATCTATATCCTTGACCAAGTATCTTCTTGGTTCGAACTTATCGAGATCGTACCCAGCACGTCCACGTAAACCGTCCCCATGCTTGTCGGCAGCAGCCTGACAGCTGCCCGAGCGCTTCGCTTCATCCACGGGAACTGGCGGTCGCGTAATATGATAGTTCATAAAGATCTCAGCACCTTTGGGAATGTGGTAGCCTAGAATTGAAGTGTCCACGACGGCTTGACGCAGATTCCCCTTGGCTGCACCTGCAAGACGGAATCCTTCTTCAACCACAGCGTCGAGATAAGGGACATTCGTTTCTATGATAGCTTGGGCAGAAGGGGGCTCGGGGCCGGGGAATGCGGCTCGAAGGACGGTGCGCAGTTCACTCTGGACGGTTGGATAAGCTTCCATGAACCGGACAAACCAACACAGAGAATTGGCAGTCGAGTCGTGGCCCTGTACAAAAAGCAACGGTTAGTAATGGCACACAATGTGTGTGGTGAATGAAAATTAAAGAAGGCAGAGAATCCCGGGGGGTCAAGGTGGTTAACATACCCCAACCAGCATAATGAAAAGCTCGTCAAGCATATTCTGGTCTTTGGTCGGATCAGGCAGAGGGGCATTGTTGTTCTTCCTGGACTGGAGAACAAGACGACGAAGTACCAGGTCCAGCATACATCGGTCAGTATCACCACTGTTCAAAGTCTCCACGTCGAGACCCTGGAATCGTTTGATAGCGGCCGCCATAAGCAGGCTAATCTCTCTGGTGACTGTGGAACGGAATCTCTGATACCGGGGCGTATACGTCTCGAATTTTCCAGCCCATTTCGGAGAAGGGGTGTTAGAGATGCGTGCAATAGTATCGGAGATGTACCGCACCTCATCTCTGAGGAAGCCACCTCGTGGCGGCGTTGCGTCAAAGGGTATAGAGCCGCCGATCTTGTTCCGTAATTTTTTGATGGAGTGGTCAATGATTCCTGCTTCATCTCCTAGGATGGACACCCAGATAGCATCGAGAGTGGTGTTCTGGAGATCCTCGTCGACAGCGAATGGCTTGTCGTTGGAGACGGAGATCCTAAGACGCCAAAGCTCGACCAGCTCAAGTGTAGCTTTATGAATCCTCGGTGCCGTGGCCTTGTGCAGGAACTCGGCCGTCATAACGTCGGCCCATAGGCGCTTCTGAGCTTTGAGCTCTGGCGTTGTGTACTGGGCGAGGGAGGCCTTGGGGAACATGGGCTGGAAAATGTCCAGGGCCATCGGCGCCTTGTCAAATTCCTTATTGCGACGAAGCAACAGATCCTCGATCTCTCGTGGGTCCTCAAGAACAATCAGGGGCTTGCGGATGCCAGGAAAAAGAAACTGTGCAATGGGTGTGCCCAGCTTCTGGGTGGTGATCCTGAAGATGGAGTTGGAAAACTCATTGGTCGCAGTGATGAGGGGAACCAGATCGGGGATATCGCCGGACACGCGATTGGCAGAGTCCTTGTTGTGAGGAATATCTGGGTAAGGCTTGGGGTAAAGGGCACGAATGGCCATGATGATGACGACAGAGACAAAGGGAATAGCTATCAAGCCATAGGAGAAGAATGTGTTGCTCATGATGACGGCGGACGGCGGCTGGTCTTAACGAACCGACGCGAATTCTCAGAATGACATTGCTTTTCAGAGTATTTTAGTAGATGAGACGGACAGAAAATCATGAGGAAGAGAGCATTCACAGCGCGGGGATTGCAAATAACGGCGGATTACGTGGATGATGAATATGACCAACCAACCAACCAACAATACCCATTGGTGGCCTGTGCGGACCTATTGCTAGTGTACATCATAATACCATAATGCATATATGTGCTAAGATATAGTCGTAAGCACGACTGTCGTACCCGTGTAGAGTTTAGCTGGATTGCACCCCCTGTAAGCAAGGCTTGGGAGGGTGAGTCTGATGGTATCCTGGTTCAGACTCCAGACCAGGTCAGAAGGAGTCCTCATGACAAATCTCACTCGACTTTTGAGTTGCTGATGACGGACATGGCGATGAAGATACGCACAAAGCCGCTTCATCTCGTTGAACATTGACATGTTGGTTCACATATGTGACGTTCTGTAGCATGTAGCTGAAATGTGCCTATCAACAGCCTGTTCCTAGGCGGGCGAGGCAATGGCTGGGTCAGAGAGTCGACTGAGACATATTAATCTTTACATGCCTCATACTTTCAAATTCGATACAGTATCCAAGGTTAGGTTCTTTTGTCTACCTACTCACAAGTAACTATACTCTATGTTGTACTCCTATCTGCCCAAGTAAGCCTACCTCTGCCTCTTAACCTTCTGTTCCGTTTTTCCGACCATGGCAACATTAATAATATGCCGGTTTCATTCCCTTACCTTTTAGTCCCACAGCTGTCCCTGGAATTGGTTACTCTCTTTCTTGTATTTCCCTATATCCTCCGTAAGAAGCCGCGTTCTATTAAGCTTACCCCCATTGAATAGAAACATCCTACTTCTCATGTCTGTTGTTTAATTCTACTCTTCTCTAGGGAATGATTCCGAAGGGAACCAGATTTTAGCATACTAGGGGGCTTGGATTTCACATAGATATAGGTGTCGAAAGATGAAGCATTATTCAGGGGTGTGTCAGAGTTGTGGCTAAGGGCACGACATTTGCCATTCTAGGATTTTCTAGTTATTACATTGTCTTAGCTAGACTGTTCTGCTCCAAGGTTGCTTTCGGCTGATTCTTTCAGGGGCTCGCCAACTTACTCATCCTCTTTTAGGGGGTACCGCCAATTGATACAACCCGAAACATGCAGGTGTGCATTTCTGTTGATAGGGATTTTTTAGAGGGAGGCTGTAGAAGTTACCTAGTCAAGGAGAGAGTAAATTGAGTGAGAGAGGTGTGGATGTCATCTCCTACGGGCATAGTAGCCTCGGGGGTTTGTTCTGACGGTGCGACTCCCCGCCAAATTCTATTACTACCTACATGTACCTATCTAGAAATAGAGCTACAGGAGTAATGGATATAACATCTGGGGCTTGGCGCTAATAGAAACTATGTTTAGTGATGCACCTCTTTACTACATGCATTAACTTGTTAGTATTATGTTGCCACTATCAAATTAATGAACTACCCAGCAAGATCTTCTAAAGACGTGGACATAGAGTTACCAACTTATCCTCAAGAGAGGTGGGGGTGATGATGAAACTTCAAAGCCAAATGTAAAAGGTTGTTAAATATTCTCGGATCCTAAGCTATATCCATCTTGTTGACTAGCACAAGCCTCTCACATATGAAAAGAGGGGTATGGAGTAGTTTGGAGCTGAGTCTCCGCACATGACAGTTCACCTTGTCCGGTAGTTGGGATATTGGGGGACTATACTTTTCAAGGGCAACATTTGAAGCGAGATATCTCATCTTGACCATACAAGTCTTTGACGTCAGTGTATCAATGATGGAACAAGATGTGGGATGCTTTGGAGGATCTGTGGTCCCGGGTAGGTGCCTAGGTACTGTAGTATCTAGCAGAAGATATGAGGTGGCTGCTGGGGCAACGAGGGCGGGGCTGTCAGCCAGCAGCACCTGCGACCACCGTTGATGACAGGGGGTCTAGCCGTACCTAGCGCACGCAGCCCCTGTAAAGTCCCCTGAGAAAACAGACGATTTGGGAGACCATGTGGGCAGGTACCTGCGGGCCGGCAGTAATTGGCAGCGGCGGGAGGTACCGCGTCTCTCGTGGCCGGTCGCTGCCAACGCAAAAAAAATAGCTGATGGATCCTATCCCAAGTCCGGGTTGGCTCACCACCCAAAGAGGCCTGGCTCACTTGCCCATTCAATGCATCGTCATTGCTTTTCGTCTTCTGTCCTGCTTGCTCCATCCATCGGGCAGCAACCTTGCGTTCCATTCTACCTGCGCTGTGGCCTTGACGACCAATCCGCATATCCCTCCACCGCTGTGCTGATAGGCTGGGCGGGCCGACCTAGCCAAGATGCACCATGTCCCACGATGAATCCCATAATCAATCTGGCCGCAGCCCGACCAACGACACTCTTGATCCCATGCAGCGACCATCCACAGCGCGGCGCGTTTCCGCTGAAGATTTCAGCGCCATCGAGCTCCCAGCCCTAGTCGACGACCTGCCCGCCGCGAAGGCCGGCCCCTCGCCCCTCCGGAAACACGACAACGCCGCGCTCTCGCTGGCTCCGCCCATGGACCTGAAGCACGAGGATACGTCGTCGTCGGTCGCTTCCGTCGACCGAGAACAGGAGGATGGCGGCGCCATGGTGGGAAAGAAGAGTTTTGACCATCTTGACGAAAGCTACCTCGCCGCCGAGCCCATCGAGCCTAGTAGGCTCCCCGACGACTCTTTGACCGAGGAAGCAGTGCGCGAACACCTGAGAGACGTCGAATCCAGTTTTTTACCAGCCCTTTCACCCGTGCCCGCCGGCAAAAGGAGCATGGCCGGGGGTATTGATGATACATTTGCCTTTGATTCGCCTGAGAAGACCGATATGCCCCCTCGCGGCGCGACTCCTGAGACCCATCCGATCGACGCGAGCAACACGACATCGAATCTCGAGGGGCTTGACTCGTCGCCCACAGCGGCTGCCGCTGCCAGAACCATTTCAAGGGTTGTGAGCTCCTCTAGCCGGGGGCAGTCCCAGTTCCAAACTCGCACGGGGCACTTCGAACCCGCCACCATTCAAGAAAACGGGCCTGATGATGAGGACGTAGCTGGAGCTGGGGAGGGCAACGAGAGCTCGCATGCTTCGGCATCGGGTGACCAAGAAGGCTCGCTCTCTCGCTCACACTCACTATCGGACCGGCGAGATGCGGCTGGGAGTAACCTGAGCGGCTCTTTGCGAATTAAAAAAGGAAAATATCTGCGCAGCCGCTACGCCAGCCAGAGATCGTCTACGTCCTCCTTTGCAACAAATTCGGAATCAATTGATGGAAGCGAGATTACGGCGATGGGAGCTGCGGACTACGCTTTGCAATCGGGGGGCGCTGTACCTGCACTCGGTGCGTCATCGCGGAATTCAACAAACATGTTTACTCGATCCATTAGTATCGGCAGTGCAATTTCTGGTTTCGACGATGTGACGGATCCTTTTGTCGGCCAGCTCGAACCCCTACCCGAGATCAACAGTCCCGTAAGACAGACCCATGAGGAGGATCTAGCCAAGACGCCCAAGGCTTCCAAGGAGAACCTCAACACTGCACCGACGGACACAGTCATTGCCCGACACGTTAGAAACGTCCAGGTTCCCGAGTCTCTGGCTAAGAAGTATCAGGTCAGGGGCGGGCTTGAGACACCTCGCCAAGCGTCATCCAATGTGATGAGCAGTCTGGGATTGTCGACTGTGGGAACCGGCAGGAATGGGAAGAGCTTGACTCTCAAGGAGCAAAGCAGCACAATTGAGAGGCTTTCCAAGGAGAATTTCGACCTGAAGCTCAAAGTCATGTTCTTGAGCGACAGACTTGACAAACTCTCCGAGGAGGGTATCAAGGAAATGATTTCTGAGAACGTCGACCTGAAAACCAACCTTGCGATTCTACAACGAGACAACAAGGTACTACGTAAGCGAGTTAAAGAGCTTGAGAAGCAGATGAAGGATGAGGACGAGCGACCAAGCACAGCACGCAGCGGAGCTTCCTCAACGGACCAGACAGCGAAGATGTACGATGAGGATGCCCAGGAGCGAGAAGAGGAACTCTTTTTCCTCCGGGAGCGCGTTGAAGAATACGCGACCGAGATCGAGAGACTCCGTAACGAGAGCATGGCGAGCGAGTATGAGAAGAGGAAGCTCACAGAAGTGGTCATGTCCCTCGGGGAGAACAGGAGTGAAGGCCTTGGCAGGCAGGAAGAAGCAGATGTTTGGAAGGACTTGCTCGAGCAAGAAACAGCAAGAAGAGAACAAGCCGATGACGATAACCGCCGATTGCGAGATGAGCTTTTCCGGCTCAAGCAAGAGATGGCTGGCAATGGAGTCATGAATCACACGACCAACATCTACAACATCACTAAGAAACACCGCGAACAAAATGGTTCTCTCAGCCGCCCCATGTCGAGACACTCTGCTGACACGATGGAAATGGGATCCGCTGCTAATCTAAGTGCGGGCACAACACTCGTGGATGAGTTACGGAAAGAAGCCGATCAGTTGCGCCATGAAAATGCCGAGCTCAGACGTGAAGTTGGGGCGCAAACCTCAATGTTGACTTCTAGGAACAGAGAAAAGGAGCGCCTGTACCAAGAGATTGAGGATTTGAAGATGGCACAGCGACATGGCCGACCGGCACCCTCCACTGTCGACAGCCTGCTGGATCGATCTGCCTCCCGTATCCGTGGTCATGATCGATCTCATTCAAGAGGAAGCGCCGCCCGGACGCTCATGACAGCGGATGAAGACGCGGAGCGAGAGCGTGATGAGCTGGAGACCAAGCTGAATGAGGCACGTGACAAGTTGAGCGAGGTCAAGCTCCAAAATCAGGAACTACAGCGCGAGCTTGAGACATGCATGGAAGATTTTGAGGCTGCCGTCCTTGGGAAGCGAGAGGCCGAGGATACTCTCGGAGCTTTACAGGAGGAACTTGAAAATGCCATGAATGACTTGGTCGCCCTCCAGTCGGAGCGAGATGATGCACTTCGTGAGCAAGCTGAGATGGAGAATGAATTCGAGGCATTGCGGATAGAGGCCCAAGACGAGATTGACACGCTAGAGGCGGAAGCAGATCAGCGAAATGAAGAGCTGCAACGCGTCCAGATCGACTTGGCAGATCGCTCAGAGAATTTCGAAGCCTTGCAGGAAGAGATGCGAAAGATGAGCGATGCCCTGGTCGGGTTAGAGGACGAGCAAGAAAACAAGCTACGGCGTATCCAGCAACTCGAGCAGGAGCTTGAATCCGGGAATAAAGAGCTCGAGGAACTCGAGGCGAAGCTTTTGGAGGGCAACGAGAAGAACCAGCGGCTCGCAGTACAGGCAGAATCCTCGCAGGCAGAAATTGCCTTCCTCCGGGAGGAACAGGAAGGCGACAAGATCCGAATTGGCGACTTGGAAGCGGCGGTTGCCAACCTGGAACAGAGTATCCGCGAAGAAAAGGAACGTGCTAGAGAGCTGGATGGCCGCCTCGTGGAAGAACGGCGACAGAGCGAGATTGTTGCCAATAAGGAGAAGGAGGATGTGCAACAAATCGTCAACCAACTGAACATGGAGACTTCACAGGCCAAGGATGAAGCGAGACGGTTGCGTAAGAGCTTGTCGTCACGCGAGGTTGAGGCTACGGAGTGGAAGGAGAGATTGATCGAGCTGGAGAATAATTTACGAGAGGCTCTGGGTGATCTCAACGGTACTCGCTCCTCACTTCTCAAGGTCAGTTTTCCTCCGCTTCCACCCACCTACTTGCTCACTCCCTCGACATACATGTGCACTAATCCAATTCGGTTTTCATTCCATTTGCTAACATGTTCTGCAGTCCATTGCTAAGATGCAACGTGAATTGGAGAATACGGTCCGCGAGTTAGACACAGCTAAGGCAGATGTGAATGAGAAGGACCGCATCATCAAGCAGCGGGACTCTCTACTCGAGTCACATGCTCTAGAGAGCCGCAAGCTTTCAGAGTTGCTCGAGAAGGAGCGGATCAGCCATCGAAACACCAAGGCGCACTTTGATACGTACCAGAAAACCAACCAGCATCTATCCCGGACTGCTGGTGTGCAAGACGATCGCATTGCCGAGCTTGAAACAACACGCAGCACGGATCGGCGGAAGATTGCGGTTCTTGAGCAGCAGATGCGGGCTCAGCTCGCAGAGAGGAACCAGCTACTACTCACCTTGTGGCAAAGACTGAGCGCACTCTGCGGACGGGAATGGTCCAACAGCAACACGCTCATCGATAGGCAGGTGTTGCCGTCTCTCGAGGTGATTGGTAACCGGCTACCCGGGTTCTCCAAGAACCTGCTCGCCGCAGTGAAGGCGATTGAGACGATTGTTGGATCATTTCAGACCAAGATCAAGGCTGTGGAAAGGGACTTGACGCGCGAGTACCAATCGCTTGAGGATACACTGGACATCCGAACTAAGAAGTTGGACCGACTGGAGACGATGGTGCGCAACACGGTAGCGACGGTCAGCAACAGCACCGATGTGAACGTTAGGATGATTCGGCTCGAGGACAGATGCCGTCAGCTCAAGGTGGAGAACGCGACGCTCAAGGCAGCCGCCGATGTTCGTTCCCGCGCATCGTATTCGGCTGTGGGAACCAACCCCGAGGCGCTGATTCCCACTGGGGGTGAGGTCGGGTCCCCCTCACCAAGGATTCCTCGCGGGCCATTGGACAGGGATCGATATTCTTCGAGTGGAATGTTGCGGCCCGGGACGGGCGTTGACTCTCGGTCTCAGACGGCAACAAGTGGAACTGAGATAGCGCTAGCCAGCGAGAGCGGCGGCGGTGGGAACAACAACGACAACCGGTGGCTCTACCGATTACGCGACATGGAAGACAAACTTAAGAATGAACGAGAAGCGCGTAACCAGGACAGGAGAGCAGCGAGGCAACGTCTCGGAGGCCTAGAGTCGGAGAACAAGGAGTTACGGGAGCGCATGCGGCGGAACATGGCTGTTGACGAGTGAAGCGAGACCCAGCCGCCATGGATTGCCAGCCAGCGAGCCACCGGATAGGGGATTGGCCTCCCTTGGGCGATCCCTCATGCGGATCGGACTGCTGATTAATTGATTGATTGACTTGGAAATGTATGATTATCAATAGTTTCTTCTCCTTTGTTTCGAGCGATTGACGTTTCCTTCTACCTGGGATGGGGATGACCTTGATTGGAATGGCCGGAGTATGGAAGTTTTTGGAGCCTAAACAAGCCGAACAGTGCTGGAGAGAGAATGGGAGGATGTAAAGGGGCTAAAAGTCAATAACGTGGTGTTTCCAAGTTCTACTAATGGCGTATATACATGCCGGTGTTTATATTTACATTACAATACATTTTCATCTGTTGGCATTGGTACGTTCAGATCACACAAGGGCTACATTGTAGACTTGATCTTTACCCACCTTTGTCTTCTCTTGGATCTGGCTTCGGACTTTATGAAGCAGGTCGAAGCGGATGCTACATCATCCACAATGGGGGACGTGTCTGCCTATGCGGGGCTTCCCTCTGTCTGTCCGTCAAACGCTCAGCCAGCCATTCGCATGAGACAGCATCAGCGTAGTAGAGGAGCCAAATATGCGACATAATACCACGCTACTCCAGGCTGTAATCTCCGCCCACAGAGGTCGGCCCGGCGGGTTGTAGGAAAGGCCGATCCACACGGAGACGATGCATAATGGTGTTGCCTGTCTCACCGACATGGAGAAATTAACAGGGCTGGATTTGTAAGCGATTACCCGGGTGGGTTTGTTTTGTCATCAGCGGGATTGCTTGTCTTAGGGAATACGACGGCTGGGAGCGTATTTGGCGTGTTGCTTGATTAGCGTGACGTGGCTAGGAAGGGCAGAGCAGAACGACACTGCCTTGCCCAAGTGTCCAAGCTGGCCTGGTTGGTTGACGATCGACGGAGGTTGTCGATGGGACTTGCCTGGGACGGATATGAGGTGCCGTTGCCGAGTAATCAGGAATACCAGGTCCAGGATATGGGGATCAGCGGTGTAATGGGCCAGCCTAGCGGGCATTTCTGGCCTAGGGACAGCACCAGGAACCGAGCCGTCCAACCGCCATCTCTAATTGCCTCGTCCTTGGTCGCTGATGATGAGGGGCAGATCCGGATCTGGGACTAGTGATGGAGGGGTTGAGGGGCTCGTCTGAGGCCAATCCATCTGCGATACCTTGTTCAACAGCAATTGGCCTTCCCTGGGCAAATAACCTGGTCCATTTGTCAGCTGTGGGACCAGAAGGAGGCTCCTTCGCTTGTGCGGCCGTGGTTGGCCATCAACGCGGGACAGCGAGAGGGGACGGGCAGGTTGCCTGATGGTTGTGCTTGGGCTCACGCTTGTGCTGTGCTGTGCTGTACCTTCCTCCTGGCGGTAGATGCTGGGGCGTGCTTTCGTTTCGTTTCGTTTCCAGACGGGGCTGTCGAGGCTGTTTGGGTCCGGGTATAATAGTTCCCCTCTTCCTCTTCCTCTTCCACCTTCTCCTCGCCTACCATCTCCATCCTCATCTCCCATCCACCTTGAACCAAGAAACACCAGACACCTTCACACCTCTCCCTCCACCCACCCACAGCACAAGATGGTCTACTCCCTGTACGACGCCTCCATTGGCCAGGCCAACAACATCCTCGACGCCTTCATCTCCATCCTGGCCAAGGTCGAGGCCTCGCCCGCCGCCGCCACCATCGCCACGGCCAAGATCCACGAGAGCATGCTGCCCTTCAGCTTCCAGGTGCACTTCGCCTCCGTCCTCGCCCACAAGCTCTCGGCCCGCCTGCAGGGCCAGCCCCCGCGCGAGCTCGAGTACAAGAACCTCGACACGGTCGAGCAGATGCGCGCGCGCCTCGTCGAGGTCAAGGCCGAGGTCGAGGCCGTCACCCGCGACGTGGTCAACGGCCGCGAGACGGAGATCGTCTCGCTGGGCCTGGGGCCCGGCATCCCCGAGGCGCAGGTCGAGGGCTGGCAGTACGCGCACGGGTACGCCATCCCCAACATGTTCTTCCACGTGACGACGGCCTACGACATTGCCCGCAAGGAGGGTGTCGAGATCGGCAAGAGGGACTTCATCACCTCCTTCATCGGCAAGTATGTTGCCAAGTAGAGGAGGATAGAGTATGAGAGCGATTCCGGGCAGTCTTTTGGGGCTGGGAAAATAATGAAAAGTGAAATTGAGATAAACTTTGACCCTACCTTTCTGTGTCCTTTATGACTGTGAAGACGACCTTGTAGTTGGGGTTGGTTCGTAGTATATGGTGACGTCGATGTCGTAAGCAGCCTGTCTTGGCTTATGGACTTTGGTTGATATCAGGCATGATGTATGGATTGATGATAGGCTATCCTGACTCGAAAGAAAACAGGGAATACCTAGTTCCCGGAGAAGAGAAAGAGGAAGGGAGGGTGATCGGGGAATGGCGAGATGGCATGGTATTTAAGCCAGTCGCTGGCAGCATGGGATCGAGCACGCCATCGCCATCTTCACCACTAACAGCGTCTATTCTAGTGGTGGGTGGCCGCTGTGGTGCGCAACTCCGGCGATAACCCCCAGCGCTGCTCCGAGACCGAGACTCCGGCGGGACATTTCACTGGTGCTGGTTAACCTCAGGCAGCCAACAATTGATTGTCCAATTCTCCAACCACAACCGACATTACAGCATCGCATCTGCAACCCCTCATTCTCCTGAACCCTCATTCTCCTCGCCACCTCTGCAGTTATTCTCTGCTTGCTCTCTCTCAACTCGACCCGACCATTCCCAACGTTGTCATCCTCCACCATCCGTCATGGCTTGGCAATGGTATATTCTCCGAGCTATCCAGTCAATGGAGGTACGCACTCATCTACCTTTCCCTCCTTCTTCACCAGACTCTCTGCTGACATTGTGCACTATCAAGGACCGAATCATCGAGCTCGTACGCCGTCGCGCCGCCTCTTTCCCAGCTCCTCATTCCCCTGCTAACCCCAGTCCCAGATTCTCCGCCAGCCAGGCTTCCACCGCGCTGTCGGACGTATTCACCGAGCCGTCCACGAGCAGAAATACGGCCGCACCGAGCCAGTCCAAGGCGAGGCTACAGGTATGCGTGGTCCTCATTTCATTCTACAAAGATCCTCGAGAAGCTGACTAGTACTGGGCAGCCGATCCCTCCGCTCCGGGTTTCCTGAAGCACTTTCGCGACGAGATCTCCAACCAATTCCGAGGCAAGCCGAGCGACGTCGGCCCCAAGAAGTGAATGACGATTGTACTTGTCCCCGACGAACGAGCGAGGCGAGGCCGCAGTGGCAGATGTTAATTGATTCAACATTACGAGCTACCAGCAATTACGCCATTGGTTCTGTCGAATAGCAACTGTGCTCAACCTCTCGCCAGATTGCCCACCAGCTATCCAGATATCCTCGCCATCTATTACAAGAACCCAGACACCCTAGTCCCCCTTCGCGGACAACACCGTCTCGATCTCCCGTCTATCCTGCCACCCTCCATCCACGAACGAAAACTCAAACAACCGAGTGCCCGCCCGCACAAGAAGCGTTCTCTCGTCCGTCATGGCCATGGCCTCGATGTCGGCCTCTTCTACCTCGTACGACACCATTGTACTGCGTGCTTCTGTCGCCGAAGTCGTAGTTTCCGCCTCGGCTCGCTTCGAGTCATCGAACTCTTCGACGAGGCGATGATCATCGATCGTAGATCCTTCCGCACCGAGGGTGAGAAATCCATGGATGGTTGGTGGAACATCAGTACTGGGATGGAGCAGCGTCCAGGTAAGCTGAGTTGGGTGGTTGGAGATCTCTACCGGCTCGCCATCTGCGTCTGCGCGAAGGGACGTCAGCAAGAAACTATGTTCGGAGAGAGGGCTTGAGGACCACATACTCGTAAAAACTCCCTCCAACCATCGGCACTCGCTGCCGGCATTACCGCTCTTGGACGAATCATTGATCGAGCATTCTGCGACAAGTGCTTCATCCTCACCCTCCATTAAAACATACACTCCCACTTCGCCGGTTTTGTTTCGATTGCTGGTGCTGCCTAGAGGGACACCACTCGCTATCGACAGCCCGATGGCGCTCCATCCGTCGGTATCAAGATTCAAGAGCTGTGTTACATCGATGATCTCTTCACCCGAGTCGGCGCCATTTCCATCTCCGAGGACGAGCAAACATATCTCATTCTCAGGGCTCTGAAATCCAAGCAGGACTGCCTGTGTTCCATTCCCGCTCTGATGCCATGTGGCCGACAGGGATGAGTCTCCAGTCACATCGACCTGCTGCCCCCTCGACTCCCACTCACCTGCTTCCCGCTGCACAAGATGGGACACTGAGGTTGTTTCGTCCCCGTCCCCATCCCGATCGCTTGCGACATAGAAGACGTGAATGGCGCCGCTACCATCAGCGGCGGCCGCGAGATGGGTGCCGGACTTGGCTTTAATTCCCTTCTCGGCAAGCTTATCACTGACGCGATACACTTTTGACTTGCCGTTGGCTGAGTCACGGGCAATGATATTTGCGTCCTGATCTTGCCAGACGATGAGTCTTCGGTGGAGGTTGGATGGGCCCAAGGTAATATCGACCGCTGCAATATTAGAGATGTTAGAGAGGGAGGGAGGCAGCAGACTGGGGCTGGGGCTGGAAGACGATGAAGATGTCTGAGTAGAGGATGAGGAAGTGGATGTGCTCGAGGTTGTTTTGGAGGATGTCTCTGAGCTTGATGGCGCGGAGGTGGTTGATTCATCTGCGGTGACGGTCACCACCTCGGTCGTGAAGATGGGAAACGGCGAGAGCATCGAGGATAGCATCTTGCCAATGTCCTGATCGGACTCTGTCTGCGTAGCCGTCAGCGTAATCACTGTTGTTTCTACCGCCTTGGACTCCTCCGATTTCGTGAATGTGACGGTGACTATCGAAGACACGACCATCGTATGAGGTGGTTCTGTCGTTGATGTCGTCGAAGCCGAGCTGGACGTCTCTGATACACTAGAGCTTGTAGTCGTCACCGGCGGGGGCGTGCTCGCTTCCTGGTCATGCTGGCGGCTGGATTTCTGCTTAGATATGATGATCACGGAGGCGACGCCGGCGCTGATGGCGATGAGGAGGAGGGTGGCGATGGCGACGGAGATGTAGAAGCATCGCCGGCGGCGGTACCAGGCGATGGGGCGCTGGTCGTCCGCCTGGATCTGATAGAAGTGGTTGTGGATGCCGTCGTCTTCCTGGGGGTAGACCGGTGGCGAGGGGGGCTTTGGGCGGGAGGTCGCCATGATATGGTCAGAAGCTCACAGGATGGTGGGGTTTATGTCCATTCGTTTGAAGTCGGGAGCAGCTCTTTGGGAACGACATTGAGAGATGGAGAAGGTTGGCGGAGAGGGAGTTTCTGGGGAATAAAAAAAGGAGGCGGGACGGGTGACAAACCTGATGTTGGGAGGATGGACCGCCATCATGGACATGGCGGTCGGTTACTGCTGAATGGAAGATGAAGCGTGGTGATTCAAAGGTTTTGCGGTGTTGGGGGGACAGACGAGGCTGGGGGGAACCGGGCTGAATATATAACAAGGCTGTCTGCTATTCGATGCGCTCAGAGGATCGAATGTTTGCGCTTTCGACACCCATTCACCACCGATAGGTATGACACAGCCGGGGATCTTTCTAGCAGCAATTCAATTCTCATTTACAGGTTTGTCATCTATCTGTCTGTCCTTTTGTCTATTGCAAAAACAATGCGTTTACAGGCCCCATCTGTTCAGTGTTTCCAGTGTAATGCCTGCCTCTCGTTTTCGTTTCCATCCATTCTAGTCCTCGGATAACTCGGTGTCGACCTCGTCAAGGAACTTCCACGCCGGGACCTCCTTGATCTCGTTGTCGGCCTGCGTCCACCACGCCGTCTCCCGGGAGAACTCGAGCAGCTTGCCCCCCGACACGGCGTAGAGCAGGCCGTCGTTGGGGGAGGCCACGCTGGTGAAGTTGGCGGTCCCGTTGCCGGGGGGGAAGGTGGCCGTCTCGTTGGTGACGGCGAGGTGGCTCGTCCACTTGTTCCTGCGCCAGAGGAGCTCGGTCAGGCTGCCGCGCGCGTCGAGGACGCGGACGACGTAGCGGTCGGCGGGCCACTGGGTCTTGTCGTCGTCGCCGGTCTCGACGCGGAGGGAGGCCAGGCGGAGCGGTTTGGCCATCTCGAGGACTTCCTCTTCGGCGGCGGTGTCTAGTTCACTCCTTGTTAGCTGTCTTTACGGGCTATGGAACGGGAAGTGTGCGCAGTGGGTGGAAGCTGCCTGGCCTTACCTTCCCACTGGTTCGAAACCGTGTTGCACTTCTCGAGCTTGTGCTCCTTGGTGAAGAAGCAGTCGAGGATGCCAAAGGTGGATTTGTGCGACGAGTTATCGACGTCCCAGATGATGCGGAGACCCGGGGAGCCGCGCCTGTTGAAGGGCATGACCAGGAGGCCCGGGGACTCGGGATGGAGCTCGAGGCCCATGTCCCCGACGCCCAGGGCGAAGGACTGGGCGGTCCAGGACTGCGGGTCGTCGGGCTGGGTGCTCGTCACGAGGGCGAGGGAGTCGTTGGCCGCTCCCGTGTGGTAGGCGAGGAGGACGCAGTCCTCCTCCACGCCCGGCCAGTCGGAGGAGAAGGAGGCGACGGAGAGTCCGAGCGTGGTGGAGGGGATCAGGTCCGGCTGGGAGCTGACGACGAGGGAGCCGCGCTCCCAGGAGACGGGCTCCTTGTTCCTGACGCGGCGGACGATGTGGGCGGGCCGCAGGGCGTCGTCGAAGTAGAAGACGTGCAGGTCGCCGCTGGGGCCGAGGGTGACGGTGTGGAAGGGGGAGTGCTCCATGGGCTTGGGGGGCTTCGCGTCGCCGAAGCGGTTCTTGAGGAGGTAGACGTCGCCCTTGGAGCCCTGCCACTCGATGGAGGCGAGCTCGCCGTCGGCGTTCTGGAACAGGACGAGCGTGAAGCTGGAGACTGAGGTGCCGACGACTGCGGCGGCGAGCTGGGAGGTGGCTCGGATCTGGACGTTGGAGTCGCCGTCCAGGCTGTGTTCTTGGGCCGATGCATCTGAGTCTGAGGAGCCCGAGCCATTGTTTTGCAAAACGCCGCTGCCAAAGAGGCCACCGAGGACGGCGCCGGTGACGAGCAGCAGGATGAGGATCGGGACCACAAAGTAAGCGACGCGGCGGTTGGCACGGGTGGAGGGCAGGATCTGGCTGAGACGCTCTCTGGCGCTGGATGCGGTCTGGCGGCCAGTTTGGTTTGCACCTCCCTCCAAGTCTTCGTCCTGGTCTTTATCATCGTGATGGAAGTACGAAGGAGGCTGCGTCACCAACTCAGGGAGGTTGTCAACGTCCACAAGAGGCTGGCGGTATGCAGGCTTTGGCCAGCCCGCTGGGTAGGCGTTGGGGCTGCTCATAAAAGGCCCAGGAGGGGCGACAGGAGAGCCAACAGGAAGGGCGTTGGGATGGTTTGTAGGATAGTTTGTCTGATAAGCAGAGCCTTCAGCATGACTGGCGAAGGGTTGGTTTGCGTGTTGGACAGAGTTGGCAATGGCGTAGATGTTGTTGTGATTTGCGTCTTGACCAGAGCTGCCAGGGGGATAGGCGTTGGGATGGTTGATGGGATGGGCAGAGTCGCCGCCTGGAACCAGGCTTGAAGGGTGCCCATTAGGATCATCCCGAGGGGAAGAGGGCGGCGGGGGTGAGTTTGGCTGGTTTGGACCGGAAAAGTCCATGGTGATGCCAGTTTCCGCGAGTGGCAGCTGGCAGAGGATGATGGCGATGACGAGCGGTGATTATGAGCAGAGTCGTTTGAGTAGGGAAAGGTGTTTGGTTTCAGCCAAGGATGGAGGATAGGGAAAGCAGAAAATCACGACGAGCAAGAGGAAGAAAGTGATTGGGAGGAATTATGAATTGCGCGCTGCGTGTGCGTGTTGTTGTGCTGTGTTGTGTTGTGTTGTGAGCTGAGGGCTTGGTGAGCGATGAATCGGGGGCGGCCAGCTGCAGGCGGCTGCGAGCCTCTGGCCAGCACGGAAACGATTCACTGGCATTATTGTTCGTGCCTGACAATAGGCAAGACGCACGCCTGCTTGGCCGCATTTACCCAGTCGAACGATACCGCAGAATAGGGAACAACCACATGCACTCAGAGTGACTGACCTGGGCGGCCGCGTGTATTTGGGGCATTGGGCTGGCATTCTGGAAATGGGAACACAAAGTGAGCTTCGGGGGGCACAGATATTAATGTCCGCTTGAATACGACCTGATTACGAGACTCTGCGCTTTGGAATGGCCAATCCAGACGGACGGCCTGCCGCCCGGCGATGGCAGGCTGCATGTCTCTTGGTACATGCAGGATTCGGGAGGAGGAGAGTGGCCAGAGGTGAGGCTCAGCACAGCAGCGTCTCCCACGTGCATGTGCTCGCTTGTCTTGACCCGATTCGACCCAGTGGGCCATCTCCTCCTCCCTCGACTTCCATTCTGCCGCTCTGCTCGGCTTGTGTCACGTTTGCTGTCCGACGGTGAAGCATCTCAGGCACGTGGCATGAACGGGGCATCACACTACCCTATTGAGCCTCTGATGTGGAAGTGAATATATATTCAGAGTAATCGCCACAATGTGGGTTAATCAATGGCTACTGCGTGGTGTATTGTCTACATGTTGTGTTGATTGTTCAGTTCAATTCTATGATCAAATGGTAGAGTGAGTGGTGATCATCGGTGCTTCTTTTAATGTCCTCTGATTGGCTTTGATAAGATAAGAGACTGTAGCCCGAAGAGGAAGTCAGGTGAGTGACTAAGCATGTGCATGTGATCGACTGGCGGGTACCTGAGAATCATAGGGCTTTGCACAAAACCACAGGTACCTGCCTGAACGGGTCCAAGGTGTGTAATATTTGTCCAGGGTCTGAAAACAACACGAGCTCCAGCGACTGGCTGCTGATGGCTTCATTCGTGTAGAAACGTCACGGCTCACTGCACACCGCCGCACGGCAGGGACAAGATAACAATGACCTTGGTCCTTTGACATCGGCTCTGGAAAGTGTAGTCATCTCTTTGGTTCTCGAGGCAGTGTTTCTCGGCTCGCTCGTACCAATTGATTTACCTAGAGTCTTCGGAGAAGTGAAGCAGCAAGATGTGAATCAGCTGCCTGCGTCACCACCCTGAGTAGCTGCCCTCATATCCGCAACGACGACCCCAGACGCAGCATATCGCAGTTCTCGACATGTCTGCTCAGCTTAATTCGAATTCTGTCCCCAGCCCCGGCCGTCGTGTCAAGTTCGTTGCTGTCGACACGACCCGGGGAGGCTTGCCAGTCAAGCGGAAACAAGTCCAGCATGCCTGCGACTCGTGCCGCCGTAAAAAGGTTCCGTTCATCGCTCAATCCGCTCTTTTATTTTTCTAGTTGCAGCTGGCTGACCAAGGTATAATCCGTCTATAGAGGCGATGTGTGCATGCTCACGATTCGGCTACGGCCACTGATGAGTCAACGCCAGATCGGACCCCCAAGGTTGTCACTCAATCATCAAATGTCGGCCACCAAACCTTGTCCTCCGCCAAGAGGAACTCTTCAAGCTCAGATGCCACCGCGATCGCCGACCAGCCTGGCTCTGAGCCCCCACCAGCAGCCGCAGGCCTGGGGCCATCACCAGTCACTGTGGATTCCCAGACGACTGGCTCGCCCGCCGTGCGTTCTCGATTCTTCGGGGACCTGAACCCCGAGGGCATGTTCCTGGAGGCCGCCGGGTCTGTTGCGAGTCGGGAAGTAATCTCCAAAGGCGACGTTGGTGTCTGGCTCACCTCGGCCGGCGTGGGCAATGGCACCTCGCAGTTTATCACAGCCAGACCGCCACTGGCCATGGACCGCGTGCTCCTCCCCTTTGTGAAGAAGCACTTCTTGTGCCTCTTCCCCCCGGACCGTGATTTCGAGAAACTCAAAACCTTGTTCGTGCAAAAGATACATCCTCTCTTCCCCGTGGTGCCCATCGAGTGCCTCTCCGGCGCATTATCCGACCCAACCACCGTTGTCTTGAGGCAACTTGTTTCTTTGGCTGCGGGCACCGATCCAGAAGCCTCTCAGAATCTTCGTTTGGGGGACGCGCCGTCTGTTCTGCTTTCTCCTCAGGAATTTTCCGAAAAGCTGTCCTCCGCCGTACGTGCCATCCTTGAGACGAGTCTGATTCCCGATCGTATCCTTCACATCCGTGCACTGGCTATGCTCTCTTTCTACACCCAACCAACATGTGCAGAGGAGGCAGATTTACCGGCTCTTCTTGGCGGGAGAGCCATACATCATATCCATACTCTAGGACTGCACCACTTGGTGCGGTACCAGGGCCCTAATAGCGACGACCTGGAGAACCTCTACTGTGCCGTATGGGCCATGGATCGCATCAATGGAGCCATGTACGGCCGCCCGTATCTCATTCACGAACGCGATACTGCTGCCAACATTGACGAAATCATTAAGAGGCGCAGCCCTTGCTTTCGCCTCTTCTTATCAGTCGTCCAGTGGCTTGACCAGGTCGTCGACTTGTATCGCCCAGGGCTAAGCTCAGACGCCATCAGTATGCAAAAGGTCGCGTACATAGATCTTCCCGTCCTCGAGGCCATGATTGTCGAAGCAGATGCCTTGCGCGTCCCCCCAAACCTGATAGGTCCGCCTGCCACTCACTCTCCATAACCATGACTTTGGCCGCCAGCTAACATCTCCGCAGCTACGATCGAAACCTTTTATCATTCCGTGATTATTCTCTCCTGTCGCCTCGCTCGCCCCGGCACAATATCGGCAGCTTCGACTCTGCCACCGCCCTCTGCGAATGCCCGGAGATCCCTGGCCGCCGAGCGTATTGCTTTTGCCGTGCCCAGAGACTGTCCGAGCTCCCTCCCCTTCATTCCGTACGCCGTGTCCCTCGCTCTCAGCGTCGAGTATCGCAAGATGCGACACAGCCGATTACCAATGTTTCGCGCCAGGGCCATGAACTCGTTCAAGCGCAACTGCCAGCTGCTGAGGCAGTTTGGCGACTTCTTCTGGAGCGCCAATGTGTTGGCCGGCCTGGGCGAGCGAGTGTTGCGCGAGATGGAGCGCGCAGCAACAACACTCACCAATGAGACCGCTCCGGCCCAGGGAGAACCACACAAGGACCCGATGTCTCAAACTTCGGATGACCAGGGGCGGACTCGGTCAAGCGAGCAGTCCACCAACGACTCGGCAGCCATTAACGTGGGCTCGGGGCTGGACAACATGGTTGACTTCTCCATGATGGATCCCATTTCCGGCCAGGACATATTCGGCCTAATCGACCCAAATTTCAACCTCAATGCTGTAGAGGATGCACTAGAAGCCAATCTCGACATCGGTCTACCATTGAATCTGGGGGACTGGGGACAATACTCGACCTGGGAGCAGCAGCAGGCACCTGGTGATTCCACATAGCTCGCCCGACTCACAGTTCCCCGCCGTGTATCATCACAGGGAGGCCGCCAACCCAGCCATTAATCGACATGCCGGTTGATTTGGCCTCTGTTCTCAAAGTTTGCCAAGTAAGGCAATTGCTCGGCTCTTGCCACACGTGGCACGCCCTATCCCATGACGAAATATACCACTCAGTCTAGCCTTGCACACTAATATGATGACTTCTTGTCTGAGTATTTGTCGATCAAAGGGGGATTTTTGCAATGATGAACCAGTTGTGTCATTTTATCTGTGGAAGCGGAAGCAACACTTGTCAAATTGAAACGAATGACGGGTCTGATCATGACGAGAGCCTTGGATTTTGCGGATCTCAAGCGCTTCCGCTTTGTTTGATAATGAAATTATAGACGCTCAATGAACATTGAAAACAAAGTATCCATGTCACAATTCACATGCTCCAACTCCAAACTCCCATGTTCTATATCAAAATATCCCCATACCCAAAATGCCGAGCCGGTTCTATTGTGCCCATAGAGTGAATATAATATAAAAAAAAAAGATCAAAAGAAATCGGGGTCAGTCTCGTAAGGGGGATAGTGAAAAATAGACGCTATACACCGTAGCGGACAACCCTCCTCTGGTACCGCTTCTTCTCCGCCTCGTCGTCCTCCTCGGGGTAGTTGGGCGGCTTGACGACGGCGTTCTGGCAGCTGTCGCGGCCCTCGGTGTCCTCGTCCTCGTGGAAGGGCAGCTGGTCCCTGGAAATGTCGATGGTCGGCCGGCGGAAGCGGTTGTACGCGATGAAGGTCTGGTCGTCGCCCGCGACGGCGTTGGTCGGCGGGGCCATGCAGAGCGACTTGCGGCGGATGGTGACGGCGTCCTCCTGGATCGGCTTGATGCCCATCTGCCGGTAGAGGATGCTGAGGAGGGGGATGGAGAGGCCGTGGATGATGATGGAGAAGACGACGAGGAAGTAGATGGTGATGGGGAGGGCGCGGATCAGGCCGTCCTGCTCCGGGTCGCCCTCGCCCTGCTTGGGGACGACGTGGCGGATGTGCTCGACGTAGAAGACGGCGCCGATGCCGATGGGGCCGAAGTAGCCCATGAAGAGGGCCTCCCTGTAGTTGGCGATGACGCTGGGCATGAGCTTGTACAGGAGGAGGATGGCGGGGATGCGGCGGAGGGCGAGGACCATGACGCCGAGGAGGAGGAGGCGCCAGATGGTGATGCCCGTGCCGTCGGGGTCGTGGAAGGAGGCCCAGGGGATGACGGAGCCGATGTACATGAAGCCGCCGAAGTTGAGGAGGACGTCGAAGCAGCTGTTGACCTCGTCGTGGCGGCGCTCGGTCTCGGCGAGGAACTCGCCGTCCCAGTTCAGGCTGACTCCGGCGACGGCGCAGGCGAGGAGGTCGTTTGTGCCGAGGCAGCCGCAGGTGCCCAGGATGAAGAGGCCGATGGCGACGGGGAAGAGGACGTATGATTCGGAGTCGATCCAGCGTCTGGATGGATCGTCAGGTTCGTTCAGAGATGGCGCGAGAGGGCTAAATAACATACCTTCTGAGACTGAATTTGATGCCTTTGCAGGCGGCAAACCCGACGATGATGCCGTACATGGCCGACATGAGGACATAGTACAGCCATGTTTCAAGAACCCAATTCTTGATCGCCACTCCTGGCCCTCCACCGAGGCGACCGACATCGCCGCCCGCGCGTACCATCAGTTTGTGAACGTCGCCGATGACTCCCTCGCCGTCATAGGGAATGGGGTCCGCATGTCGGATGAGGTACACGGCCAGCATGAGGAAGGGGAAGCCGAACCCGTCGTTGAGGCAAGCCTCGGCTGAGATGATCTCACGCAACGGTCTGGCGACGTATCTGTCCGCGAAGGGACCCTTGGCCACAGCTATTTTCGATCACAAGTGTCAATGATGCGCCAAGAAAGGGCCGGAGAGCAAGACCTACCCTGGGAGAGAACGGGGTCGGTGCAGGTGACAGAGGCGGCGATGGCGAGACCAGCGAGGAACGTGATGTTGGGGATCGTGGCCATGAAGCAGCCGGTTGTGCAGAGCCACATGAGGGTCATGATGGGGATGAGGCACATGAAGATGTCGCGGCGGCGCTGCCAGACGTATTTGGCCGGCAGCTGGTAGCCGGCTATGACGAGCTGGAGGCAGATGACCACGCGGGTGATTCCCTGGGAAGATTGGTTAGGGTGCTTGGTCGGGGGTGGATGTTCATTTGGGCAAGACATACAAGAGTGATTTCGCTTTGTTGGCCCTCCTCCTTCAATCCCCAGTTCTTGCTGTTGAGGAAGTTGGCGGCGACGGGGCCGAAGCAGATGCCGATCAGCATGGCGGGGACTTGCCAATGGGATGTCAGCCATAAGCTCTATGGGTGTTTCTCGTCGTTGAGGTGAGGGGATTTTGACTTACGCGCCTCCCCAAGATACCAAGCATTCTTGATCTTGACAGAGAAAACCCCGTACAGGACGAGAAAAGCACCTAATGAATGTCAGCGTGGCTATTCTTTACTCTTTTATTTGGAGACGAAGAGGCCTGGACTACTTACCAGCCAACGAGGTGACGATGTTGAGCTCGCTCAGATTAAGGACAGGCATCTTGGCAAGGGTATGCGGTGTCGGGTTTACGTGTTTGATCTGGCAAGACGTTCAATCTTGATGAGCGGCGGCCAAGATGGGATTCCTGGCCCTTGTGCAATGGAGTAACCCTTTGTCGACCTTGTGCCGATGTTTCCTTCTCTTGGCGTTGCGCCTTGGTTGCGCTGTTGTAGCAGCTGTCTTGGCTGACTTTGTTTCGGTCCTGTGCTTCAGCAAGTGGCGATGGTGAGTGCCAAGATGAGACACGCAAGAAATTCTTCTGGTTCGGAGATTTTCCCCAAGTCCCAGGGGATGACTGCGTGGTTATTGGCCTGAGTGACAAGGACGACCGGATCAAAGATGGAGGGCAAGACAGGTATGATCCTGGTGGTACTGAAGGGAGAAGCAAGTCGTACAGCAGTGTCCCCACGGATAGGACAGTGAGTTAGAGGGTCAATAGACAGCAAGTGATGTCAGCCAGCGCAGACACTCGCTCGCTGCAAGACTTGAGGAGGCCACTAGCGGTGTGTGAACCTTTTTGTCGGCATGTGGGTAGCGTAGAGAGCTTGGCTCGTCGCCCGCTGGGTCACTGACAGCAGGTTCTTCTTTTAAAAAGGTTGCAGTGATGGGTCGGAGGAGCCCGAGAATACACGGGAAGACGCAAGGATTGGTCCGATACAAGAAAGGGCGGGTGGGATGGAGTTACTGGCAGATGGAGCTGGGGGCCCGGAAGATGGGCTTGGCAGAACGAGAGTGGACAGTTTTTTGAGAGATTTAAAGACCAAGTTTACAAATGACGATGATGATGGGAATTGAATGGATAAAGAGCGAAAAGTGATGCCACAAATCAAAGGAAATGGGGTGAGCGGATGGGTTCAATGGTCGACTTGGGCTTCCCAATCCTGGATGCTCGACGGAAAAGGAAGATGTCCATCAGAAAGGGAAGGGGACCAGCACATTCATGAGGGACTTTTCATGTTTAAAGGGAAACGGCAGGTCTAGCGCGAGGGAATGTACCACGGCAGGACGGAAGCCAGTAAGTCGATCCTGAGTTGGGATCTGCCAGTGCGGTTAGGCGATGCGGTGGTGTGACAGGGGCGCGGGGGAAAAGAAACAGGCAGATTCTGGAGACAGAGACATGGCCAGAGACAAAATTGGAGACGGACTAGAGTACCATATGTATGCATAAGGGATCTTCAAGGGTAGGGCGGCTTAGTAGGCGCTGTCGTGGAGGACACCAAAACACAAACGTGGCAAGAGGGTGACATTGAAATTCAGACACTCAAACATTAAGCTGCTTAATTTCGAGTCTGCGACCGGTATTGTCAGACTATTGAGTGCCAACAATGCATACCTCAGAGATAATATAGTGCATATTGTTATGTTATTTTACTAGGTACTAAATTTCTCTATTTATTGTAGCAAGTAGTCTGTTTGTAACCAACTCTTCCATTAGGTGTCTCATTTCTCCTGTCACCCACTTGCGTGGCTCGCTGGTGATGAGCAGGGCAATTGACCTTTGGGGAAGGCTGGATTACAATTCTAAGCCGCTTCTGCCTAGGTCAAGGAGCACAAGAGTGATCTGCCTTTTAGCATTGGTTGACGCCTTTAATCTAGCCTGGTATCATCCCTGAGAACGGTAGCGCGACTTGGACAACGGTGTGGATATCGACTCAGGTCTCTTGCTCTGTGCTTGACTTAGCATGCGAGTATTTCAGAAACAGAAATGACACAGTCAGAAAGTGTCCGGGCAGGATGGCGGGAATAAAGTCAGACACTTGGCATATGATGTCCAAGACGCACAGCCAGCTCGACGTCCCGAGCATTCTGCGCTTGGTTGTCAGCTGTCTGGGGGCGGTTCGTCCACGGCTAACAGCCAATTTAGCCTGTCCAAGAAATCAGGGAACCTCTGGAACCCCATCAGAGGCAACGCGGCGGGCGTACAGGTTCAGAGAAGCCAAGAGGGTAATCTGCGAAGGAGGGCGTGCGGCGATTACGTGCTGCCTGTTGGGATTCGATCCCTGAGCGGCACGACTTGGCAAGGGCCGGCGGTGGGTCGAGAGTCGGTTGACGCTTATTTTTAAGAATAAAATTAAGCATAACAACACCCCTCTTCCCTACCGGGCAGCGCACACGACCGAGACGGGGGGAAGGGGGGTTTTCAAGACAGGCAGGGGGCGGCGCAGAGAGGCTACGTCACCTCACACCACGCGCTACATCATGAATGCTTCCCTCCTCTTCCAGTACGTTACGTCGACAGGCGCTGTGATGTTGTCACGGGCTGAGAATGAGGCAATTCCAATTGATTCACCCGCTTCCAAGTTGTCAGAGGTCGTGAGACTGGCGAACGGAACAGGTGACGATTGACCGACAGTCTCTTTCTCCTAGCGCCTAAAGACGAGAGAAAATCACAAGCCAGGTCATCACCCTCCAAAAGAAACACCCTTGTTCCAGGTCTCCTGAGATGCCTCCAGTTTAGGGCTTGATTGGCGGTCCGCATGGATCGATCCCTGCTCAGCGGAGCCTGCCAAGCGTACCAAGGTTTCTTTCAACCTCCTTGTCTCGCGCTTGGGTGTTCTCCCAAGCAAAAGAATGGGAGCTTCCATCAAGTCCAGGTCCATATGGGATATCTTTCAAGCTACTAGTTTTGATTTCTGGAGAATCATGTTTGACTTCTCCATGTCTTATTCAGTATCTGAAGTGCATTGGAACCTGGCTCGCCGTCTCGTGGTTCATTCCACTCGGTTCCGTGGTGACCCATCACTTGAACTGTGTGTACGCGTGCGTGCCTCATGCGTAAACACAGGGGCTTCCCACATTATGGCGGCTTGGCGTATCACAACACTAATTTACAATTGGAACAAGCCCATTGCAGCATTGCCTACAAAGCCAAGCCAGTAGCTAAACGTGGTCACCGTCAGACTGCCTAGTGAATGCAGATCACCATCACAATCACAGGTCTCTCTCTCAGCCACAAACGGCGTTGTTCTGTCTTCCACAAAAGCAAATAAGAAAGAAGTGTTCTCTTCGAAAAGGATCAGAAAACAAAAAGAGGGAAAAGGGCTCAAGGGGGAAGCTTGCGTGTCGACACGACACCCAGTCCACTTTGCCAAGATGCCAAGGCCTGGTGGCACAGCTGGTTTTCTGGGCAAAGATGGATTCTGCCACGCCGCATACGACGCACATGAGACTTGCTGACGGCCATTGCGCATGCAAGTGACTGAGATAAAATATGGCACACCGGAGCTCTTTTCGTGCAAGCTGAGACGTCGTTTTCTTATTAATAATACTAAAAACAATATGAGGAGAATAATAAATTATTCTATAATATTCAGCTTGATATTGTGTCCATCATTAGGTTAATTGTTTTGATATTGTGTCGAAATCTAAAGCTAGATGAGGCTTTGGTGTGCTGGGTTTTATTTCAGCCACTTGGCATTGCTGGCTTATCATTTCAATGTAACATTACGTATGTACTCTCTTCCCCCGGTGCGTAGGTTAAGGGCTCTTCGTGGATTTGGGAGTCGGTACCTCCCTGGAGATTATACCAGAACAATAGCAGAATAACAATGATGAATAAATTCGGAACGAATTCACACTTTTCCCCGTTTAGACCTTCTTGAAATTGACATTAAAATACAAAGACAGCTTACGGACCCGCCGGATATCTCTAGACATCACATAACCATTATCAATTTTACCATTTTATCTATAGAAACTCTCTTCTTCTATGATCTTTCATCAGTATCTTCTCATACCACAGAATTAGTTCATGCACTTGGCAGAGCAGTTACATTATCCCAGTGTCCCTTGCAATCACCATGGTATTAGAAAAAGACCCAAGCACGCAACACAGATTGATCTCCAATGTGCTCGAGGATTGGCTAGAATTACATTTGTTAGTCAGTGCAATGTCTTAAAAATTGTGATATTCACGTCGTGCATACCAGTGTTAAACTCCTCCAACTGCCGACTGTCGGCATACGCGACCGACCAACTCGAAAGACTGATGGAGATGACTTCAATAAGTCAAGGGCATACAAGGAATATCGGATTCGTCGCCGCGAGAATCGAACTCGCTCCCCGTAGGGCTGCCAAAAGCGACCTTAGGACCGAAATCCACGGGCAGTACCCGGCAGTTAGGCTTTGGCCAGTGCAATGAAGCCAGAATGGCTACAGGTAAGCAGGGAGGCTTTTGCCAGCGCAGGGAAGGCTTTTGCCAGCGCAGGGAAGGCTTTCGCCAGTGCAATGAAGCCAGAATGGCTAAGCAGGAAGGCTTTCGCCAGCGCAATGAAGCCAGAATGGCTAAGCAGGGAAGGCTTTTGCCAATGCAGGGAAGGCTATCGCCAACGCAGGGAAACCAGAATGGCTGAGCAGGGAAGGCTATCGCCAGTGCAATGAAGGCTTTCGCCAGTGCAGTGAAGGCTTTCGCCAGTGCAGTGAAGGCTATCGCCAGTGCAATGAAGGCTTTCGCCAGTGCAGTGAAGGCTTTCGCCAGTGCAGTGAAGCCATGACGGCTAAGCAGGGAGCGGGAGCGGGAGCAGGGGCGGGAACAGGAGCAGGAGCGGGAGCGGGAGCTGGAGCTGGATCGAGTGCTGGAGCTGGAGCTGGAGCTGAGGCGGATGTAGCGGTTGAGCCGTTGAGTGGCGATCGTGATCTGTGTGGGCTGAAGTTGGAAAATCGTGATGTGTGGGCGAAACTTGGAAAATCGTGATGTGTGTGGGTGAAACTTGGAAAGTGTATGGTTGCCTTGGTAGATAAGGTAGATAAGCAGAGAGCACAGAGAAAGCTGAGTTGTGACTGAAAAACTTGCACTGCTGAACCTGAAAGTGAGGTCGATCTGAGAGCATGCTGAGCAGACGCGGGTGCGAGCAGCTGCCACAACGCGACGCGCGTGAGCCCAAAACATAACCATAACGCAATTAATACATTTTGTACGGCAGGAAAAAGGTTTTCCAGTTTCCTCCTTCGCATATTTCACGCACACGAACTTTCATATAAACACACTTTTCACACAAACAAACACACACATCACGATCCCAACAAAGCTACAATGGAGTCCATCAAACGCAACGAAGTCACCGCCGCCGATATTCGCCGTCTCGAAGACGCCAACATAAGCCCATGGACCGGAAAACCATGGCCCCAGGAGGCCAAAGCGCTCTTGGGAGGCCGCCGCAAGCTTCCAGTGTACGGGAAGTTGGATGAGATCCTCAAAGCGTACCACGATAAGCAAGTTTTCGTTCTTTCGGGCGAGACGGCATCTGGTAAATCGACCCAGGTGCCCCAATTACTGGCATACGATGAATACGCAGGTGGCCTCAGGGTTGCCTGCACCCAGCCTCGTCGGCTTGGGACCACTGAGCTTGCCACGCGTGTCGCTACTGAGATGGGTGTCACTCTGGGCCATCAGGTTGGCTACCGAATTGGAGGCGACGCCAAGGTCAACCAAGGAGCAGACAAGTCTCGACTTGTTTACATGACCGAGGGCGTCCTGCTCCAACAAATGCTCACCGATGCGGACCTCTCCAAGTTTGGCTGCGTCATCCTCGACGAAGCCCACGAGCGGTCTGTCGAGATGGATATCTTGATGGCGTTCTTGAAGTACGCCATGAGGAGACGCAAGGATCTCAAGGTAAGCAATTTGATATGCATTCATTGACCTAACTGACGCCGTTTATCGCAGGTGGTCATCATGTCAGCCACTATGAACGCGCAGAAGTTCCAGGACTACTTCGACGATTGCCACATGGTCTCCATCAGCGGCGTAAGTTACAGCAAATCACCTTCAAATCGTGTCAGACTTATTCTAACCAAACTTACGGCATATAGCGCAACTTCAAGGTCGACACACTCTATGTGGAACCTCCCGATGAGAAGCCGGACTACTGCGTCTTGGCCGCCAACACGGCGATATGGATTCACAAGACCCAAGCACCGGGCAACATCCTTGTATTCCTCCCCGGCCAAAACGAGATCAATGACGCGTGCGACTTGATTCGTGAGCACGTCAAAGACATGGACGTTCGTCCCCTCTACGCGCAGCTGCCTCGGGCTGCACAGAGGAACGCCTTGAGCCAAGTTGGCTCCAGGCGCAAGTGCATTGTCTCAACCAACATCGCGGAGACTAGCCTGACAATCGGCGGTATTGTCTACGTGATCGACAGTGGAGTATCGAAGCAGGCGATTTACAACAACCGGCTCGGGATGCACTCGCTTCGGACAATGCCGATCTCGCAGGCGTCAGCGAAACAGCGCGCTGGCAGAGCTGGACGTGTACAGGACGGTCTTTGCTTTCGACTCTACAGCCAGGAGGCATTCAACAAGATGCCTCAGTCAACCATACCAGCTGTATCCTGCAGTCCGCTCCACGGAGCGATTTTGAAATTGCTCAGTACCAAGCAACAGGTACTTAATTTTGACTGGACTGACTATCCGCCCAGCGAGGCAGTTGCACGGGCCTTAACTGATCTCAAAGCATGGTACGTATGAATCATATCGCTCTGTTCATGTGAGACTACTGCTGATGCTAATGGTTACAGGGGCTTTGTAGGTGACGATGGCACTACAACGGGGTCTGGTAGAATCGCCGCAAGAATTCCGATAGACGCCATCTGGTTCCACGCTATTGAGGTTGCGTCCGAGTTCGGCTGCACTCTGGACATGTTGGATCTCGCAGCAGTTTCCACGTCCCAGAGGCCAATCTTCACGCGGCCCCCAGGGCATGAGGAGATTGCGGATGCTACGAGGAGACAGTTCGCCACCTGCCCGTCGGATCACCTTGCTATGCTGAATGCCTTCAATTTCTATTTGACTCAATGCAAGAAACAGGAGCAGGCCATCAAAGATGGCGCTCCCAAACCTGATATCAAGGCCTGGTGTGAAACCCACTTTTTGGACAGGGCAGGGCTAGACGAGGCTTGCAAGATCCGCGAAAGAGTAGGGAAGTACTTGAGCCAAGTGGCGCGACTGAAGCTATTACGCGCACCCTCCGGAAATCAGGCGGTTATAGTGAAGGCTTTGGCAACTGCTTTCTGTACCCAACTTGCCATTTGGAAGCGTCCGGACGATATCTACCGCACTATTCATGAGAATGTCTCAGCACAGATCGACACTCGCAGCGCACTGATCGGAGGCAACTGGGAGTGGGTGGTCTACACCAAACTCACCAAGGCTGGAGCGAGAGTTGTGTTGCAAGAAGTGTCAACAGTTCCTGCGCGTGAGCTAGTGGTAAGATTACACCTGACTTCATCTCCCGGCCTAGCTGAGAGGCTAATATTTGTATAGGATCTGCCATACCTTCAAGAGAGCAATCTGCCAAGGTCGGGCGATGGTCACTTTCGTATGATGGATGTCCAGAAGTCACTCGAGGCTGCCAGGGCCAAGATCGAAGCATCCAAGTCCAAGGATGACGCCGACCACTAATACAACCCATGGAATAGGAGAAGGCAGTCTCCTTCTATTTTGCCGCGAACGTCCTTCCCTGTATAGCTGTAATGGCTTCATTGCACTGGCGAAAGCCTTCCCTGTTTAGCCGTTATGGCTTCATGCACTGGCGAAAGCCTTCCCTGCTTAGCCGTTATGGCTTCATGCACGGGCGAAAGCCTAACTGCCGGGTACTGCCCGTGGATCTCGGTCCTAAGGTCGCTTTTGGCAGCCCCTTCTGGGGAGTGAGTTCGATTCTCACGGCGACGAAATACCGAACCCTGCAGTCATTTCTCTCCATACCTAACGAAAGATATATCCGAAGCTTTAAGAAGTATTTATTGCTAAGGACCTAATACCTACCTAATACTTTGCACTCTGCTAACCACAATTATACTATATATCTTTAGTTACGAACTACTTCCTGCCGAGCCTACCTCTCACACACAATTGAATTGAACCCGGACTAATCGCGGGCGCTTACAGTATATCTGAAGGCCAAATCGCTAAGCTACCTATACTTCGCTCTACAACAGCTCGACCTCAAGAAAGATTCCTACCCTACCGGCCAGCGTACGTTCAATTCCCTATGTTCCAGCCATTATGACACATGAACTAATCGCAAATACGTGCCCAGAATGCCAATCCAGGAAACCGTCGATCCGTCCAATGCCCCCGAGAAGCTTCGCCTGGAGCAGGAGGAACATTTTCATTGGCTAAAAGAGTGGCAGTTCAACCCCGACCATCCAAAGCACGATAGTCCTAGCATGGTTGCTCTTGGCAATTGGGAAGATATATAAGGGGGAAGCTAGCCTCCCCCCCATGATCAAGGACCTGTAAATTCAATCACCAGTCAATGCTGCTATCGATGAGGCATGACATAGAGATGTGATTACTGGCAGGTGAATATGAATATTGAAAAAGTATACTGAGTCTGTAGTGAGCGGACGGCGTCGTAGGGCACGCGGGAAGCTGACGGACGGATCTGGCTCAATCGGAATGGAAGAAATAGGAAGAAAAATGCTAGTAAGAATAACTGAATGCCATGACACTATTCTTTTTGATTCAACATAATTGGACAACCCTGGCTTGCGTAAAATGCTGGTTGGTGCAGGACAGTGTTAGAGCGACCCGGGTGTTGATGTCCAAACTCTGCTAAAAGCGTGTGTGTTTTTTTACGCGGCGCGCTGCCCAGGCGTGGCACAGAAGACGCGCTGCTCAGAACAATCTCAGATTGAAGTGAACCGAATGCTGGTAGCAGCTACTCAGTTCTACGCCGCCACCACCACCAAAGCTCAGTTTCAACCTCCACAAAACAAGCCCGCCTATCTACCTCAACAAACAAACAAATCAAAGCAATACTCACCTCCATCAAACAAGTAAGATAAATCAACAACACTTTACTCATCAGGCATCGCGAAAGTTAATGAGTAGTACAGCATGTCCGAAAACTGCCCAGCCGATCAAGATGTGCTGGAGTTGACCGACGCTATGGCCAAACTCAGCTGTAAGGACGACAACACTTTGTCTAAGAAACCCAGCTGCAAGGACGGTTTGCCGCAACATCAAAAGAAATCGAAGGAGCAGGGTCTAGTGTCCGCAAACGGCCCAGTTGATCAAGATGCGTTGGAGTTGACCGACGCCGTGGCCGAACTCAGCTGTGATGGCGATAACAATCTGCCTGAGGAATGGCGAAACGTGCCTGGATTTCCCGGACTGGCCGTGGAGCGATACTTTGACAGTTTGCCGCAGCATCAAAAGAAATGGAAGGAGCAGGGTCTATCAACATTCGAGGTCATCACGGATGCCTCTGGCCAACGCATGATGAAACCTCGCTGGTGCCCCAACCCGCAACTTTCCGCCTTCAAGGAACTCAAGCACGAGGTGGGCATGGAATGGGTTACCTTGTCCCGAAACGTCGTCGCAGGCCAAGTCGAAACATCACTGCCATTCAGACACGAGAACGCCTATTATAGGCAAGACCCGACCACCCATGAATACAAGTTGACGACTGATGAATGGATTACCGTCCCCGAGGAGGAGGTGCCTAAACTCGAGGAACAAGGTTGGAAGGTCTACTGCCCTCCCTTTCCCGCACTTGACCCAGAGACCAATCGAGATGAGCGGGTTCTCCCTGGGCGTCCTGCAGACGTCATAAGTACGGACAATCCAGTCGCCGACGGAAACTACTATCTGCGCGACGGATTCGAGATGATGAAGCGCATGTCGGACAACAAGTGGAAGCCAGGCGACTTGCTGGACGAGGATGGATCTGATCCCAAGGTGAAGGACGGATTGGCATCTTATGCAAGCCGCAGTGACTGGGACCAGATCACCGACCTTCGCTCAGCCACACCTACGAGTCATGTCTTCCATCACGATCGGCCAGATGATGTTTGCGTCGGATGGGGTGGCTATGACGACTTCAATCATTGGCAATCTTGTGGTCGCAGAGTCACCAAAGATATGGTTGGCGTCCAAAATCCTAAAGCCGCCGAAGATCCGGAAGCCGAGGAGAGAATAGAGGAACGAAAGTGGGAGGACGACAGTACGAGGCCAACAAGGTTTGTCGATGAGGCAGGCAAGCTTTTTTGCACCGTGCCAGCGTACGTTACACAGCCTTTGCAACGCCGCGGTCGCCAGACAACCAAGAAAGCCAAGCCCAAGTCGCTCTACAGTCGCCTGCATCCACCACCCAAAACCGACAAGACCGACAAGACCGCCAAAGAGCCCAAAGAGCCCAAAGAGCCAACCCTGGCTTGGCCTGGCACCGGTGGTAGTAAATGGTGATGGGTCGTATGATCTACGCGCCGCATCGTTAACCTTGACAAGCTGGTTGGCGGAAGTCTCGGGAGTTTTTCCATTGTAGCGGGCGAAAGCCGATAGATAGCCTCAAACATGAGAGCTGGTGCAATATGATGCTCGATTTTCACTGATGATATTCCTAGCGTGATTTTTAAATATGGTGTTAATTTCTCTTCTACTTAATCCTATTCTCTTATTCTACCTATATCCTGCCCAGAAAGTTAAGAGTAGATGTCAGTCTCTAGCCCATACTAGAGAATCAAGTCACAAATGAAGCTGTCGTCTGTAGCAGCACATTAGAGTGCTTAATCAATTGCCTGTATAATAAACGATCTTATTGCCAGCAAAGGCATCATAAGACGCGACGATGGTGCTGCGACAGGGCGAAGACACCTGGAGAGTAATCGTCAGTTTTTACTATCAAAGAAGAAGAAATGTGTTGCGATGGCCAGTCTTCCGAAGAAATTTTATTCATGCTTTCATCCGGGTAGAATGTGACTTAGTGAACAATCGGCGCGATCAAAAATGCAACTATCCCGCAATCTCCCCATAGGTGTGGCATATTCATGATACCGAGTCATCTCAAAGCTTTTAAAAATGTGTGCCGACGTGGATTCCTCCATCTACCAGCATATTGGTACCACTGACATAGCTACTAAGACGGCTTGCCAGGAAGACTGCCGCGTTTGCTATTTCCTCTGGGGACCCTAACCGTCGTAAGGGGACCTTGAGCCGTGTTTCTTCTACCCACTCTGGAGACTCTTTCTGGTAGGTCTCCCAATTTCCTCCTGGAAATATGATGGGACCGGGTGAGATGGCGTTTGTGCGGATACCCTTGGGGCCAAGATAGTGAGACAGTTCCTGGACGTGTTGCAACTGCGCAGCCTTAAAGGGACCATATGGTGCCGGTGGACTACGGAAGAATTCGCGACCCAAGAAGCTGGATATAACGACGATGGAGGCGTTGGGAGATTTCAACAGAAAAGGTTCAGCAGTTTGGACCAAGGTGACGAACCCCATAACGTCGATTTTGTAAGATGTGAGCCAGCTCTCTGACGAGCTATCAAAGATCTGCAGCGAAGCTGGTGCATGCCGAGTTAGCGCATCTTCAGGTACGTAAGGAAAGGGCAGACATTGAGTGAGCTTTACCGTTCCCAATAATTGTATCGATGCGTCCAAAGGATTCGCCCGACTTCTTCACCCAGGCTTGGACGGCTGCCTCATCTCCTACATCAACTGACGTGCCCACAGCACGGGCATTGTGTGCGGACGAGTAGCTGGCAAACTCATCACCCGTCACTTTACGAGCGCAGTATGAAACGTTTGCACCCTCAGACAAGAATGCCTCAACAATACTTTTGCCTATCCCTCGCGTACCCCCTGAAAATGTATTAGACATCTCGCCCCAAGTTGGATTTGGCGGGACAATCTGGACTTACCTGTGATGATCACATGGGTTCCCTCTAGGCCAGTTTGTAGAACCATTTTGCAAGCAAGCCTGTTGATTGTATTTCAGCTTGATTTCCTGTCGATTTAAAGTCTAGTAAGGGATTTCTGACAGCTTTTATGATCAGGAAACATACAATGATGGTGAATGGCAGGAACAGACTTTTGTATCAGTCCTGCTCCGGAAACTCCGTTTACTCCTTTGGGCAAGTGGGTACCCAAACTCCGGGAGCCTCGTCGGAGCTTACACGAGAATCAGTGACATGCGCCCACCCAATTTCCCGGAGTCTTCCTTCTCCTGGGCACTGAACCTCTGTTGTTTTGAATTTGGTTTGGAATGGACATAGGCAAATTCCTTATCGTGAATCTGTAGGATGTTGTGACCCAGCCAGCAGATATGGACCCACCATTCCCGACTTACATATGAAGCACCTTCTGCAAACCTCGAAACGTTGGTTCTTCATTCAATATGTCCCAGATACTGCAATTATCATAATGGAAAAACAATCAAGTGTCTTGGGAGAACTCTCCCAGAACCCTCTTGCTGGTAAAATTGCATCTCTCCTGGAAAGCAATGGCGCTGCGAAGCGCTCAAAGTTTCCCATCGTCTTCGAGAACCTTTCGGTCATTGGAAGCGGAAATAAGGTGTGAATCATCAAACTTGGATCTCTTGAGTGATAATTGAACAATTAACCTTCTTTATCTTTACAGGCCGAAGTTGCGCCAACAGCCATCTCGCCCTTCCAGTCTGCTCTCACCATATTGAACCCCAGATCATACAAGAAATCTGCCAAGCCAGAAAGGACTCTTTTAAGTTCATGGAATGGGGTGATTAATCCTGGGGAGATGATGTTGGTGATCGGTAAGCCTGGGAGTGGATGCACGACCTTTCTCAAGACGCTGGCAGGCCTCAGGGGAGAGTTTCATGATACCCGTGGCTCCTTAACCTATAGGGGGAAGTCGATCGATTCTTCAGCTGCCGACTCAGTCCGCGTGACATTCTGTGGTAGGGCTCTTTCTTTTCACTCTACAACAGACTTAATTGCTTATGTTTGTATGAACGCAGCCGAGGAAGATGACCATTTCCCTACTCTACTTGTTGAAGAGACGCTCAGGTGGGCAATCCAGTACTAATACCCAAGCTTGCTGCTGATACATGACTAGATTTGCTGTCGATTCCTCATGGCCAAGAAGAGCTTCAAATGCAGTCAAACATGACTCAGTTCGATCTTTAGCGGACTTATTCGGCCTTGGCCATGTTCTTCGCACTCGGGTTGGCAGCGCATCCATACGTGGGGTTTCAGGAGGAGAGCGTCGACGAGTCTCACTTGCCGAGGCGCTCGCGACTCATGCGGATGTGATGTGTCTTGATAACCCAACCAATGGCCTTGATAGCTCAACAGCTCTTGAGTTTGTTGAGATGATGCGGGAGTACACCCATCAATCTGGATGTGCCACCATCATGAGCATATACCAGGGCAGCGACGCCATGGTCCCGATGTTTGATAAAATTGCCGTAATTAATCAAGGTCATCAAGTGTTTTATGGCAGAGCACAGGAAGCAAAACCCCATTTCGAGCAATTGGGGCATAAGTGTCCACCCACGACTACCATTACAGATTTCCTAACAAGCATGAGTGCCAACAAGATATCAACCCCAATCACATCAAGAGAGCCGCCACCGTCAACTACTAAACAACTAAAAATGGCATTTGAATCTAGTTCCCATTACCAAGAGGCCTTGAGGGAGGTACTGGCTGCCAAGTCTACGCCTCTACCGCCCGGCTCACTTGGTGGAAACACCTTCGAACTTCCTTTGTGGCACCAGATTCATCTTTGCACCAAACGCCAGTTCCGTGTACTCGTCACCAACTACCATAATTGGCTGATTGAGGCAGGATGTTCGATTGTTCAATCCATTGCCATCGGTACATTGTTCCGAGATCAGCCCCGCGAAACAAAGTCATTCTTTATCTTGGCTTGCTCTCTATTCTTCTGCGCCCTGGTTCCATCTCTGCAAGCGATGTCAGAGTTTGGTAACACGTTCGCCACGCGATCTCTGGTAGCCCGCCAGAAGCAGTATGGATTCTACCGGCCCATGTCATATGCGCTTGGGCTCGTCATGACGGACATGATTTGGAAAATTGTCAGCATCAGCTACAACATCCCGCAGTACTTTCTCACGGGTTTCCAGTATGACGCCGGCAAGTTTTTTACTTGGTTTCTGGTATTGTACGTTGAGAACATGGCTCTGAGTATGATCTTTCGTACGGTTGGCATATTGACCAAGACTATGAGTTGGGCTGTTCTCCCTGTTGGGGTCATCTTCAATCTCGGCGTTATATATACTGGTTTGTATATCCCTCCGCCACAGATGCAGGGATGGCTATTCTGGATCAAGTACATCAATGTGAGTTACACCCCACATAGTATCGAAGAGAGGCGACAGCAGAGCTGATACCATTCGAAGCCATTATACTACTCGTGGGAATCAATCATTGTGAACGAATTCTCCAACTTAGAGTATCAGTGCAGCGACTCAGACCTGGTCCCATCAGGTCCCAACTACGTCAACTTTACGAACCAGGTTTGTGCGGTCAAGGGCGCCCTTCCTGGCCAAGCGAGTGTCCTAGGATCCGCATTTGTCCGGGAACAATATGGGCTAGACATATCTCACCTATGGAGGAACGTCGGTATCAATATTGCCATTTTCCTCCTCTTCGCAGTTTGTACTGGGATTGGCATGGAGCTTCATAAACCCGCTGCTGGCACTGCCGCCACCGTCATGTACCGAAAACAAACGTGGCCGGCCGAGCGCAAAGGCAAAAACAGGCTTGATGTGGCAGAGACAGATATCGAGAGCGGCTCATCAGACGAGACCCAAGCATCTACACACGGTATTTCCCCTACAGAAGGAGACACTCATCAGATGGAAACACATTCCGGGCGTACACTGGCGTGGGATAACCTCTGCCTTCGCATTGAGACTGACGGGAAGGAAAAAGTGCTCTTGGACAACTTGAGGGGTAAGAGCTCTCCCCACCCTTGTCGCGCAATAGCTAATCTAAATGTCACAGGCTCTGTTCATCCCAACCATCTCACCGCACTCATGGGCGTCTCAGGCGCTGGAAAGGTATGGCCTCTTCAGAACTCTACTGTCGGATTTTCCCCTAATGTCATATAGACAACGTTGCTTAACACTCTAGCTGGCCGCGTCGACTTTGGAAAGATGAGTGGCCAACTTTCGATCGACGGTAGCCCACTTCCCAAATCCTTCACCAGGTTCATGGGGTATGTGCAGCAACAGGACATACACCTGCCGTCGCAAACAGTTCGGGAAGCCCTTCAGATGACATCGCGACTCCGCCGGCCCTCCAGCGTGTCCAACGAAGAAAAGGATGGCTACGTAGAGAAACTCATCTCCCTGCTAGAACTCGATGACCTTGCTGAAGCGCTTGTCGGGTTTCCCGGTGCCGGGCTCACCTTGGAGCAGCGGCGAAGAGTGTCCATTGGGGTAGAGCTCGCAGCCTTACCCGAAGTTCTCTTCTTGGATGAGCCAACATCTGGTCTAGATGGGCAATCAGCACTTCATATTGTTCGCCTGCTTAGAAAACTCGCAGACTCTGGTCAGACAATCTTATGTACAATTCATCAGCCAGCTGGTGAGGTGATCGAGTATTTTGATCACCTCATGCTACTAGTCAAAGGAGGGCGTGTAGCATATGACGGACCTCTGGGTGACGGCTGCTCGGTCGCAGTTGAATACTTCCAAAACCAGAGTCACGTTGGCTGTGGGGAGAAACAGAATCCTGCGGAGTACATTCTTGATATCGTTGGAGCGGGATCACGCTCAACCAACACCATTGACTGGGCCGCTACCTGGGATCAGAGCAAAGCATGCACATCAGGCTCTCAGCAAAAGGAGAAAGTTGAACCGCAAGGTTTTCAGAGCTCCTTGGAGATGCAATCCAGAGGCCGTTATGCTGTCTCTTTCGTATCTCAATTATCAGTTGTTTTGCGACGAGCGTGGTTGTTTACTTGGAGAGACCCAGATTACTTTGCTGCAAAGCTGTTTTTGAATCTGAGCAATGGGCTAGTCAATGGTCTCTCATACCTCAACTCTCCGGATACTGGTGATGGTATGTACAACCGAATATTCAGCGCTTTCGTGGCTATGATTGTCGGCCCGCCATTAGCCCTACAAACGGAGGTGCGATTCTTTGCATTCAGAGATATCTTCCTCCTCAGGGACAAGGACTCTATGTCATACAGCTGGACTGTCATGGTTTTGTCGGCCATTCTTGTGGAATTACCATTTGCTCTGATAACTGGATTGATTTACTGGCTGGTATGGTACTATCCTGTCGGCTATTTCACCAGCTCCGACCGCGCTGGTTACTCGTTCCTCATGTTTGAGTTGTTCCACGTGTTTGTGCACAGCCTTGCCCAGCTAGTCGCCAGCGTCATGCCCAGCTTAGAGTCGTCTTTCGTGGCAAATGGGTTCTGCTTCATGTTCCTCAACACACTATCCGGCACTTTGAGCCCCAAGCCGCTTACACCAGCTGGCTGGAAATGGTATTACGACCTGAACCCGTTGTTCTATTTTAGTGAGGGTACGGCTGCGGTTCTGACACATGGCCTGGAAATTACCTGCTCGGATGCAGAAACATTCGAGTTCCTGCCGCCTAGCAATACGACCTGCATCGAATATGCCTACGAGTGGTTGGAGAGCGCCTCCGGGTATGTAATGAACCCAGATGGTATGGACATCTGCCGTTATTGTCGTTACAAAGACGGAGACAGCTATGTGAGTTGCCTTTACAGCTCAATTCTTTCGAGGTAAACTAACAAGATAAATCTAGCTGAAGCAATATGATTGGACGTTTGGGAATAGATGGCGAGACGTGGGGGTTTTCCTCGCCTTCATTGCATTCAATTATCTTGGCGTCATGGCGTTGATGTATCTCACCAAGATTCACAAATGGAGGCGTTAAATTTTTACCTCGTAAAATGATTAGATTCCTTTTTTTATTTTCTTATGTCAATATCTCTATATACAATTCCAGTATCCTGTTGATAACGCGTTAGAGCCGAACTCACATGATGGATCACATAATGGCCTTTCCTTTATTTAATAAATAAATAACTTATTTATAGACCCTCTTTAAATAATAGGAAATTCAAGTCTTCTATTAATTCGACTTTAATTAGTGACCTCTAGCTATAGTGAATCATCACATATATCACTTGTCTGCTAAGTAGCACATTTGTGCGTGATAGTGGTACTGGAGTTGTTTCATACTCAATGACCAAATAATTTATCCAGGAAGAAATTTCAATGTAGTCCTATGAAGAAGTTGATCTCGAAATCATCAAGAACCTAGGAAAAAATAATCTGGCCCATACAACGTTTGAGAGTGGCAGATCCTGAATGATCGTGTTAGAGTAGGCGAGCTTGCCCATGTGGATTACGTAATAATCTCACGAGAGCTGACAAATCACTAAACAGTAGAGCATCTTCGCTGAGCGCCAAGATCTAACTTCCATCCATCACAGACCTCTATAACTTCGGAACGGCATGATACGACTTTAGAGTCCCGTGGAGGATACCATGTTCTCTAAATTCCACGGAACCATTTCCGAGAACCCACAGCCAGCCCGGAAACCGAAGAAGGCTCGACGCGCTCAGGTTCAGCGTGCCTGTGATGGCTGCAGGTTAGGCCGGGTCAAATGCGACACATCAAGACCATGCAGAAATTGTGTTCAGTCAGGAAGACAATGTGTCTTTGAGGGATCGACCGAATTCAGGGGATTAAATACTGCAACAATGTAAGAGAACCTGATTGGTTCATAACCGACTTGTCCTGCCACTGACACGTGCTCCCACCCTCTCTTAGAGAGATTGATCGCCTTCGACAACGAGTCCAAGAGCTTGAGGCGGAACGGGAACGGCAGCCAAATCAGCCGGCTGCAATATCACCGGCTCTTGTCAGCCCTCCCTCTAGTGATTCCCATACCAGCACATCAGTACCATTCCATCCTATCTCACCAAAGTGGAAAGGAACTACTGTGGAAGGGATACGATATGGGCCATTCTCATTGCAGTACTTCGGTGAACGCATCTCGCGGTACCTCGAGATTGATGCCGATCCCCGAATCTCGCTTGCAGACTTCCCAGTATGGGACACAACCACCCTTACCGAATGCTGTGACAGTGTTGGCAAAATGGCCCAGGACCACTTCCTTGACTTGCATTGGCTTTGCTACCACGTCAACTATCCGGCGATGGATGAATCTGAGTTTCGAGAGCTTTATGCATCACTCTGGCACACAGACGAAGCCTCATCAACCAGACGCCCGGATCCACTAGTTGATATCGTTCTGGCAATGAACATCCAATATGCATTATCATTCATGCCCCAGGATGAGACTCTACCTCGCCAGCCTGCCGAGCATTGCTGCTTGGGGGGGAGTGCATTCTATCAACGCTGCAAGAGCGCATTAGATAAGAGCATGGACTCTCCCACCATAAAATCCGTCCAGTGCCATTTATTCTGCGCAATATACCTCTCTTACGCCGGTTACCACAATGCAGCCTACACCACAATCAAAGTCGCCCAGTGTAGCCTCTCTATGCTCAGTCCCGATCATGATGACTCTCTTCAACAGGAGCTCGTGTCACGAACCCGTAACTGCCTCCGAACACTTCAGACGAGATTTTCTATGAGATTGGGTAGATTGGAAAGAGGGCCATTTGGCATGGCACCGCAGTCCCTGGAGGTCACAACGCCACCCTCGACAGTTGATTTCAATTGGTTCGTCTTCCACGAGCAAGTGGTCCAGCTCTGTATCCTGGTGGAAGAAATTGCCATGACGTTCCTTGGATTCTGTAACCAGATACTCGATACCGCCGAAGGAGCCACCGACTTATACACCGATCCCATCATCCGTGACAAATGTGCTCACTTCATGAAGGACCAAATGAACAGGCTAAAGGCTTGGTCGGCCCAAGTCCCGGCACAGCTCAGGATCCCACGCAAGGGATCTATGGAGTCCTTCTCGACACGGCGGGCTCCGTTGGAGTTTGACGACGGCGACCCTCAGTGGCTGCAGCGCCAGCGAGTGGTCCTCGAGTGCCAGTACCATGATTTCTGCGTCACGCTTCTGCGCGTCTTCTTCCACTTCTCGCCCAACCCAACCCGGGGAACATTCCACAGTGATAACAACTGCATCTCGTGCGTCAATCACGCCTACACGCTCACGAGTATAATTCACCAGATCCACGCTGAGACGGACATATTGACAGGGTGCTACCAAGCTTTTGAATGGCAGCAGAACGCCGTCTACGCGCTGGCTGCGTTTGCTGCTGCCAACCCGCTGTGCCCGCCAACACCCAGTGCCCGGAAGGCACTAGGATTGGCGGGTGAGGTCTTTGGCTCCTACGGGGACACTTCGATTCCAGCAATGCGGATGCGCAAACTGATATCCGAACTTGAAGTAAAGATTGCTGAGAAGATCGCCAGTTTCAGAGGAGGACCAACCCCCGGCCCAACCCCGAGGAGTGCTCAACCGGTCGAGGAGCCAAGCCCGATGCCTCAGAGTGACGTGGCCATGGAGGCACCTTCACAGAGCGTGCTGGGGTCGGTTCCACTCGGGGACTCGAATATTGACTGGTCAATCGTGGGAGGGTCTACGGAGCAGTGGTGGTCAGAACTGGACCAACCAACCCAGGATCTGTGGTCCACGTGGATGAAGGAGTTTGAACCTTGACATAAGATTCCATGGAGGTACAGAAATCATGTTATATATGATTGTTTAAAATCAAATGCCAGCTTGGTATACCTACTGCTCGGAGCTTGATATCGACTGAATGCATCCTGGGAGAGACTGGCCAGTTCCGGCGTCCTATCGCTCGACACAAAACCAGGATAAAAAACAACACAAGTAGACTAGTCGCCACATGTCGCACCCTGGCACTCGCTTCCACGGCTTGCCATCCAATGAACATACCGGCATCAACAAAACAAACAACCCACACGCGTGCAACGAGGGTTGCGTCTGGGTCGCCTCGGTGCTCCCGCCCGTTCGCATACAGCTTGCATGGGAAGTACCCCAGCGGTAGGTTCTCTGCAGAAATACGCGTGCAGGTACTGACTGACTACATCGAGGGACTGCCCCGCACTAGCCGCATCCGGCAGAAAGTAAACAACAACGCCCCCTGGGAAATCGCGGTCGCAGGCGACTTACTGGACTTAGGCACCCGCGTCGGCGGCAGGCCCACTGAAGGCCCGCTGTAGGCCGCGCCGATCCCCTGTCGTTTAGTGGCGGCCCCTTCACGGTTGGCCAGTAATGCCCCGTTCACGATTAACGATCTGATGGTTGCACCTCGTGCCGTGAAACACGTCTGTCTGTCCATTGTTGTTTTCCAGTCGACGCCTGTTTTTAAGGACCGTCCTCCATTGACGCATCATCTTCTTTGTCAGCGTTCTTTCTTTCATCTCACGCAGTTTCGTCCCATCCTATTCCCACCCCGGAGCCATATCTTACATGGTGGTTGCCTGGCCTGTGCTGTCCTGCATTGTCTGCATGTGCAATGGATGCCGTTGGTGATAACGTCCCGCTCGCCCTTCGGCGCGGCCGTCGCAGCAACTTTGGCGTCAGGATCAAGTCGGAGCCCGATGCAGTCCCCGAGGCCAAGACTCCTCGTCGCAGCTCGAGCAAACGTCGTGTTCGTTTCTCAGACTCCGCGGCCACCGGCCTGACACCGATGGTCCGTCGTACAGTCCTCACCACCCCAACCAGCACCCGCCGACGTCGTGTATCAGCACCGGCAACAACGCCTTCTTCTTCCAGCACAAACAGAATCACAGATCCAGCTTCGCATGATGGTCCCGGTACGCCAGGCCTTCGCCATGTCATTGACGGCAGAGTGGACCGTCATCAGCGCCGCTCGGCCCTGCGCACCGCCCTAGAGAAGCTGGACTTTACTCACCGTCGTTCCAACCAACAAGCCAAAACGCAAATTACCCAGTTGAGGGACGAGCTCCGCCTACGGGACCGGGAGATCTATGAGCTGCAGAACGCCACCATCATCGTTGATAACGACCGGCTATGGGAGCTGGAGCAGCAGGTCGACGATCTGCAGGCCGAGCTGAGAGAGGCCCGCAGCCGCCAGGATCTCCGAGAGAGCAGCCCCATGGACTGGACATTTGGCGCTCCCCCTTCAACCCATCATCGGTCTCGTGGCTTTGATGCCGACGACGAGGATCAGTTCGGTGAGGCAACCATGGCACAGCTCATGTGTAGTACCCCGTCAAGAGTGCGCTCCTCATTCCCAACGCCACCCGCCACCAGTCCCCCTCCCTATGGACCTGGCACACCAACAATGGGTCGCTTCAACCCTCCTGATCTTGCCCTCACACCGGCAAGGCAACCAGAGCTGCCGAGAACAACTACTGCTGGCGTTCAGGCCAGCCTTCCAGATCCCATGGCGCAGGCAGAGATGGAGTCACTGCAGCGAGAAGCCAGAAAGCTTTCGGAGACATTAGACACACAGCTGTCACTGCTCGAAGGAATCTCAAGGCGGCTCCCACGGGATTCCACCGTTATCGATGGAGATGACACTGTTGTCGTCTGGGGCCCAGAGGCAGTGGAGAAGCAGGTCGACGCCGTGATGCGGACACTGTCCGATCGCGCCGCAGCCCTCACCTCCCTCACAACCACGATATCCGCACTCGGGTACCCGGGGAACGACGCCTCCGAGATGCTCACTTCTCTCGCAACGTCATTCCGGGCTGCTCGTCTGGAGCTCGAGTATCTCACACCAGGGGAGATCACACTCCCTCTCACGTCTCGGAGCGCCGAGGTGCTTGACCTACTGCTAGTGAGGCTTCGCGAGCTGGCGCGCAAGGTCAAGGAGGGCGACGATGCCATTGACGAGTACCACGCCATCGAGCTGAACCTGCGCAAGCAGCTCGACTCCCGCGTCTCGGTCATGGACGACCTCAAGGCCGACCTGGCCGACAAGGAAGGTCAGGTCACGAGTAAGATCGCCAACATCACGGAGCTCGAGGTCGCAAATGACAGGCTCAAGGGGGCCGTGGAGGGGTACCTCCGCGACATTTCGCAGCTGGAGCAGCTCGTGGAGAAGATGGAGAGTGAGTCCACCGTCAAGAACAGCACCGTCGCGGAGAGAGATGCATCCATTTCTGAGCTGGAGGGGAAGCTCGAGGCTGCCTCCCGACGGGCGTCGGACCTGCAGGACGAGCTGGAGGTGGTCCAGGCAAGCCGGAAGAAGCACCTTGATAGCGTCAACCGTCGCTCCGGCGAGGCCCTGGCGCTGCGGGATGCTCGGGTCAAGGAGCTCCGTGACGAAGTGGACAGGGTCAATTCCTCGCTGCGGTCTGCGCACGAGACCATCTGCAGGCTGAGAGCTGATCATGGGTACGTTGAGAGGGAGAACCAAACTTTGAGGGAGGCGGTGGAGGGGATGAAGGGAGAGCTGCAGAAGGTGATGAAGAGAAGCGAGGAGATTCTCGCGGCGAGCAGTAGTGGAACCGGTGAGGCGAGCTCATCCCCAAGAGAGTACCTTTCCGGAAATCTGGCTCGGAGATTGGGCAGCAGCAGCAAGAGAAGGCGCCCTGATAGCGGACTTGGCTTCATGGAGGATGATGAGGTCGATTTTTGAGCAGTTACAACAAGAGCTGTCTTAATGGACTTTTTTGTCCACGGGCTGATTCGGCGTCTGGCGCCAATACTACACCTTCGTTGTTTTATGTCTTCGGTCATTCTATTTCCTTTGTCGTTGTTTTTTCCCGGTTCGCACACTTTCTTGTATACATAGATATCAAGCATCTCAGTTGATACAAGAGCGTCTCATGCACAGCGCAGCGTTGCTCAATCTGAGGCTTCGTCGACTTAGCTATCAAAATTTTCAAAATCACATTTCATAAACCACATCTCCTCTCCCTACCTTTTTCCTAATCGTAAAACCTCCATCTTGTCTGATACCTCGGAGACAGCGCCTCCCCCAGCAGCAACGCCTTGATCATCTCCACCGGCATCCCGCCGGCACGCAGCACCGCGTCGTGGAACTCCCTCTCCCCCATCCGCCCCTCCGCGAGCACGACCCTCCTCAGCTCCCGCAGCTGCAGCGCCCCGAGCAGGTACGCGGCCTGGTACAGCGGCCCGTACGCCCCCTCGAGCGGGCTGCCCTCGAGCGAGCGGCGCACCTCGGCCTCGGCCGCAGCGCGCTCGTGGCCTACTTTTGCTACTAGCAGGTCGACGCACTGCCGCGGGGTCAGCTCGCCGAGGTGGAAGCGCAGGGAGAAGACGACGCGCATGCAGCGGTGCATGCGCCAGAACATGGTGCCCGCCCTGTCCTCGGGCGTGACGAAGAAGTCTCCGCGGTCCCAGAGGAGGAGCTCCCAGTAGGTGGCCCAGCCCTCGGTGAGGAAGGGCGTGGAGAAGAGGGCGGCGCGGTGGGTGCTGTGGCGGCGCTCGGCGAAGCGCTGGAGGCGGTGGCCGGGGATCATCTCGTGGAGGGCGACGGCGCGGGAGAAGTGGCGGTTGTTGGCGCGGAGGACGGCGGCCTTGAGGGGCTGACCCATGGAGGAGGCCGGGCTGGCGACGAGGATGGACGGCCCGCCGAGGAAAAAGGGGGCGGTGCGCTGCTGGGAGGGGGTGAGGGTGAACATGCGCCAGGTGGAGGCGGCGAGGGGCGGGACGGTGACGAGATCGTGGTGCTGGACGTAGGCGGCGGCTTCGTTGACGAGGTGGCGGACGAGGTCGGTTTGCTTGCTGATGGGGGCGGATTGGGTCTTGACGTGGTCGAGGGTCTTTTTCCAGTCGCTGCCGAAGCCGAGCTCGTTGGAGATGGCTTTCATCTCGAGCAGGCAGCGATCGTATTCCTTGTGGGCGATGGAGAGGAGCTCTTCGGGGGTGTAGGGGATCATTTCGTGGGAGAGCTCGGACAGGAGCATGGCACGGCCGATGGGCTCGCCGACGATTTGATCATGGCCACCGTTTCCCGGATCGATGCCAACCACGGTAAACAGGATGGTGTCTATGTAGCCAGCAAGGGCTGTGTCAACAGCCTGCCAAGGAGTGGTGGCCCACCAATCGAAGGCTGGGTCGTAGGTTGAGTAGAAGTCGAACCACTCTTGAAGGTGTCCGCGCAAATTCTCAATGACCTTGGTAGCCTGGTGAGCCGTTGGCTTGCTGGCAGTGGTTCTACCGGCTTGGATGTCAGTCTGGATTTGGACAATCGAGGTTCGGATCTCGTCCAGGTCGTGGGCGGCCTGCTCAGCTTGCATTACTCGGCCATCCTGCCTCGCCTCGCACAGGGCCGTGATGGAGGATTCGAAGGGGACGAGCGGCTGCACCTTGCGGTGGGACTCTTCTACGAGGGTCTGATGGCGGCTGAGATGTTCAAGGAAGCGTGTCAGGAGGACGATATCCACCTTGTCCTGCTGCGAAAGGGAGTCGAATGGAAGGTCCTTGATGTTCGAGAGCTCGGACGAGCAGTACTCCTTGATTTTGGCATATCTGCGAGGCGCGTTGGGGAGGTTGTAGTAGAGGTCCAGCTCGTCGAGGTCAGCCGCCACACGACGCACACGGTCGGGGATGGCCTCGGCGTGGGATGCGTCTGTCTTTGACGGGACTGGGGAGAGCTGCTCCCACGCAAAATCCAGATTGTCGCCGGTCGCCACGGACAGTGATGGTTGAGATGGAGACATGGCGGTGAGGATGGCGATTGAGTCGCGACAGCCGATTGGGCTGTGAGGCTCTACTGCTACATGTTTACAGCTGCTGGCTTACCCTTCTCCAACTGTACATAACCGTCTGCAAGGTGATGAATAAGATCAAGTTGTGTCCCAAGTGCAGTTCGTTTCAGGGTTCCCCACACTCGCTCCGGTCGGGCATCGGATCCGAGGCTACCCTATAGCCACTGTAGATGAGATTCATGTCTGAGGAGACAAGCATGATATCTCGAATAGAATGCTCATTCTTATTCTCTTTCCTCGTCTTTAAGTGGCATCTTCACTATAAAGTAGAGGATGCGTTTTTCGGATGACTACAAAATCAATGGTACCCATCCGCGTTGCCGGTGCCCTCCCAAATGTGTACAAGAGGAAGGCCTCCCCGAACATCGCAACGAAACGGCTCGGTAATAACGGATCGGCGCGGATCTAGGCGAGAGATCGCTGCAATCAGTTAGATCGTTGGATCGATTTGGGGGCTTTTATTAGGCTTTCAGGGCATCAGGTTGACTCATTCAGGGATCAATCTGATTACCCGCGGCTGTCTCTCCACAGAGGATTCTTGGTGTGCGCTATTTCGACATTTCGCCTCCAGATTATTAATTTACCATAGATAAGTAATTGATACGGGAGGTATCCCGATCCGAGGACGGGGCTTGTTAATTTATTATCTTCAATTTCTATTCTAATCGACGTCCTTGGTCTGGTCACGATTTGCTGCTCGCGTGCTCATTGACCCCTACAGATGACGTACCGGTAACACGCAGCTAGAAAAAATGTTGCGCCCGGGATTTCTCGTTGTCCCGGTCCGACGCACTTTGGCGCAGCAGTTGCACAAAAGCTATCGACTGCCGCTGCACCATCGTATCCAGCCTCAACTGGCGCAGCTGGGCCTGCCGACAATCCGCATCGTACACGCCAGGCCGTACTCTTCATCGCCGTCTCCGAGCCCGAATCCAAACGAGAACAAGAAGGATGTGAAGCCGCAGCCGCTCGCCGAGGATCCGATCCCCGTGCCCAACACCATCCCCCCGCTACCGATATGGCAACGCCTCGGTCCTCTGACCTCTCTTGCCTCCGCGTATGGTCGTGCGCAGCGCCGTCGACCATGGGTCACGCAGTTCTTCAGTGTCCTGGTCATCTACTTCATCTCCGATAGATGCGCCCAGTCCATCGGCGGCGACGAGTACGACCCGAAGCGCACACTCCGAAGCCTCGTCATTGGCGGAGGCAGCGCCATTCCCAGCTACCTCTGGTATGCGCCTGGTCCCTTCTACACCCCTCGTATCGTTTGTCTGACTCTGATCGATCCCGTCTAGGTTCGTGTGGCTCTCGCACAGCTTCAACTACTCGTCGCATATCCTCTCCATCGCGACCAAGATCGTCGTGAGCCAGCTCCTCTTCACACCGACCTTCAACACCTACTTCTTCGGATCCCAGGCCCTCCTCTCAGGCTGCACGCCCTCCGAGGTCCTCGAGCGCGTCTACAACACCGTCCCGACGAGCATGATCAACTCGTGCAAGTTCTGGCCGTGGGTGACCGCCTTCACCTTCACCTTCATCCCGATCCAGTACCGCAGCCTGTTCTCGGGCGTCATTGCCATCGGCTGGCAGACGTACCTCGCTTGGCTCAACCGGATGGCCGAGCTGAAGGAGAGGGCAGGGGCGGATCACCTCAACGAGGCCGAGGCGAGTGTGGGTGTGGGTGTTGGGGATGTCGAGTGATGCGGGCCATCGCGAAACATGATTGAGTGAAAAGGAGGCATGGTGGATTATACCGAACGAATATAGATGGCGTCTGGTGTTTATAGACGGGCTCACCTTGTTATTTGGCTTTTGTTGTTGTTTTATTGCGACGCTAGGGAAAGGTTCAACACGGGCCCTTTCTTCCTGTGAATAGATGCTTTTCCCATGGAGTGATTCACTTATCCTTGATGATGATTGTCGACTCGATGGACAATGGACGGAAAGAACTTGTTCATAAGGAGTCGCTGTGTTCCATGGACTCATGTCGACCAATTTGAATATAAATTGACTGAACCAGGCGCATCGCAATACCTCGATAGACTCAACAACCAACACTGGTCGATCTTGAGTCGCAAACCACTATGGATAGCCTGCTAGAGCTGCTCCAGGACACATCTTGCAGCCGGTTGGCCCTGCTGCAGGAAGAGTTGGATACGCTGAGGCGTGATGCGCTCTCGTATCCAGATGATCTCCTTCCAACAACTAAAGCCAAGAGGTATCCGGCCGGCCTATTTTCCCACCCAAAACTATTCGAGATATCATGTGCCATATTGGATCAGCTCAAGGGTCTTGCCAAGGGTGACAAGCCCAACGATCCTTACACCACCGCCGCCGAGAAAGACCCTGCCGAGGCCAAGAGGAGGCTGTACACGTCCTTGAGAGCGTTGGAACTATACGAGCAGTTTCTCCTGTGGCAACTTGACACCAGGCATGTTGCAACGAGCAACAGGTATTCAGGACTCACCGAGCAGCACCAGCAGTACCTCAGCAACCACAGGACCAAGGCTCAACACTTTCTAGATCTGAGGGAGTTCTTGGGGCACGGGACCTCATTCGAGGACGCATGGATAGCAGACCGCTCCTTGGCCATCGCGACAATGCACAATGCTGGTGATCAATGCCGGGACCGCTCTCTATACTTTCGCGCCGTAGAGAAGTGGGCAAGCATTAAGAGTTTCAAACAGCCGCCGCGCCTCTTGCCATCGCCCAACGAGCAGGACCCTTGGTCCACCTACGTGGAGTTTGTTTACTTCCACTCATTGTGCCAAAAGAAATCTGGCGATAGAGTTATCGCCATGGAGGTGGAAATGTCCAGGGAGTGGGTAGTCCTGGTGCGAGCAAAGCTGCTCCAACCCGATGATACGGCCCTCTCACTTGTGCGCCGCCTTGAGGTGCAGGAGGATCTGCCGGAGGCAAGGGGAGCCCGTTTGTATGAAAAGTTTGTTTCCTCGTGGGAGCGCCTCCGTCAAGCTACCGAGGTCGCTGATTTTCAATCCGCCAGTGCGTGCTGGGCTGAGGATATGATGGACGATTTTAAGCATAGGTAGTGGTGGCAAGATTGCACTTCTAGCATCTTGACTGGTCTAGTAACTGCCCAGGGGCACCCAATTTCATCGTTATTTCTCCTAAATCTAGGCACTGATCGCTATTCTCCCTTATTGCTGCCATTGCGAGTGATTTCAATGTGAATGTTATCATGTTACAGGGATGTTCAAGTGATTGCAGTGGAATGTGAATGGAACCCGCTGGAAAGTTCCACCACCAATTACTGGTGCTGCTTACAATCGGCCCCTGTCCACCGAATTACCCGCTAGAGGCAGTGCTGTTCCTCACTGTAAGCAGAAGTCTACGTACACCGTGCTGGCTGCATTTGTCACAGCAGAAGCCTGGCCAGACTCACTCGAGGTTTCTGGCATTTTCTGTCTGCATCTTTGTCAAGGCTACACTCATTGCGAAGCCTTGGTGTCACTCGGTATCATAGCTGATTGACTATTATAAAGGGGCAAGCTCTGGCCTAGTCAGTGTGGCCTATCTGCTCCTCATCACACCACTCCCATACCATCTAGTCTAGCCTCACAGACATCGCCAATAAACCCCAGGCAACATTCATCACACAACCTCTTACACATCACCGTCCACACAAAAAACTACTATCAGCATAATGGAGTTCTTTCCCCGAACCGTCTACAACACTGGCGCTAGCTCCAGCAGCCCTTTCAACACCCTCGCCCAGCTCATTGATGAGTTCGACAAGTACTCTCGACAGGACTCCAGCAAGTCCCAGGAGTCGCCTGCCCCTACGTTCCACTGGCAGCCCAAGTTTGACGTTCACGAAACTGCTGAAGCCTACCATCTCTATGGCGAGCTTCCAGGTGCCACCAAGGACCAGATCTCCATCGAGTTCCCAGAGTCCCAGCGCATCGTCATCAGCGGCAAGACTGAGCGCTCTTACTTGAGCGCGACCCCAGGCTCACGCCCCAACTCGCGCCAGGCCACGGTCGAGGACGAGGCCGAGGCCGGTGAGAAGGCGGCCGCCGATGCTACCCCCCGAGATACCGCCAAGTACTGGCTGAGTGAGCGTAGCATTGGCCAATTCTCCCGCGCCTTCAGCCTGCCCTCTCGTGTGGATGAGGAGGCTGTCTCTGCGAGCCTCCAGGACGGCATCCTGAGCGTTGTCATCCCCAAGGCCAAGAAGTACGAGGCCCGCAACATCATTGTCAACTAGACCACTGATGGTCTTTGCACATGATTACATCATCGCAACACTTGATTTTTTATTGGCACTTGGAATCATCAATTACTGCATCGTCGGGCGTTTGGAATTGTGGGATCATGGGAGGCTCCGGACCAGTGCAACAGACGGAAGTTCCTCATGGAAGCATTTTGTAACAAAGTATTATCTAATTCAACACTATATCCTCTCACCTATTTTCGAGCTTGACAAGAATGAAAGTGACATGTGAAATAAAAGATAACGTATGAGTGACACGAACTTTTTAGAAACGAAAAAACTAAAACCAAACTAACCACTTGAGAACGAGGCCTTGTCACTGATGAGCTTTGGACGTCGCCAAAAGGCAAGTTTCTCAAGGAGGCCGAGGAACCCCCCACGCGCGCGCCCCCGCGAGGACGAGCTGACGGAACTCGCATCGTCAGCCGCGACCCTGTGTGGGTGGCAGCCGCAGGCACAGCAGCCGCAGCACGCCTTCTTCTTCCCGAGGATGGGCGGGGCAGGCACCGGGAGGAGGGGACCGCGAGGGAGGAGTCTGGGCCTGGGCGGCTCGACGGTGAGGTCGACGAGGGCGGCGTACATCTCCGAGCGGGTGTAGGGGATGCTCCTGAGGCAGACGGCGGGGGTCTGGCCGGCGGCGTGGCAGAGACGCTGGCGGATGACGTCGAGGGCGTCGTCGTCGTCGGCGTGCTTGGGCCAGGGCCTGCCGTGCTGCGAGGAGCGGGAGAAGCCGGGGGCGAGCCTGATCTCCGCGCAGAGGGTCTGCAGGGTCTCGATGGCCACGCCGGATGGCGCGGGGACCAGGTCCAGGAAGCTGTTGGGGAGGCTGCGGACGGAGGCGGGTGTCAGGGTGGGGGTTCTGTCCTCCCTCTGCACGCGGTAGAGCCGCAGGGCGAGCGAGTCCCAGGTGGGATCGAGGCCTGCAGGGGGTGGGAGCACGGAAAACCTGCCCTCGAGGCGTCTCAGGCGCTTGTCGAGGTCGGGGAGAGTGCTGGCCGAGATGATGTCGTCTGGGAGTTGGATGTTCTGGCGGCCCTCGAGGAAGGCAATGGCACCGCCGCACTTCGTCTGGGCCTGTCCATGGTCCATTTTCATCTGATTTCAGGAACTAATCAGAAATAAAGAAAAAAAAGAAGGCAAAACAAAAAGTGCAGTGGTGGATGGGAGAGGAGGAGGGGGCATTCATGCCGAAGGGTTTCCAATGCCTTTTAATGACCTCCTGCACGCACTATTGGGCTGAGAACTCGGGCATGCAGGAGTGTCAAGATGATTGGCTTGTACGTGCCCCCTTTTTGCCGTCGGATCGGGTGAGTGATGGCATAGTGAACAAGTGATGCAAAAGTGAGGCGGACGAGGTGTGTGGGCGTACAATTCCCGTGAGAGGAGAAAAACTTTCTTTTCCTGCTCTCATCCATTCACAGGCGGTTATCAATTGGCGGTCAGTCGCCTTGTCACTTATCAATTTGACAGCGTTGCACCGGAGGCTGGGAAGAGGTTAGAGTTCAATAGCAGCCATATATCGTATTAGATGTATATTTCTGCACTTTTTTGTCATTGTGGTTGTCATTATACCCCCCTCAAGGTAACGCGTCGCCTATAGCATCTCGTATGACTTTGCTCCCCTTCAGCTCCTTATTCGTTGCCTGGATAACGATGCGTCTGTAGCTCGTCAGAGCAGGTGTGCCCGAGTCCGTCACTTCGAGAATGACATGCAGCTCTTGGCCTTTGGCAACGGGGGCTCTGCTAATCAGGTCGGCGCAGCATTCCTCGGGTGTGGGAAGCGTGACCTTGACTACCCTCCCCTCCTCGTCCTGCTTCTCTATCTTCATCTCCTGGACCTCTGCCGTCACCCACCACTGTGATGCCGTGGGCTCCCTGTACTGCCACCATTTGAACGTTAGTGAGTCGCCGTCCGGATCGTACGTATCACTCGCGTCAAGTGCGATGCTCGTAGCTGCCTCAGCCGTAATGTAGATTGGGGCTGTGCCGACCGAGCCGTTGACGGAGATGACGGGGTGATGGTTGGCCGAGGACAGCTCAGGGGAGAGCGTCCACTGAATACGGGCGGCAAAGTCATTTTGGAAGGCGTCTCTCCAGCGCCAGATGGTGGCGTGATTGGACTTGTAAGTCTTCCCATCCTTGCCCACGACATGGTCGGTCGCATCGCTGTAGTGATTACTACCCAGGCCGTGGGGGCTTATATCTGTCTTGTTGTACCTGCCACCCCACGAGCCAAGTTCAGGGCGTTCGGGGACACCAAGGCCGTTCTGGATGAGATAGAGAAAGGTGGGAGTGTCGCCCTCAGGGATGAAGAGGTAGTCGGGGTAAGCAGACCCGAGCGGTCCGATCTGAACGTGTTCTTTGAGCCACTCTTTGGTAAGCTTGGAGATGTCTGGTCCGCCTTGGTCAAAGCCGTAGTAGTTGTCGCCCGCGATTCCAGTCCAGGCTGCGAGGCCATACTGGTTCCAGGCGTGTATCGAGGAGATGTAGAAGAGGTCGGGGAATGTGTTGCGGATCCAAGCTCCCGTGTCATCTTGGTCGGAGATGGTGTAGATTCTCAGCTTTGCGCGGAGGGGGGCAAACTCTTCCTCGCTCAGGGAATGCTTGAGCTTGAAAAGAACTTGCGCAAGAACGTTGGTGCCGCCCCAGACTAAGATCCATAAAGGGTCATCATTCGGAGCTTTGATTCTCTCTGTGAGAAGTTCACCACCCTCGCTGAGTGGGATATCATGTCCAACAGCCTCGAAGCCGTATACCTATAAGCGGGGAGACAATTCGTGTCAGTCTTTGTCAATTTGACATGAGAATTCCTGGATTGGAGAAGAAGGAAAAATTCATTTTCTTACCGGCGCACCAGACTTGATAATGCTTCTAAAGTAGTCGGCAGAGGCGTAGGGGAAGCCTGGGTGGGCATGCTTGTTCAGGTTGTCGACAGCCCCGGCATATGCGTCAATGATCTTGTGCATGTCCTGGGGACAGACTTTGTTCTTCATCCATGTTGACGTGCAGGCCACGAGACCTTCCGTTTGGAACTGGTTGGAGTAGAGGAGATATCGCACAAGCGATTCGGCGTCATCAGGCTCATTGGAGATATCTGATACAATGAAGACGCGGGGCTTTGACGGGAAAGCCAAAAGCTTCTTATTGTCCTCGCTTGATGCCATGGTTCTTATTCAATCAGCCAGTATCACTGTTTTCCCGGGAATCTGGTCTAGTTGATCAATCCAACAGACAGCCAGGGTTTATATGAAACGGCCGTTGATTTGACCCGAGGCCCAGCTTGCGATGCTGGATGATGACACTCTTTCATTCATGCCATAACTGGGATAACGTACCACTCGGCCAATTCGACAGTGCAATCGCCGAATTTCTCCCACAAGAACGGCATCTGGAGGCACCTCTGCCTCGATTTGGGATGGTCCCGACAGAATGGATCGGGTTGCGGCCAATTATTTACCGAAGATTAGGCGTAGCCACCTCAAATGTCATTACGGAAATCCTGCCTCGTCTCGGAGCCCCGTGCTTGGCCTCAATAGCTCCCCATATTGTTCGTACCGGGCTAGTTTGGCGGGTCAACTGCCGAGTCATTGAACAAGGGGACGCCGCAAAAGGGCCGGATTGGGACATGTTAAGCGCCAGCTCATCTCATAATTACGCGTGGACGAACCCCATGGGCTTCTCCGGAGGCCTACCTGAGGCCTTTGATGGGAAAACGTGGATGGATTTGTGGGTTGTGGGTTGTGGAGAGACTTCCCCAGATCACGCGAGCTGCAGGTTTGAGTTTGCCCTCTGTCTGCATCTTGTTTCCGCCAGGTGCCCCTTCGGGTCAACTCGGCTAATCCTGGGTGAAGGTATTCTCAGAAGTATACTCAAAATTTTATATATAATGACGCAAAACGCCGCTGCCGTTAGCTAGCCCAGCCTCTACCAACGGAGCATCCGACACTTCCAGCACTCTTCTTGTCTGTTCCTTCTACGCCCCTTCCCCTTCCCTTTATCATACATTCAGACATCATGGCGAAGAAGGTCAACGCGGAGCATCTGGATAATTTACAAACAGACAATCATGATCTGGCCAACCTTGCTAACCAGGAGGACCACGACCTCACCAAGATCGGGGCTATAAAGAAGTACCCATTGGCCTTTGTATGGTGTCTGTATGCCATCTGGTGTACGCTTCTTGTCTCATTCGAGAACCAGGCAGCTGGCAATGTTGTCGGTATCCCCGAGTTTCGCAAAGACTTCGGCCACGAATACGCCGGCAACTATGTCCTTGATGCCAATTGGCAGAGTGCCTTCCAAGGCGCACCCGTTGCTTCGTACGTTCTCTCAATCTCTCCCCTTGCTCCGATTGGGATTTAATCACTAACTTTGTTATTTCCTTTTCATAGTGGTGTTATTGGTGCTCTAGGTTGCGGTGCTATCGCTGACTGGTTGGGTCGCCGCGCCGTCATCATCATCTGCCTCGTTATTTCGTATGCCGCCATCACGATGGAATTTGTTGCCACGACAAACGAGCTCTTCTTTGGCGGAAAGTTTCTCAACGGATTCGCTATTGGTGCCCTCGCGTCCGTTACAGTTACCTACATCGGCGAGGTGAGAACAACATCGATCACTGGAATACTACAAACAGGGCAACGGACTAACAAAAAATTTCAAGGTTGCCCCATTGGCTCTTCGAGGCATGCTCACATGTCTGACCGGTTTGGCCTACACCTTTGGCCCCCTAGTTGTCGCCATCATCGTCAATGAAACCGGAACCATGGAAAGCCGCTGGGCATACCGCGCCGTTTTCTGCGCCCAGTACGGTTTCGCCTTCATCTCGACCATCTTCATCTTCTTCATGCCCGAGTCGCCCTGGTGGTTAGTCTCCAAGGGCGAACAGGAAAAGGCCCTGAAGTCCCTTGCCCGCCTAGGCAGCAAGGGCGAGATGGGCGTACAACGCCTCGCCTCCATCAACAAGACCCTTAACGAGATTGCGCAAGAGACTGAGGGTGTGACCTACCTGGAGTGCTTCCGCAAGTCCAACTTGCGTCGAACCATCATTTCCATTGCTCCTCTGTGCATCCAATCTCTTTCCGGTATTGTTTTTGTGGCTTCTTATAGTACCTACTATATCCAGCTCGCTGGTTTCTCCACCGAGATGAGCTTTAAGCTGCAGATTGTTCAGCAGATCCTTTCTCTGGTCGGAAATGTCATGTCGTGGTACCTGGTTGATCATTTCGGACGACGAGACTTGACTGTCTACGGCCTGCTCGTGCTGACTATTATTCTCTTCCTCACCGGTGGCCTGGCTGCTGCTGGAGGTGATGGCCCCATCAAGGGAACTGTAGGCCTTATCATCATCTACTGCTGGTGGTATAACGTTACCATCGGAGCTACTGCGTATACTGTTCTTTGCGAGGTATCGACCTCGCGTCTCAGAGTCAAGACAATCGCCATCGGAATGGCTTGCCAATATGCGCTCAACATGATCTGGAGCTTCGTCCTTCCCCTGCTCTTCAACCCGGACAAGGCCAACCTCAGCGCCAAGGTCTCCTTCATCTTTGGTGGCTTTGCCATATTGAGTCTCGTCTTCTTGTGGTTCTGGCTGCCCGAGACTGCTGGCCGCACGTACGAGGAGCTCGATGAGATGTTCACCAAGAAGGTGCCTGCGAGAAATTTCAAGGACTTCAAGACCGATACCCAGGCGTTTGGTGAGACTGCCAAGGCAGATCACTTGGATGAGGTGGAGGAGAGCAAATAGGCTACCAATAAGAGGTTTTTCAAGACCAGTGCTAGCTTCTGTACAATTTTTACTGCCATAATAAGTTGAGACTCGCCTAATACTGGTTGGATCTGGGAAAATAGTTAGATTGCATATAGAGAAAGTTGACATACCCTCTACTTCTTTGTTTATTTTCCATTGAAATTCCCTTTTTGCATGTTAGATATTCCCCAGTGACTATGAAATGAGTGTGAAAATTGCAGGACTACTTGATCCAAAGAGTCTGCATTCATGGATCAAAGCATTTTTCTATTGTGGGTGTCATGGGTTGCTGTTTGTTGTCTGCCCTCTGGCAGAGTTGCGTCTACTCGTGCATCTACCATGTAGGTTGGTAATTCATTTTCCCTGACGAAATGATCCCGCACATAATGCATAAATACTGCAACTAATCTCCATTCATTTCACTGGTGATCAAACCATGTATGATATCATATGCTGGATGCACAATCCAAGCTGTGGTAAAAAAGGCCATCAATATACGAGATCCTCTTTAGGCCAGTAGTATTCACCCACTCATCTAATTACTCTCAGGATATTAGACTTACTTATCTCTGTAGCTATTTAGGACCTCATAAAGACTTAAGTCCTTTAAGAAAGAGTAAGTTTAAAGATAGATAAAAGCTCCCTTAACTAAACTTTAGCTAGATAGTACATGTTACCTTCACTACTGATGTAGAGTTAAATCAAAATGTTCTGATTGATTCGATTCGGAGCCAATACAACATACCGCAGAAGTCTGCCGCATCCCAAGCTATGAATGATCACGGCGTGTAAAGATAGAGATACTAATTATGGCTAGAGTTAGATGGAGAGCAAAGCATGGAACACTGCACACATTTCTAAATTTGTCTGCATCTAGACACCTTTGCTACTCTTGTAAATGTCTGGAAAGGTCGCAGCCCGAAGCAAGAAAATACTGGTCCTACTCATTCTGTGAATGTCGTTTGTTGATTGTCACATCATAATATTTGGCCTCCCTTATACAATTATTCTCATATACTTTATAAAAACTGTCCACAATAATGACTAAACGATTTTTAGACTCACTAGAGATTACAAAGAGTTCGCAATGAGCGAGAATGACAAAGGATTGCTTTTGGGATTCGTAAGTCTCAAAGTTAACAAAGACACAACGTCTCAACAGGAGTTTATGGCTTTTGATGGATAAAGGGACAAAGCTCTTTATGGCTCAAAACTCTTATGAGGTCATCCTATTTCTCAGTTGGCTTCTATGGGGCACGAACACCAATACCTGAAATGGCCAAGATCACGACCTATTTCATTCCTGGGTGATCTAACTAGAAGCGACCGAAATCAAACAATTCAAACAAAGAAGATGATAACTGTATAATAAGAGTGACATTGTGGTAGTCTGGCCTCAAGTTCTGAAATGACCCGGCTGTTTCCTCCCAGACATAGATTGTGGTGGGGCTGCACCACGGCCTGCGGTGTAGTTCATTTGAAGTAAATGTGCTCCTGTTTTTTCTAGAGTTGATACTTCTCGAAAAATGAACAAGCTAAATGAAGTTCTCTGAACATAATAAACTCTCAGAAATCCTGGTACAAGGATCTCTACTATAGTCCAATTTTCGTAATTCTTTGATCTTAAGGACAGAGAACACTGATTCACATCATCAATGTCTGTTCACAACCTCAGATAACACTTAGAGACTTTCAATCACTCACCAGGAAGATTGACAGAAGATTATAAATACCATGAACTGCCGCCTCATATCTTGAATTGATGATAGTATCATTGATACAAGACAGTTTTTAGCATTATTCTGCAAACTTTACCCTCAAACCACATTGGAAATCTTGGAAGGTTTTAAACATTGATACTTCTAACAACGAAGTCATTACGTCAATTTCCAAATGGCGTCCCAAAGCTCACAGGATCGAGCATTGTCGATCAATCAAATTCTCCGCCAAAACCCACGAGATCAGCTCTATGTTGAGCCATTGAAATGGACCCATGATCATCTTCGGCACCTGGAGGTCTCTTTTGTTGAACCCAAAGAACTCCATCCTTTCGACCCGGTCAGCCGAGACTCGAAATTATGGGACACAGTCAATTTTACAGGGCGTAACGAGCTCTCATCGCAAGAAGTACGTCTCAGAGCAGTTGAGGATCTTTTGCAGAAGGCAGATAAGTCGCTATCATTCGAGTAAATTTGGCCCCTTAACTTTAAGCTACTGAATCAATTAGTACCTAGGGTGACTGACTTTCTCCTACAGAGACGACTTGTACCTTTGCTTCCACAGAAAGCAACAAAAGTTGGATTGCACATTCTCTCTTGAACCGGGCCAAGATATCCCCCTGGCCGCTTACGTTGATCACATGTCCATCGTTGCCAAGAGGGAGGGTACAGTGAAATCGAAATTGAAATCAAAGTCGACTAACACCTCAATTGAGATCAGCAAGTCCAAATCGGAGTTGAAACTCAAGAAGATAACGCCTGAGAACCCTTTGTACGATCCTTTCATTGCGGCTATATTGATTGCTCTGGCCCAAGCCCAGCAACGAGCAACGACGGTCTCGAGGCCACATACCAAGGATAAAGTTGTTGTTGTATGTAACGCGAACATATTAATATTTAGTTATTTGGGTTGCGCTGACTATACTTATTCTTAAGGATCCTGAGGACTTGAAGCCCTTGGCTACTGATGGCCGGACGTATGATGTAAGCGAAAAGCTCAGAAGACGATGATGTGATGCCTTGGTTGCTTATATATTTCTTCTCAGGTTCGATTGCTTGTCAATTTCCGCGAGGATGCATGCTTTATGCTTTATAAGGCTGTCATCTCATCGGCTTTCCTAGCCAAGTTTAACGATCTGGACTATGCACCATCAACGTCAGCCCCGATGAAGATTGAATTGAGCGATATTCCGTTTAAGCCCCGTATCTCTCTGCATCGGCGAGCCTTCAACGAACTATTCCCCGAGCGACAAGGAACTGGAGGTGATAGCGACGAGAGATCCACCGACTCTGAGAAATCGCCGAAGAATAAAACTCGAGCATCTGCGGATAGCAATGAGCCATCCAGCGATAGCCAGGGGCCATATAGTGAAAGCAGGGGCTCCACGGACAGCTATGATGTTGATAGTTCCTACCACGACTACTAGGCGGCTTCAAAGGTTATCCAAGTGGGAAAGAATTGAGCCAAACTGCTCAGAACGTAGAGACAGAACATGGTCTGCTGGTGGATCTTTCTGTAGGAACGTGTATTCCGATATCGTGCGAGATGCCAGGAATCCCGGAGTGGCACTACTTGCTCTTATAAAAAAGTTACTCTTTCATCAATCAAATGCCTCGGATAGCGGTTTGTTGATAGTGAGAATCGAACAATCAGTCGAATGACAGGAGGAGATGTTTATCTCTATAGAAACTTTGTGAATGACATACATGCGGGAATATGCAGTGTGAGATACCCTTCATGTGCCTCAAGTCTAGCATATACCTTCTTACATGACTATGTTTGGCTTCCTTTGACCACTTGACACAAGATGTGTCGTTTTCGTAATCCCTTGACTGATCCAACCCATCGGAAGCAGTAGAAACCCCTGAACTGCACTTACCAGAGCTGGATCGAAAGAGGTAAAGTCATCCTGGAGGTCAGAGCTTAACGCCTACCTCAGCTGCAAGTTTGCGGGCTTGGCGCCTTATACGCCTCTTGATACGCCTATGGCTCGAATGACAACGTGGGATTTGGGGGCTGGTTCGAAATCCGCACGACGTGCTGGGTATAACATTTCACCTACACTTTTGAGGACTTTGAAGAGAGGTGAAAAGCACCATCAGGACCGCCTAACAAGAAAGGCGGTTGGAAATTTTCAATTCCATGTGGAATGTAGACTATACCTTTGTCCCCCCTTCTTCTACCATTCCCTCCCCGATAATATATACATATTCGTCTTTGTGAAAAGGGCTGCTCAGTGCGCTGACGTCTGCATCGACCAGAGCCTCGAGTACTTGCCTCCCAACTCGAGGAGCTCCTTATGCGTCCCCCTCTCGACAACCTTCCCGCCATCAATGACGAGGATCAGATCCGCACCGACAACAGTGCTCAGCCTATGCGCCACCGTGAAGACCGTCCGGTCCTTGCTCAGGATCCGGATGGCCTGCTGCACGGCCGCCTCGGTGTCCGAGTCTACCGAGCTGGTCGCCTCATCTAGGACCACGATCTGCGGCCGTCGAAGGAGCACCCTCGCAATCGACAGCCGCTGCAGCTCGCCGCCCGAAAGTCGCACCCCGCGCTCGCCGAGACGTGTCTTGTAACCATCTGGGAACTTCATGATCTGGTGATGGATGCGGGCGCCCTTGCAGGCCTCGATCACGTCGGCCTCCGAGGCCCCCGGTCGGGCGTATATGATGTTCTCCATGATGGTCTGGTCGAACACGGACGGCTCCTGCGGGACGGCGCCCAGGCTCTCGCGGAGGCTGTGGAGGGTGACGTCCCGGATGTCCTGGCCGTCGATCAAGATCCGGCCCCCGGTCACGTCGTAGAAGCGGTAAAGGAGTTTCAGCGTGGTCGACTTGCCGCCGCCCGTCTCACCGACAAGTGCAATGGACTGGCCTGGCTCGGCGGTAAAGGTCATGTCTTGGATGATCGGCCGTTCTGGGCCGTAGCCAAAGTCGACGTTGCAGAAGTCGACACGGCCGCCTTTCCATTGGAGGTCGCGAGCGCCCGGTTTCTCCTGTACAGATGGCTTTGTCTGGAGCAGCTGGTAAAGCCACTCGGCGTCGATGAGGTGCGAGGTCGTCTCCCGGAGGGTCCAAGATAGGCTGATCATGGGTGCACGAATCGAGCTCCAGTATGAGACCAGGAACACGAAACTGCTGAGCTTGGCTGATCCGGCCGCCACGCGGAGGGCAACGACCGATGCGGCAGCTAAGAGCCCGGCATCTAGAATGAAAGACTCAAAGGCGTGAATGAAGCCGAAACCATCGAAATATCTTCGTTGAGCCTTGAGAGAGTTTGCTATCGAGCTCGCGTAGCGGTCTTGCTCGAAGGTTGCCCGGTTGTGATACACGACTGTCTGCCAATTCGTGATAGAGTCGTACAAAGTCTCATTCTCTCGGCGATATGTCTCGCTCAGCACCCTCTCATAGGACATGTTGATGCCGTTGCCCTTGTAGCCGACGTACGCATGAATCATGGCCGTTGCAATAATGATGAAGCCAAGAGTTGAGTCGAAATACGAGGTCAGGTATATAACAGCAACACCGAAATCAATGATGACAGGTGCGATGTTAAAGACGCTGTTCAACACTGAACTTAGGTTGCTGCCCTGCTCGATAGCCTTGGTGACTCTGCCCGTGCTCTTGGTGGTGTGGTAGTCCATCGAGAGGGACATGACATGGGAGAACGCAGCCTCGGTGAGCCGGCGATAGGCGTACTGCGAGACACGGATGGTGGCCATATTCTCTATCATGTTGGTTATGGTAGACACGGGAAACTGGAGGAGACCCCAAATAACAATATCCTTCCACGGTACGGAACCAGTACCAAACATATTTCCTAGTGACTCGGTGAGGATACCGAGCTGGCGGGGGATCATGAGGGTGAGGACGCGGGTGGTGCCCATGCAGAAGATCATGACAACCACCCAGCCTTGGGTCGGGCGATGGTTGTATGGTACAAGGTATGGGAGGAATATGATGAAACTCCTCAGGTAGCCTAGCCAGCCACCTTTCTCCTCAAGACGTTTCCGCTGCAGTTCCTTGATCTCCTTGACGTCTTCGTCCTCTTTGGCCTCGTCCTCCTCAGCCTCCGCTTCAGGATTCTCACCTTCTGCTGTATGAGGAATTGACCCGTAAGACCTGCCCTCCAAGTCGTTCTCACGCGCCTGCTCATTTTGAGTAGCGCCTAGGAGGCTGCTGGTCTCTTCTTCGGTCCCCGTCTCTTCTTGGCCGTGGTGCCGCTGGATGGTACAGAGACTGCAAACAGCGCCAGCCAGCAACACAGTTATGCGCAGCGTGTGGATAGAGAGACGTGCAATTTCGTACCCGGAATTGAGGGCCAATTCCTTGTTGGTAGTAAGAGCGACAATGGATGCATCGATTAGAGCACCGGAGGTCCAGGCCAAGATGTACGTGGGCCAGTGAGGTGATTTGCTCTCTACTAGAACCACTGATAAGGTACCCCAAATCAGGATTGACGACAAGAAATACAGCTGTGGGATAATTTTGTGAGACAGGAATATTCAGCGCGAGGAGGGAAGCATTGTAGTTGCAACATACCGGAGAGTTATCGGGGGGTGATGATGCATCTTGAGAGCTGGCTTGGTTCTGGACTGAACCGAGAATGGCTTGCGCAATCTGTTGAGTTCAGGAATATCAAGCTCCAGTTAGTAAATGGGCAAACCTTGATAATTGGGTCACTCAAGCAACAAGGCCAAGAGAAGAAAACACAATGACGGAGACAAATACGGCATGTAGATGATGGGAACAAGACAAGCAAATGGGTTATATCTGCGTGCGCCATGTCCATCCGCGGTACTCACAAAGGTCAGACAAGTGATTGGGGACACACAAGTCAGCGTTGCTCTGGCGGTTCTTCCGATGCCGCTATACCTTGACCGCTCACTCGCCGGCCGGATCAGCAACCGGAGCAGTGGGAGCACCACAGTAAGAGCCACAATGGCCAGTGGCCCTGCAATGTACAAGACGTGGGCCACCTTCTCAGATGGCCCGGGGTCACGCGCAATTGGGTCAATTGAGTCCATTGAAACGGCCGAGGGGTTGGCGAACAACCGAGCCGTTTGCTGCCAGACAGACTCCCTCCCTAGCTCGAGTGATTCTGGCGAGAGGACGGGCTTGAGCTTGGGGTGCGTGGTGTGAATGGGAGGGGAAAAGAGAACGAAAAAAATAAGGCCAGGGGTCTAGATGAGACGCTGATGGTTTGATTAGGTGATGGGGTTCTGTTTGTTTCGGCTTGGCGCCGGTTAAGTTGCATCGCGGCCATTCATGCATCCTGCATCCTGGCCTAGACTCGATCTGCATCTACACCGTAATATCACGTACAGAGTGGCCATTGGGTAGTTTCGTCCGTTTCGACGCTTGTCAATCGCATGCTGCGCCATCTGATGAGGCGAGTGAGGGAATAAACCCCCGGGTCATGCAGGACACACTCTAGCTCAATAGCAACCCACCTTGCATAGCCTGTCAGAGGTGAGGAGTAACAGGCGCGCTAAGAGTGATATTATCACTCTTATCAATAATATGACTCTGTGCTTAGCGTCGGTGCCGTGCTCGTGAACCACGATGACGGTCTCAACTTGTCTCACACATATCTACAGAGTGGCATGATCTCGTGGTAAAAATCACGTGTCCGTCTATGGAAATTAGCTTCAGTCTCACACAGGTTCCTCTACACTAACCGTGCTCATCCAGCCTCACCTCTATGGGGAGGTAAACCGTAGGCTATCAAACTTACATGTGGCTAATGAGAGACACTGGCCATCTTACAGAGCCTCCACAAGCGACAGGCGGAGGCTACTGTCATTTGAATGGTCTAGTAGCGGCCGTGAACCGGCGTTTTTGCAATTCAATTCACCGCTGCTGCCTTCCCAATGATGAAGACGTGGCGAAATTCAATATTAGACCTGGGAATGAGGCATGCATGATGAGAAATGGGCATCATGTGACTTCTAGTGCCCGGTAATAACCACACCATGCATCTGTCAATGCAGCACACCTTTGCCAGATATAGTTCTTGTGGATACGGTGTAGGATTGTGGGCTACAGGCAGGTGGAGAAAACTGCCAGAGAGGTGAAGATCTCTGTGAGGGGGGGACGACTGCGGGTCTTCCTAACCGCGCATTTCTGTGGCCCATGAATTATCTGTTGAATACTTACTTTGGTATTCTGTTTCTCTTGTGTAAATTTGGATTGTTAAACACAGGAGGGCCCCACAAGAATATTGGGAGTTAACATGGTTCTGACCTTAGAATACAAGTAATAAGTGAAAAGCTAAGAGCTGTAAAGTATGAAAAACTAAGGTAGTTCTAACTCAAAGAGAATATTAATATTGCAAGATATCTCGCTATACGATGAACTGAGTTACGGAAATATAAAGTATATATTTATTGAATATCAAGCATGGACTGTGGTTGAGCAGTTGTGGGGTCCAGGGTATGTGGGAACTGCTGCATGGATGGTAGCATCCGAGAGCTTGGATGAGGCGAATCAGTTCCTTGTGGGTGCTTATTCGCTATGCTATACATAGTACTGCATATTTTAAGACTAATTTAGCCAATGTTGAAGTTATGGACTCTAGTTTGGTATTTATGGTGACTCAAACGACGTCAAGGCGTTGATCCGCAGCCAGTCTTGTGCTCCACCTTCCAGCAGAGCGATATCAGGCCATAATACATACCTACTTACTTTGAATGTGTCTCTTAGCCGAGCGTAGTAATCGCATGAGTACGTTTTTGCAGCAATTATGGAGTCTGTCCCATAGACGATTGCAAGCACATCATGCCGGCCTAGCGCGATCATGACGCTTGACTGGTAGCGCTTACATGGATGAGATCAGCATCGCGGTAATGGCCATAGCTGCAATGATGGAAGGGGAAGAAGTATTTTGCGAGCTTGGTAAAGAGGTTTGGTTGACGATGATCTTGGGTACCGGATGGCAGAAAGAACACTGGGCGATAATGTTAGACATTTCATTGCGCTACAGGTAGAGTCTCTCGTCATGCACAAGGATTGGGTAGCCAAAGAGAGTATATTAGGAATTAAAGCAGCTAGTATCTTCCATAGGAATATTGGCGGGTCAGTGATGGTGCGAGCGGGATCTTGTGTACGTGAGGCAACCAGTCGGTCAAACAACATCGCTCTTAGTTGACGTGTGTGGATGGATGTTAGAGTATTCCAAGATACATATCGACATAGGAGGTAAACATTTCTCGACCCCGTCAGATCGCAAACCGTGTAGAAGGCCAACATCTGCAATCCCATGACTTATTATCGAAGGACTGGCGAAGAAAAGGTGCTCGGATATACTTGAAATCGTTCTTGCTCCGTTGTTTGAGACGCAACGATCACTGTTGGATATAACGAGAGAAATGAGCCATTGTATCTCAGTGTTTGAAAGTTGGAACAGGCCGCCTGCCTATGGCATTGACAGCAAAACCTCTCGTCCCTTGATAATATGGTGAAGAAACCATCGGGGACTCTGGTTGTCTGAAAAATAAGTATGGGTTAGATCTGACGTCTTCTCCCTTTTATTACATTTAATTTATCATCGCATATTGCCGTCAACTATTTACTCATCTTTGCTACCCATATCCTAAGAGCCCCTATACCGCCAGCCGCTATCAGAGGCGTCAGAATCTTGAGCAATTCGGCAACTGACATGCCCCCGTGAAGCTCTCGAAATTTGTTACGGAAAACCTGCAACTAGTTAAGACGCGGAAATGAGACACCAGGTACGCCCTTTCCAGAAAGTCAGACAGCGGCTCCCAGCCCAGCTCGGCGAGATCCAGCTCCAGAAGTCGGTCTGCAGGCACCAAGTGGCGAACCTTGGCATGATGACGATCGTATCTGGCGCGCGGTATACTACGGTCTCGTGTTTTATCCAGATCGCATACTCCGAACAAGCCCATATACATTTTACAGACTGTATGGCTCAAATGGTGACCTACTAAGGGCTGGAAAACGTTACCGCTTAGCCATGCTAGCAGACCATGGGAAGAGGGTGAGGCCAGGGTGCGGAGAAAGCTCTGGACCTAAGAAGCAAAATCTCATGTGACTAGGATGACATGTGCCTCGGGATATGCGTTCAAACGGCTCTCAGCGAAGGGTGTGATGTCTGTTAGAGCCTCACATGAGCCTTGGTATGCATCCCAATCCTCACGGGTGTTGGAATGGTCTGTGTAAGATGGGAGGTAGGAGATGTTAGCATCGGCAGCGGCATCCCTTCCGTTCCATTTGTCGAAGTTATCCACTAACGCCGATGAATGAAAGACGTCACGATATCCAAGGATGCGAGGGCTTCTTTGAGGGACTGGGAGCCGGTGCGGTACAAGCCAAGGGAGATGATTTGCTTTGGGCGTTTAGGGCCTTTGGCGAACGGAACAATAGGCTAGGTCCATGTCAGTTCGTCATACACTGAGGCCTATTGGAAACACGCCTCAGCCTACCCAGCCGCCTGTGAGATAGTCTGTCATCCAGAATGCCCCATGAAGAGTTTTCTCTATTGCTATGATGAGGCTAGTTGATTGCAAAGATCCTTGCCAGTAGATTCTCTTTTATTAGTAAGTGGTAAGTGGGCGTGAATGGACGGGTAGACGTCTGAACTGAGGCTGAGATGAAGCATCGGACGGGGGTCATGATCGCACCGCGCGGTCAACAAATTTCTTATTAGTTTTATGTATGCATTTTTTTTGAACTTGCCCTCTTGATATAGCTATGATGGGAAAACGGTTGTTTAGTATAGGGATAAGGAGGATTTGGTTATATACTATCATCTCTTTTGCAAGCTGGTGATTACCACATATGTAATGTAAAACTATACGATGGATCATATTGACACTTAGGTAAAAAGTTGTTTAAGGCAATTGTGATTGGTTCTAGCTATGAGGTGCTCTCGGTGAACCGGCTGCAAACACTGAGCCGGGTCGGGCGAATCCCCCCGAGTATTACATTACCCCTCCATCGGTGATTACAGTCTCACTCATTCTGGGCCTGAGACATCTTCGAGTTGGAACTGAGAATCCAAGTAATAGCCCGGGGTAAGGGCACCGGAGAAAGGCGGCACAGATTGTCGGCTAGTGGGAAATGAGTGTGCATACACCGATGGTCATACGCTGAAATTACTGATGAAACAAAGCTACTACTTGCCGCATTCAACCCTTCAACTTCAAGAATGTATCACGTCGTTGATAAACGTCAATCTGGTGTAGCTGGGTAACAATGGCATTCAAACCTTCTCTGCCAACGACCATCTGCCATTTTGTGTCTTGTGACTGACTGAGAGTGTGTTAGTGCGTGCGCAAATATTTTCGAGATGAGCTGAAAGGCCTCGATTAGGATGATCTCGATTTGGAACTGGTACGAGTGCACTATCCGACTGCTTCCGACGTGCAGGTGCGTACAAAAGTAGACTGGCTCTGAGCTGAGCAGTCACATGGGCTGACAATGGAACAACGTGGGTGCTGATTTGTAGTGAGCAGCCACTGCAAGACTACTAACGTCACCGGGCAAGGGTGAACTGAGACAATGTCTACCAAGTGGCTCTTGACTGGTTGATTGACCCTGTTCTTCCACATCTTACAGTGGAAAACAGCTCACAGTTGAGAGTGTGGGTGCCTTCGGGAGATTTGGATATCGCCGGGGCATGCAGTTGGGACCTGTCAGAGGCTGTCGCAATCATTGCCTTGTTAGGGTCCGCAAGTATGTTTTAGACTCAACATTCCCTGGTTGGAAAAAATAACCGATGAAAGTCACCATTATGTTGGCCATCATAGGCAGGGTGTGGAAGGATCAGGCAGCCCCCCTATCATGAGAATGCGGGAATAGGGACCCGATGTCTCATAGGAGAGCAAGGTGGGAATATGGGTGGCATTTTAAAGACTTCTCTTGTTTGAGGACTCGGGTGAAGGGTCAACGCGGCCGAGGGTCGGATCCGTGCCTTGGGCGGGAGAGGCTGGCCGAATAAGGGGTATATCTGATTGTCCCACTCTTTGCACGCACAAGTGAGCTGCTGTCCATAAGACGTAAAGCGTCCCAAACCATGTATTTGCAGCTAAACCATGAACAAGGAAATTACTTTGCGACATTCATGGAGACATAGCCACTCCGGTGGGAAGCTTGGCATGAGTACTAGGCAAGGGCTGAATGCCTTTTGAGTCATGGGATGGAGAATTAGATGAGATATGACAGGTTTGTAAGTTTTTGAGGTAGATTCAAGGCGTTACTGATGGATCCCGTAACATTTGCGATCATCAAAAGGAACAAAAAGGTGTACGCGCATGTTTTCCTCAGGTGTAGTCGCAGTGGAATTTACCCACATTCCTCTTGACCTTGGCTGCGTACACGTCCTCGATGTATTACGCGCTGTGATCTGTCATATTGGCAGACGAGTTACTGTAGTTGATGTTAAGGAAGAGGGGCAAGTGTTCAGCCAATTCTTGGCACGCTCCGAGAATCGGAATCAAAGAACGCCGGATTTTAGCGTGATTGAGGGTAAACCTACGTTTAATGTTAAGAACTACCTGGGTCCCGGTCCCGAGAGAATGACCAAGAACTATATTAGTTCCCGGGAAAAGCGAAACATGAATAGAAAAGAACAACTAGACTCGGCTCCACAGCGGGTGGATAGCTTAGACTGGAATCCCCGATAGACGGACAACGGCCCTTCTTTCTACTACTTCGAACAGAGCTGACCCCAACATGCATGTCTGTAATTGTGAGACACAAGCTACTTCGTAGCTAGTTCAGGTGATAGCCAACGTCGATTGAGTGGCCAAACTATATGCATGGTCGTTGGTGCCCGACGGCATAAGCCTCCCGTCGGAAAGCGTGCACTTGTCTTCTTATAAAAGGCTAGACTGGGTTTCATTCATGTAGCCAAGCATAAGCCGGGGAATTCCCACCGCTTCTATAGCCTTTTATTTAAGCATAGAGATGATCTTGAGCTCAAAGAGGATGTAAGAGATGCTCACCCCCCCAGATTCGGAAAGGTCAAGTTGAAAGCAGAAGTCTTAAATTGGGATGCTTGCTTTTGGTCGGCCGCCCTACGTTAACCCGTAAGACCGCGGCGATCGGATTTTTGTTTCGGATATCGATGTAGGTAAAACATGATTTCTGGCCTGGCTTCTCCTTATAGGTAGGAAATCTTTCGGTGTGGCTTTTCTCCTTGAATTCGAGCTTGAGATGTTCAAGTTCGAGCATCCCTATGTTGGAGTAAGGACGATGTGAGATTTGCGTAAAAGTAAACATCCGGTACGATAGGAAGTGAGGATTCCCCTGCCTGTCTCCCTTCTTGACACAAACTCTGCTCCGAGTCGGAAATGCGGAAGGATTCAGCTAACCGCCGTGTGATCAATCTCTTTTTCCTCGAGATGGAGCCCCGCCGTCTCAAGTGCAATGACGACTGTGAGTTGTCTTAGCCTACACTGGCTTCCTGCAAAGGAAGAGTGATGGACCGTTTAGTAAGAAGGCGAGAAAAGGCCTCTAGCCAAGGCTCTACGAGATACAGGTGTGGCATTCAACTTCACTTCCACCTAACGTCGAGCATGCTGCCAAGAACGCCTCGTGCCTTCACCGCTTGAACTTACGGATAGAACTCGAAAGGGACTGGATCATGGTTTTGAAGTGTGGAACTAGTCAGGTAATTCTGAACATGGCTGTCTACTTGGAGGAGCTCTTCCTCCGACGGCAAGATCACCTTCCGAGGCCATACTTCGAGTCTATGTCACTTATCGCCACCTTGGTTGTCATGAATATCTATAAAAGCCAATGCAGTCCCCGATTAACCCGTTCGTTTCATCCTCATCACCAGAAAAGGATTCATCCCAAGCCTCCAACTACCTCAAAGTCTTTGTCCCTCCTCTCATTCTACCTTTTCAAACCTTCAACTTCGCAAAAATGAAGTTTATCGCTGCCACCATTCTCATCGCCGCCACTACTGTCGTTGCTCAATATGACCCTTGCCGCTCACCTCTTTTCGCAGTTCCTCTCTGCTGCAAGACCGATGTTCTTGGAGTCCTCGGTTTGAACTGTGAAGCGCGTGAGTTGCTGATCCCCCTCCTCAGACCTGTACAATCGATCCATGCTAACGTCATACTCTCTGGCAAATAGCAATCAGGGCTCCTCTTAACGCCGCTGGCTTTCAGGCCACTTGCGCTTTAGCCAATGCTCGGGATTCTAAGTGTTGTCTTGCTCATCTGGTATGTGACGAGCATCGTTCGGCATTTGACGCCTTGAATATTTGTGCTGACTATCTCCGTTCCCCAGCTCGACCAGGCAGTTCTCTGCATCCCACCCAGTCCCTAAATACGAAGTTTTTGGAAACGAACTAAGTGTGGAGGCGATAAACAACATATTCTCGTAGGCCGGTGGTGATGGTTTCGGAGGCCGGGTAGTTTCGGGCGGCTTTGAATCGCATTCTCTCTTTTTCCGATATTTCCTTTGTTATCGGATACTTATGGCTGTCTTAAACGCTCTTTCCATTCACCTAAGAAGTAATGAAAAACCTTTTCCCCGGAGAAAGAATGAGTCCTCCATGGCGATGTGTCAATAGATGAGAGACTTGGGAGGTTGTTCGCCAGATAGTGCCTGGTGCTTGGGGTTCCAAGACAAGCAATTTTTTTTCTTCCAACACGAACGCTGGGACTAGCTCTCAAAAGCCTTTGAGATTGCAGACAAGAACTATAAGTTCTAGCGAGGCTAGAATCAGGTTGATCAGAACGATCTGGATAGCTTAGGGATGCTTCAGCCTGTGCTGTCGCGATGTGGCTACGGCCGAGGGGGCGGTTTGGCTACATCTCGCAAAGAAACAGAAGAGTCTGCGATACTAAGTATTAGAAGGAAGGCTCAGAGCTAAACTAATCAAATATTTTACAGAAATCCGAGTAAACCGATGAATTAAAGTGAGTTCGAGAGTGAGCGTTTGGTATACCTATGTGAAGTACCTAGGTACATAGGTACTTTGTAGCAGTCTCTGGTCACGTGGGCTCCCATCTCTTACATCAGCGACTCTGACCAATCAAAGCTGGGTATTGATGACTTCTTCACGTGCCACGCGCTAAAAGCTGATTGCCACTGTGACGCACTAAAACAACCTCTATCATTCCGCTGCGCTCGACCTTTAATTTAACCTTGCTCACATCAAGAACCCTCATTCGCATCTTCTCGTTAATTATCAAGAAAGCAAAACTCACCAGCCTGCTGCAGAAAGTGTGGAGACATGATCATTAACGGAGAAAAGTTCGCTTGCGATACATGCATCCGGGGTCATCGCGTAGCCCAGTGCAAGCACACAGGTATGTGAATACGTAGCCTTCTCAATCCAGCTCCCTCAGCTAAATGAAATCTAGATCGACCGCTTCGACAGATTAGCAGCAAAGGACGGCCCGTATCGCAATGCGATCACTGCCGCGACTTACGAAAGACTAGTTCCGTTCACACGAGGTGTAAATGTGCTTCCGAAGCCCTGAACCCTGCATCTGGACTCGGTAGGAGCCACCCATGTCGCAACTCTCCAGATATTTGCTAACATCTCTTGACTTGTAGCTCGATGCCGGTGCTTTACCGGAGAGGGCTGTACTTGCGCACACAGCAAGAAGCAACCGACTTTGAAAGACGCACTTGATGTCGATTCCGTGGGCTATGGCTCACCCATGACGGAGTCCGGCATTGCCACGCCGAGCATATCAACCGAAGATGGAGGCGCTAAGACACCTCAAACGCTACCTATAAAAGTCCACAGGCCTCTTGCGATGAAACCCGCACTTCCCACGCCAGAGGAGGGCAGAAAGTCTTGTTGTTCATCAAGTCCGAAGCAATCCTGCTGTTCTTCTAATGACAAGGCTTCTTGCTGTTCTTCTGAGACAGTGGTACCTGATACAAGCTGTTGCTCCACAGGGCAACCTGAGGGCTCACATGTGCCCCCGGTCCATGATTTCCTGGTGAATGATGCCCAAGACAATCTATACAATGTCGGGCCACCTTGGCCGATGCCAACAGGCTTTGACTCTTCACTCGACCCTTCCATGCTGGATCTGCTTAGCGACACTCACCTAAACACCGAACCACCTCACAGCCTGGATATATTTGGCCCTCTTTCATCAGGGCAAGAGCCAGATGCTTTGAGTCAACCTCTCGATTGGGATGGCATACCTGTAGACTGGAGTTCCTTTGACTTTCAGCCCACAGTAATCACAGATGTGCCGCAAGAAGAAAATCAGCAAGCTCATGCGTATCCACCCCTACGGTGATATGGAGCGACCCTGAGAACACAACTTGACAATAAGACTCTATATCTTGGAAGTTAGCTACACGCTGCTACATGAGACTTCCACTCAGCTCCGCATCTGTTATTTGGAATGGAAGGGGGTGACAGTGTCACGGGTCGAGAGGCAAGGATCGCTCGGGATCGACTTTACGTTTCCCGAGACGGCCATGCTTCAGAAAGAGTTTTATGGGTTGCACAGGGGTAACCATGCCCTGTTAGTTTGATGGAAATGGACAACGAGACGAGAATAAAATTATAATGTTCTACTTTGGCACCTTGAGGACGGACCCATTAGCGATCAGGTGCTCAAAGCGTGACATGATGCTACCACGCCATCACCAAACGTGGCCGGCGATGGACCCCAACAGCAGCCTTCTCCACGTCGGCGCTATCATAGATCACGCACAGCACGTAGCTTTGATAGCATGAATTCTACAAGGATGCTCAAATTCATCTGTACTTGCTGCTTGTTGGCATTGGCCGACGCATGCAGGTTCAAATTATCTTGTTCATGCTCATTTATGTTGGGCGTGGGATCGGTCAAAAACTTCAAACCGCATAACAGAAGCGGCATTATATTTGATTGAAAAATAGCCTGCAATGTTTTGCGACTTGTCGTGAACACGGTGCATCAAACGACTAACCGTTTCAATTGGAGGGGCCGATCGGGGATCACACCACAGCTTGAAACAACCCCAGACAAACTGACACGCAAAGGCTGGACAGACAAGCCTGGGCGGTTCGCCCCCGGCCAAGCTGTCAAACCGCCTCGGCTAAAGCATCGCGCTGGGATGTATTTAAGCCTCTAGACCCCGTCTCAATAATGCTTTCTACCGCCTTTCTTCAGGCATCTCTCATTCCTTGGCCTGAATTGCTTGCTACTGGATTAGCATGCATTTTATCTCTGCTACCGGTCTAGCATTTTGATACCCCTTCACGCACTTGCTACTGGCTTAGCACTGTTCTTTTTTTTCAAGGATGAAGGTCGCTTTTGTTGCTCTGGCGATTATGGGCCTCTTTGGCACTCCACTGGCATCGCCGCTGGGCCAGCTGAAATGCTTAACCAGAGGAAGTAAGTCGAGCTTGACAGCGCCACTTTGAAATCGCTTGCTAATATCTCGTTTTTAAAGAGGGCTGTTCGTCGAACGAGGAATGCTGCTCTCAGGAGTGCTCCCCGTCTGGCGCCCTGGGCTTCGACGATGGGGGTGCACCAATCCTCGCGTACTCTTGCGCATAAGAAACTGCCAAACAAAGCAACCCTCTTGCCGGATTTGACCTGGCCTGATTCGATTTAGATTGACATGGATGTCTCATCTGGTGTTTTTCGAGGCAAGCCATTCCCCACTTGGCGTTTTTGGTGTTTCATCAAGGGCTCATGGCAAGGTATACCAAGCATTTCAAGGCAAACGGGGGTTGGGCATGGAACGAAGGAGAACATGATAACCAGAAAACCGGCAGGCCCGGAATGAGCTTCTTGAATGAGTTAACGTATCTGAATATACCTGCTGGATCTTCTCCTGTGCATGAATTTTGCTACTACCTGCCCTCGACCTCCTCGCATCGTGACCACCTGTCTGTCTCATGATGATTTGTCAACAACATCGAATGATAGCCAGCTGTAATAATTTTCCCGTGGCATGAAATTAAAGGCTAAATGTCTCGTAGATTAGACGCTTACCGGAACTTCCTTGGCCGTCGACCCAAAGCGTCCGAGTACCTGAAACGAAACCTCGGACCAGGGTTCGCGTTTCGGTTTTGGGCAACTTTGCTTACTGCCAGTCTGATACGTGCGGTCGCTTACTATGAGCTGATCATTCTACAGCAAATAATAACCTCTAGATAAACAACTAGTAAATCACATCTAGGTCTACTATAAGTAAGAGACACGAATACCCCCTAAGTGTTGTTAGTAAGAGAACAACAGGGTAACATAGGTAAACAAAAATTAGCTTGGCACCTGGGAACTTTTCATGAAAGATAAGAAAAGAAGCCCTAGAAAGACCTTGAGACGTAATGTGAATGCACGTAAGTATATCAGGACAGTACGGCAGACCGCCGGGGTATTGAAACTGAGACGACAACCCATTATTGAAGGAAAGAGACTATTTGGCTACAGTTTCACTAATAATACGAGAGGCAGCGACCAGCTAGCGCAAAATTTGAGGATATACTGTTGAGGGCAGCGTTTTATTTCACTATTTCGTGTTGGCAAAATGCATAAATCGTTGACACCTTCATTTAAATGTAAAATTCGCTCCTATAGGCCGATCAATGATGGGATATCACAATTCGCGGGCGGTCAACAGCCAACCCTCGATTCAGTAGTTGTAAAGACGCATATTTTGTCGTTTAGATATTTAAACAGCGCGGGATAGATGGCTGTTCCGCCCCAGCACCGCATCGATAAGATCCTGGCCTGGGAAATCGGTAATGACGATGCCCGTTTTTCCATAGTTCTCGTCACCCTCTTTAACGGTCTCAGTTAGCCATTCGCCTGTCTCATCATTCATGCCAACAACGGTGCGGTTGAGTGGACCAGCGGCAGCTTCGATGGGTAAAACGCCCACCGAGGCACTCAGATGCGAGAGGAACAAGGCTCGGTTATCATCTGCGGTAGTTGCGGCCTCTATAAGTGAGGCCTCGATAGCATCCCATTTCTTCCACAACGAGTCGACATTTTCAATCTCGTAGAGGTCTTGGAGGATCATATCGGAGGTCTCCCAACCAATTCCATAGCGGGCTGCCACGCTCGAAGGAAAGTTCTGCAAGAACAAGACCTTTCCACGAAGATCACCCAAACGCGGAATCGGTGCATATGATTCACCCTCGGGGAGGAGGTAATAGTGTCTTTGCGCACCCTTTGCCGTGGCGGTGTTGTTCCAAAGGTAATACAGGAATGCGTCCTCATAAGAAATGGTCGAATTGATGGCTGTACTCTCCTCCTTCATCCGAATAACGATTGTCTCGCCGGGATGATTTTCCAGGAAATTGAACACCTCCACCAGAACATATTCGTAGTTGTAGCCGGTATAAGTCTCAGCATGGTAGATCTCAATTAGGTTGTTTGCAAGTCGGCCTCTGATGTCCAGGTAGCGCACACCCGAGTTGAGCTGCACGGTGAGATTTCTGTTGTGGCACTGCCGGACCTGGTCGCGGACGCCGTATGTCATCGTGTCGTGTGTACCCGGAATGGAGAGAGAGGTGAGAAAGCTGTCATCAGGTATGCCGCCCATCCAATCAGCATGTTTTTCCGTGCCCAGGTCAAATGAGAATGGCGAGGTGTAGCCACGGTAGCAGCCGGCTTGGACCAGCAACGCGCTGGCCAGCAGAGTGAGCACCTTGGAGACGATCATTTCGGACCAATTTGTGATGAACGGGATCATGTAGATATCACGTAGAGAGAATGAAAAGAGAGAATCCGATGCGGTTGCGGCATTCATCATTATTCAACGAATGATAGAAAGATGGGCCGGGTCTCGGGAATGGGCGAAGAAGGAAGCTCGTTTGTTAATTGGGATCTTCCTGGCATTCTCGTGCTCTCGTCGTCGTGTCTGATTGGCTCCATGTGGAGGGACCCAAGAACTGCTGCTCTTGGACGCGTGTTGCGACCTAAACAATCCTCCAGCGTGGATAAGTGAAAGTAACGATGTCTTAGATTTTCTCATACAACAAATTCATTATATGCTTGTTGGTACGTGGCGCGATGAAAAGAATAACCTACCTAGGCGAGTAACTTTACACTAATTGCCCGATTATTGTATTGGGCGTGTCCGTTCAGTAGTCGCCTCGCTGCGACAGGGATGTTTTTTACGCTCTAGGAAAACCGAACTGCCACCATGATGCTTCTCATTTCTCGTCGTCGGGATTGGCACCGATTACCTGTTGTTGATAACCCAGGAAGAGGTGCGTTGTTAAGCCAGGATTAACAACCATTGGGTTGACAATAAACGTGTACTGGAGCCCAGGCAACGAGGTAGAGTGAGAGGGCATACAACGGCAATTGTATGTGAACGTCGTCCAAGCTTTGCCGAAAAACACACCGCCAGTTCGCCACAAGCCAGATCCCCGCAAGAGTAAATAGCGAGTAAGAGAGGGTGAACTGTAGCGAGGTACGCGCGACACAGGGTCCAGCCATCAAGACAGCCCTTACGGTGCCCGCAAGTGACACGGAGTGCAGAACGAGCCATCGCCAACTGGTCCTGGAGCCAGGCCAGGATCGGGGCCAGAGATACAGCAAAAGGCCAGACGCGATAGCGCAGACGAGGAAGTGAATCAGCCAGATTCCGGCGGCTTTGTCATAATGCTCCCAGTCGCCCATGGCCAAGTTCCAGTTGAAATCCTTCTCGGAGCCACAAATAGCCTCAGCATCGTCGAGATAACTCGTCATTGTTTCCACCAGCGATACGGTGCAGAAGCTCAGCACGACAGGGCTAACGACTTCTGCCCAACATCTTGAATTGAGCGTGTTTGCGATGGAGAAGTCTGGGGGGGTGATATGGTGCACGCTCTGTATTCCGCTACGGATAATTCGTGCAGCCGTGGCGCCAACCAGGGCGATGAGGGTGAAGATGACGGGAACACGCTGGTCATTTTGAGGAGCGTCACGACTGGCGGTCGCTTGTTCAGATTGATCACTGATTGCCTGTTCATCAGTACCAGAGGGGGCCACGGTGAACATAAAGCAGAAACCGAGGATCGCGACTGTGGTAATGGCTGGCGTCCAATCCAGTCGCCGTTGGTCTGGGAAAGCACCGTAGCCCTCTTGCCCTGATCGGTTGCCGTTGACTTTTGATTCCATGCCTATTGCCCATTTCCAAACCAAGCGAAAACCTTGAATTGCAGAGTTGGGAAGTAAAGTTGCAGTAAGTACGGGCTAATTTCACGGAGAACAGACGTTAAATATCTGCCGTGGGGTGATAACGTGCGATACACGACATACCGGATTGGGGGCTTAGCGCACTAGAAATAATCAACCAAGTAATAACACAATAGCAAGCTAAAGAGAATAGGGCATCGAACATTTATTATTATTGAGTATGCTTAGTAGTACTAATATGGAAACGAGGTCTCTATTTTACGTGGAAAAAGGTTTAGTGTGGCATTGTTTATCTCAGTCGCTCGCGTAGTTCTGCAGTTATATTGCTATGCGGGAGCTATAGTGGCAGCTGATTTTTTCAAGATTAGCTTGGAACAAGGGAGTTTCTTTGTTGAGATGCTATAATCGTACAAGGCATATATAGACAACAGTGTGTAGATTGGTGTCAAGTCTTGTCACATAATGTTCTTAATATGTCACAGCTACTACCCGCAATTTAGAGAGACCTCGGTATGTGTTTAAATGTCCATATCTTGCCAATCTGAGAATCTTGTAGTTGCCATCATCAACCTGACCCAATCATATTTTCTTCTCAAAGAGCTCCAGGATTTCCTTGCTTCCGCATGCAGCAGCAACGTCAATAGGCGTTTGCTGCACCTCATCTTCCAACATGACATCGAGCCCTCGTTCCATCAGTTGCTTGAAGACATCAACACTTGCCCCTGCCGCCGCATGCAACAACCCGCGACCCCTGTTATCTTTGACAAAGAGGTCGGCACCCAGTCGTTCCATGAGTGGTATGGCTTTCAGTTGCTCCGTAGCCTTCTCCTTTTCAGAGTAAAAGTTGTCTGTCTTATCCTTGGAGTTCACACAAAAGGTGAAAAGCGGGGTTTCTCCTCTGACATTCCGAGCGTTTATATCAACCCCACGCTTCACCAAATCCTCGAAGAAATCTCGGGTCTGCTCAGTACGTAGACTTGACGCAAGTGAGTGGAGAAGATTGTCTTCCTTCTTGGTAACCGTGAGATGGTCGGCCCCAGCTTTCAGGAGCCCCTCGGCGATATCCGGCCTCCCCCTGCTGGCTGCACGAATAACGGCCGTGTGCAGAGGCGTTTCACCAGAAGAGTCTGGTTGATTCATAAGGTGAGGGGCCTTTTTCAGAACCTCGGCCAGAGATGCCTCAAATCTATCATATTCGACGAACCCATGGAGGCGATCAGTGCCAATCATGAGATGCAAGACGTTCCGAGAAGAGCTGTCCACAGCTTCTATCTCTGCCCCCAAGGATAAGAGTTGTTGAAAGACGGTAGTCTTGTCGCCGGCCTGTTCACCCTGTTGGTATGACCCAATGACATAGTCCGGGTAATTGATACCACTGCAGACAGCATGTAGCAGGGTGCGGCCTCTGGCATCCCTGCGGTTAACATCTAGGTTAGGAATGCGGAGGTAAACCTCAGGTAAACTACCATCGGCAAATAGTTCATGCAGGACTGTGGCTTCTTGATAAATTGATGCAGCTGGGCCCGAAGGCTCTTCCATCAGAAATTTACCAAACGGGTCAGCTCCATGTTCGAGAAGGACTTGTACCAGTTGAATGCAAGTCTCTGTCTCTCGAAGTTCTTTGTTTGTAACAGGAAGTTTTATCGTTTCTAAGGTATTCCCTGCGTGGAAGAGCGGATACTTTTCGTGCGGCGGTACTGATGGACGAAGGGCCCAGCCAAAGCCATCCATATCGTTTCTCCTCCTTTCCATTTCAGCGGCAATGGCCTCTTCGGACGGCTTTTCAGCACGGATATTCGCGCTTGCACCCCCAGAAAGGAGCGCCTGGAGCATCGGGACGCTTCTGGAGTCAATCGCCGCAAGGACGGAGTCGGCCGTCACAACGGCCCCGTGTGAGATGAGGAGCTTCACTAGACCGACGTCATGCCTCGCACAGGCCAGACAGCTTCGTCCCTCGTTGTCAACTGCGTTAACGTCTGCTCCGGCCTCAATCAAAAGTCTCGCGGCAGTCCCATTGAACGGCCCAGGCCAGTTCCCATCAGCTTTGAGGGCCGTAAGGAGGGGCGTTTGTCCATTCTGGTTGCGGATATTCATGTTGGCTCCAGCCTCGAGTAAATAGGGCAATGCTTGATGAACTTGCCACCAATGATCTCCCCTCGCTACGGAGTGAAGAGGAGAATTGTTTCCGCCGACCATATTCTTGCCACCCACGTACCCTCTGCCATATGCCATCTCGTTTATGTCGACCCCAAACTTCTCCACTAGCAATTTGACCATCGGCAAATTGGGAAGTTCTCGCTGAGTTGCCTCGATTAGTAAAGGCAGAGGGTTCTGGGCCACTTTATTTGGATCCGAGATGTCTCGCCTCGCAAACCAGAGACCTGGCCGGGATTTGTCCCCGAAAGCGTGCCAATCACCACTTTCAAAACCTTTCTGGACCACAATATCACCCACCGTCTCTGCAAGTGAAGTATAGCCATGGCTGACGAGAATGGTGAAGTTGCTAACGCCGGTCTTGGCGCTGAGGAATTCAACTCCCTCATGTGCCATCTTTTCAATAAACTTCCACTCCTTCTGTCTCAGAAATGACAACAAGTGGTTCTGGTTGATCCTATCAGGCTGAATCATCCCAGAGGCACCGAAACTCTCAAGTCTAGCCTCCCTCGATGAGTTGTACAGTACTTCTTCAACCATCCCTGTCCCAGTGACGGATGCTGCTTCTTCAACACTCCAAGCAGGGTTTCTAGCTCTCATGGCGGTTAAGCACATTGCGATGTAGTCATGCCCCTTGTAGAAGGCTTCGCTGATGTAACCACTTTTCGGGAAACGCAGATCGAGCTGGTCGAAGTGTTTCTCCTCGAGGCCGTTTCTCACACACATTTCCAGAATCTCTTCTAATCTGGTTGTTTCAACGCTGTTCGTATCACTATCCTGCCTGTATCGACCTCCCCGTTTTGGAAAACGCCTCGTGTCCCTCGAGCGGAGAGGAAGCTGATCATTGAAAATTTCGTCTTCCTGACAACCGCTGTTCCACAACTGGTCCTCGTCCTCGAAGGAGGCACAAGCAGAAAAGACATGACCTTTTTTGGGATCAGCCCCGGCATCCAAGAGGAGCGAAACGGTCTCTGGCCTCCCAGATAGGCAAGCGTAATAAAGCGGTGTGCTGTTATGCTGATCAGACGCGGCAGCATCCACTCCGAGGACAGCAGAATCTGACGATGGTGTTCGTTTCCTCAATTCGTCCAATAGTAGCCCGACGACATTGCTCTGTCTGCAGCGAGAGGCAAGGTGCAATGGGGTCAATCCTTCGTGCGTGGCTTTGGTAGGATCTGCCCCGGCGTCGAGGAGTTTCTTGGAGTGTTGCTCCCCAAGTATCACGGCCCGGTGCAAGGGTGTGGCGCCAAGGTTATCGACCCTATCAAGGTCCTTTGTTCTCGAAATCACCACGTCGATCGGCATGATCACACCCTGCTCGAATCTTGAGAAGGAAGCGCGAGAGCAGAGAATATGCAAGGGAGTGAGCCCGTCATGATTCACCTGCTCCAAATCTAGACCCAAGTCAAGAAGATTCTCCCATAATGACACCAAGGAGGGCCCGGAATATGAATCATGGTTGCGATAAGACATGGCTAGCTCATGGAGTAGGCCGTTTCCGCCATTATCAACAGCATGCAAATCCAGCCCCAAACCACGAACAAAGTCGAACCGTGACTGTTCATTACTCCTATGACGATTTGTGTCGTGGCAGTGGATTGCTTCGTGCAAAAGAGTACGACCCTTCCGGTCGCGGTGATGCATCGAAAAGCCTCTCTCAATGAGCTGCGTAATTACCGGGTACTTTTCTTTGGAGGCCGAAGTATCACTCAACAGTTTGAAAAGTACGGTCCTCCCCTTTCCGTCGGTCGCGTTGATATCGGCACCTGCTTCAATAAGTACATCCATCAGGTGAGGCTTGAAATCCCTGCGCATGGCGAGGAGGGGCGTGAGCCCAGCCTTGTTCTTTGCATTGGGATCAGCGCCAGCCTTGAGAAGAGCCCTGAGCAAGTCCGCGTCCGTTCTCCACTGATCAAGTGCAAGGTGGAATACTCCATTGCCGTCACGGTCAGTAACGCTGCAGTCAGGTCCATACTCGAGGAACTTCAATGTGGTTTCAACATGATAGGCAGAGAGCTTTTTGAGAAGAGGTGTCTGACCATCCTTTTGAGCCAGATTAATGTCGGCATGGCCTTCCTCGATCAAGACCACCATGGAGTCTATCGATGGAACCTGGTGGATTGGTGCGGCCCCTGAGTCGTCGGTTGCATTGGCATCAGCTCCGGCTTGAATAAGTAGTCGGGTTAAGACAGGAGAAGAGACTGCGTAGTGCAGAGGCGTCCGATCCCATCGGTCGCGCTGATTGATATCAGCACCTGCATTGACCAAGAGTGAGAATATGGTTTGCAGATTCTCGGCATTCCTATTGTCCGCCGTATGACCTCCGCGACTTCGGGATTCACACAACCGATGCAGACAGTTTTGCCCATTGGGATTTGGCTTCTCTGCAAAGGGCATCAAGAATCCCATTGAATCAAACTCGTCGCCACTATCCAAGCTTTGAACGCGAGGATCCGCACCAGCCTCCAAAAGACACCTGATAGTCTCAACATCGGCGGTACCGCAGGCTACATAGAGAGCCGTATCTCCACGGACCTTTTTATTAACATCGACTCCTGGATGCTGAAGAATCCTAGCAACAACCTTGGACTTGGCGCTTCTGGCTGCCCACGCCAAAGCACGGTGGGCGGTCTCAATGTCCTTGAGGAATGGCAGGAATGCGCCCACGGATTCAGCATGTCCATTGTCGCAGGCATACATGAGAGGGGTATGTCCAACAGTTACAGGAGCGTTCCCGCATCTCCTGCCTGGATTCTCTTGAGTTTTAGGTGTTAGAGGGTCTACACCAGCCTCGAGAAGCACGCTGACGACTGCGTGATGGTTCAAGTTGGCGGCTTCGTGCAGAGGCTTCAACCCACTTACGGATTCAGGTTGGTCCGGGTTTGCACCGGCCTTGATCAACTCATAGACTGCTGCTTCGTGGCCTTCGTGGGCTGCCCACCACCTAAATTCACAATGCTCGTTAACAATCTGAGGCCATGAGAAAGCAAATGAAAACTTACAGAGGGGTTCTGCCAGTCGCATCCGGCAAATCTGGCTCCATGGTTTGAGTGAGTTCCTCCAGATAAGAACACAGGCCAAGCTTGGCAGCTATATGGATCTTCGTAACTCCCTGTGGAGCTCGTCGGGACAAGGCGTTCCATTTGATTTGTAGCCAAGCCTTCATGTCTCTCTCATCGTCCAAGAACTGACGAACCAAGACGTTGACGTCCGTCTGATCTTGCTCAGCAGCTTCGGATCTACGGATGTGATGCGCCCAATTGACGGCAGCATACTCGAAGAAGGGATGTTTCAATCTCAGCTGGACCTCATCTTTCGGGACGGGGTTCTGAAACATATGCCAGTTGTCGCCGTCGGAATCTTCGTTATATTCCTCCTCCTCTACCACGATGGACTTCAGACTTCCAGAAGTCAGATACCGCAAGCATGCAACCGCCAGCTGCGCATGAGTTGGCCCCATCTTCAGAACCGGATATCCGGAACCATCAGACCGAGTGGTGCCTTTTAGGTATTCCGTAAATGAATGATGAATGACAGATACCGTTTCATCCGCCAAGATCTCCAGCAACGGCCCGCACGCAGCTCGGATCAGGTCCTTGGTGGCTTTGAGATCTCTCTCCTTGCCGTCTGGATTGTTGGCCTTGATCATTTCGGCGAGTTCCAGAAGTCTAAGTGGCCGTGCGGAATGAGTCACGGCCTGCAGGATCAGACGCTGCACACTGTCGGCCACACCCGACCGCCTAGAGTGCTCCTTCAAGAGGTCTGTGTAGAGCACGTTCAAATCAGCAGGTAGATGGCCAAGGACGGTTTTCACATCAGCACCTGGCTCGACAAAGGCGTCCATTGCGAGTTTTGCGTAGAGAAACAGCCCGTTGGCTCTGCCAGGCACAGCGTCCATGATCGTCTTCCAGTCGGCCTGTGGGATCGTGGATCGCGACAAGGTAAACTGAACAAATGTCGCAATGTCGATGTCCACCATGTTCTCCTGCAATCGAATTTGAAGGCAGTGGGATTGGAAGGCTCTCAGCGGCCCTTCAATCGTTGGAACTGGACGGCTTGTGATCAAGACTTTTACCTTCTGAGGTTTCCACTTGCCCAAGGTAGCAAGAGCCTGTAGAAAGGACTCATTGCCTTTGTCCATTTCGTCGAGCGCATCGGCCACACAGAAAACCCTGTTTGACAATCCAGAGAACGCCATATAAAGATCTTTCCACAAATCTTCCATTGAAACGCTCTCGATTGATCTTTTAGACTCTAAATAATCGTTGAGCTTCTTTTGCAGAGGCGGACTATAAGTCAAGATCTGATCCATCCAATCTCGCAGCAGCGCCTCAGGCTGGTGGTTCGCTTCAATAATCTGACGGAAAAAGAAAAATACAACGGGAGAGCCTGGGCTGGCCTTCGCAAGCCCATCAATAAGGCTTGCTGCCATGACAGACTTTCCGGAACCCGGGATGCCTTTGATCCACAGCAACCCGTGTTGGTCGTCCTCCAGCCATTGCTTGTATGTGTCGCTCGATGTTAGCCAGGATCCCGTCCCCGAGACGTGGGAGGCCAGGTGCTTGCGGTATTCACCGCCCGCAATGTCGTATGAGGTTGGCCGGAGCCAGGCACGGATTTTTTGGATGATGTCTGCCGGCTGAGGGAGGATCTGTTCCGGGTTGTAATTGCTAACATCGTCGCGGTCAATCATGACGGCATCAACATCGCTGTCGCTATTGACATAATCAATCTCGTAAGACGTCATGATGGAGGAAATGTACTGCCGTAGGAGACTTTATCTGCACTTGAAATTCGCTTGCTGCTGCTTACGGCGCAAAACGAGCTGTTGGTAGCCTTGAGCTGCTTGGAAAGGCTGTAATGGGAGGGGGCATCAAAAATATAGTGGTTAGCCAAAGTTCTTTTTGGACAACAAAGTCCTTCGACTGTTGGCAGATGAGAGCAAGTTGATGGCGTGTGTCATTGAAGGAGTGAAGAATGGGTGCCTGCCTCCTGATCGAGCCATGGCCGACCAGTTGCTGCCTTGTCGCACCACCCGGGTGAGCACGGAGTCATCATCCGGACCCCGGTGATTGGCAGCTTGGCCTAGGCAGTCGGGTGGCTATGTCACGACGTAGCACTGTTTATGCAGGCATTCTTATGTGGGGAGGGGCGAAGCTGTCAGCCTTGGTCTCTGGCTACCGTTGTGAGCATCTAGGACCATAACCATTTACTATGTTGGAAACTTTGGCCTCGTGGAATATTCTTTCACGGTAAATTCCATTGAAACAAATGGCAAACCATCTCTGAAGCTCTACGACTCATCTTTCTTGAAACGACCCTTTGGGTGGTAATACCCTGTGAAACTGACTTTTGCCGATCGAATACGCAATTCCCATAGTTTAGTTGTTACACAATATCCTCGCAAAGGAGCAAAAGTGGCAGTACATTCTCAAAAGATCATTTCTTCTAGGAAGGCAACCGTAGCCTACCCTGTTTAGATCCATGGACGAAAATACTAGCCAGATATATTTATCAGATAACATACACTCAAATTCGGTACTTGAGAACAGAGGATGGGGAACAATCTGATACCTTTGATGGAAAGGTAAAAAGAGGAGACTTCTTCGAAAAGAGATACATTTGCTGGTGAGCCGGGGCCCACGTTCTATCCTAGGGAAAGCTTATACAACGTAGCTAGATCTCATATTTAGAAATTCCACATACTCTTTTCCTCTAGCTATGTTCTGTTTTAGAAATGCCCACCTTTGAAAGATGAGACTTTCTTGATTTTGAGCCTTAATGACTGCAAACTTAAGTTGCTGAATTGCATTAACTACTTGATCCAGCAAGATGGAACCCACGAAGCTAACCCTGGGTTCATATGACTCCTGGATCTCAATCTATTCTATGGCTTTTGCCGTAAAAGGCTTTTCTACGTTATTTATAATTTGGGCTCGTGGTTGTTCTTCCCTACCACACTAGGGGCATGTATTCTAGTACAAAATATCTTTTATTGGGTAAAGCATTACTTACCTCCGAGGGACCCATTAGCGTTTGACGCTCAATTGAGAGACTAACTATATCGCTATATAATTCCTGTGTCCTTATCTTAGATTCAGTGCAGTGCTGTCGCCCTTCTTTGTGCCCGTGAGTGACACAGGGGTAAAAGAATCTCATCAACATCGCTTGCATGACCACTACGGGAAAGGCTGCTTTATATGCTACTATGAAACTCGCCACCAAGATCTGAGTTGTTGAAATACATGCCTGAATCTTAGCCCGCGGGCGACCGTGAATCTCTCACCCCCGAGCCGGTCAATAACATATCCAGATATTCCAACTGCGTTTCAGCATCTATCGTCTTTCTGGCGTCTTTACCTAGCCTATCAGCGCGGGCCCGGGCTACAAGAGCCATCAAGGCTCGTGCCGCAGCAAACTCGCCGCGGCGCATATGGCAGATGCTGAGGCTCCATCGCGCGTTCTCAACTTGGGCCGACGCTTTACCATCGACAATCTGCTGAGTGTATGCTTCAAGCACCTCAGTCCTGAGCTGGAGCGCCCTTTCTAAATAGTCTGCCCTCGAAAGTCGTGAGCTGCTTTGCTCGGCTGGTTGTGCCAACCTCGGTCCCGCCTTAGAGTCGGTCTGGTCTAGGCCCAAATCCGAATTCGCTGCAGGCTGAGCCCTACAAAAATCCTGGCGATGGATGCCAGGAGCTTCTGTGGTCGCGCCCAGTGTAGACGGCTGCTGGGTTGTCGAAGACGAGGTAGCGCTTTGGGCAAGGGGCGGCTCAGCCAAGGATCCTAGGTAGTGCCTGCGAAGAAAATCATGGTCGAAGGTGGCTATATGTGTAGACCACTTAGAAGAGCATCTATGGAAATACTTAGGCTGCATCACACTCACCTGGATAGCCAGCTAGCCCGAGCCCTAAGGTGGTAGACCGGGGGGTCAAGCGCGGTTCGTGTCCTGGAGGCAGCATGCAGGGCAAACGACGATGAGAGATCCAACGATAGGCGGCAATGAAAAAGCTCTAAACCGCCTCAAGCAGGGACGCAGTGGTTTCGGGGTTGATGTCACGGGAAATGATTGTGGCAAGGCGTCTAGGGATGTTCTCGTCAGCATTGAAGTGGAACTACTAGCCCATACGCCTTGCTGCCCAAGCAACGGTAGAGTAATCCCAACTTGATATGTTCAACATGGCCAGATCGCGATTTTCCCAGCTTGACAGTGTTAACTGATCTTCTGAGAGAACCGACAAATTTCATTTTTAATTAAGTTTTTATGAAGAATCAAAAAGGTGTTATTCATTCAAGTTCCTGGTTTATTATATCAAATGTGATGTTGATGCCCTGGCGGCTTTTGGCAGTGGTCTTACACGCATATGCATGCCTCAGCATCCCCAAAGGAGGGGTAATTCCAGCTGAACCAGCTGAACCAGCTGATTCTGCAGGCATTAGGCAGGAAAGACCCACTGCTACGTCAGATATACATAAATGTAAGCCTCTAACCAGATCAAAAGCTGAACGATTACACAGTTACAAGGATGAGTCGGTGCGACTTCTTGGGGGTGTCTCACAAAGCCTTGAACAACATCCTAGGATTTGTATCCAATAATGCAAAGCCACGCCCAGAATTCTCATGGACCAGCGTGTAAAATTACGACTGATCTTTGGGGAGAAGGGGTTTGTACCACATTGATATCAGAATAAGAGGGATTTTTAGTATAAAAGTCAAGGTAGGTGTTGATAAGGGTTGCATCGTTACAAGGGTAGCTCAATAATCGTTATAAGCATGCATTATCCTACGTGCTACAATAATAATAGCTGGCAGATTCCCACCCTAAAAATTTCGAGGGGCATACCGCGGACTTCTCCCCCACGTCGCCGAAATCACTGCAGGTTGGAAGATTCAAGATCCAAATTTCGTAGCCTACCCTATCATGGCTGCCGAAGTCTCCATAGTAGCCAGAGGCAGCGATGGAATCCCTTGGGTTCCTGCTCCCCTCACTGCCGAGAGCCTTACCGTTAGAACCGGAGGCGTGGGGAGAGCCAGGCTTGCCGAGCAGGATGCGGATCTTGGCCAAAAACCCCAGAAATATTTCAAAGAGGTGCCTATGTACGACAAGTTCTACTTCGCCATTGTGTGCGCTCTTCAACTAGAGTACAATGCAGTGGTCAGCTCAGTGGACTATCAGTGGCCAACCACTCCCTTTGACCCCGATGATCCGAACGTGTACACTCTTGCAAGGATGGGCGGGCACAACGTGGTGATCGCGCGGCCACTGGATGTTGGATCGGGGCAAGCCCAAAGCATTACGGAAGCTCTGAGAAGAAAGTTCACCAAGGTAGCCCTGTTCTTACTGGTGGGCATCTGTGGCGGCGTGCCCTTCCCTTCGGTGCCACATCTCCCTGAGCATGTTATTCGCAGGATCATTCTCGACGACGTTGTCATTAGCAGCTCAATTGCCCAATATTTGTATCGGGGGCAGGCCAGGCCTGATGGATTCCAGATGCGGAATATTCTGAGCGGGAGCGGCTGGCCTATGCTACCGAGCCCTCGAGCCAGAGCCCTTGCGCAAGCCCTGGAAGGACCCAACTGGTTGGAAATCATTGAGGGAAACATGAGAGACAATCTTGTGGAGCTGCAAGAATACCATTACGATGCTTACATGTACCCTGGCACAGAGCGAGACAAGTTGTATCAAGCCTCTTATGTCCATAAGCACAATGAAGCACAAGACTGCGCTTGTGCCAAAGATGAGCATGAGACGTGCGAGGACGCAATACGCACTGCATGCGAATATATCTGTGATAAAAGTCGCTTAATTAACGATGGAGCCAGCCAACAGCGAGGCGGCTCGCCTAATATACATCTGGGAGTCATGGCATCGGGAGATATAATTATGCGATCCGGAGAGCTCCGAGACAAGATCTCGAGAGAGCAACAGGTCATGGCCTTTGAAATGGAGGGTGCAGGCGTCCAGATTGGCTCATCTTCTTGTCTTGTCATCAAGGCGGCGTGTGACTACGCTGATAGCCATAAGAGGAAGGATTTCCAAGAGTATGCTGCCGGTGTTGCTGCATCGGCTGCGAAGGCGGTGCTGCAGTGGTATAGTCCTAAGCCTGAGGATGGTGAGTTCTTTCTGACTTTATGCAAACTGCCTCCCTTACTTTAGCATTCCATTCTCCCCTCTTAAGAAACAAGTGGCCTTTGAATATTCTATTAATACTTCTCCGATTCGCAGATGAAACGGACCGCGCCGGCGTGGAAAATGTGGTTTTCAGATCATTACCACCTGTCGAGGCGTGGAGTGACGGTCGTGGGCTTCTTAAGACGATGACTGAACATTGTTTCGACGAACTTGAAAGTTTGCCGAAGCATGATACAGTGTTGCTCATTCAAGGTTCACATGGGCTGGGGAAGACTGAGTTGTGTCGAGTATTTGCTAAGCGTTTCCAGTCAAGGTATGTTGCTGCCTACAAGTCTCTGGAGACCCAGTTTCAATTTGAGTTTGCTCACTCTGCACAGATACCAGGCCGTATGGATGATCAATGCGGGAACCGCGTTCGAGCTGGAGTTGGGACTTCGCACTATCGCCTCGGAAGATCTGAAAATCGCACTAAAAGCCCCAGGGTCCATGCAGTCCGAGACTGATGATCTCACTGGGTTGGTTAATGCAGCGAAAATGCAACTAAAGAACAAAGAGAGGCCGTGGCTCCTCATCCTGGACGGGTATAATGACACCGTGGACTATGATATAAGACACTATCTTCCTTCAAAAGCTGCTCAGCCTTATTTTTCGAGACATCTTTCGCATTTAGGCACCATCATTATCACGACCACGGACGCTTCTCTCCGCCTGCAACTCGGCGAAAGCTCCATGTCGGTGAACAGTCTTTCAGTAGATGAGGCAACTCGTATCTTCAGGCATGAGATCAGACCCATCCCTGATTCTGTACTTATCGACAATCTAGTCCGGGATATTTTGTTTAAGCTGCAGTTGCACCCAGTGGCTATCAAGATAGCTGCCGGAATCATCCAGAAGAGGCCTCCAACCCAGCACATCCACAAGGCACTGGGGAATCTGCTCGGGCACCTATCCAAAGACACTGTCTCCCCCAAGACAGACGTGGAAGATATTCTCAAGGGCGTCTGGAGGCCATGGGAAATTGCTGTAGCTAGAATTCGCCGTGACGAGGCCGAACAACCAATAGGGTCCCTAGAGCTTCTAGAGCTCCTAAGCTTTCTTGACGGTAATGGCTTGAGTTGCAAGGCCGCCGAAATAGCATGGACGGTAACTAAGACAAGCCCTACTAGCTTTTACAAGAAAGGACTTAGCTGCTTCATGCAGGGTCGTCAGTGGGAAGAGAGTAATTTCCACAAGGCGGTAGAGGTACTCGCAACCGCCCGTCTAGTTCATGTTTTGACGACTGGGGACGATACAATAGTCTCCATGGAACCTTTACTGAGCCTGTGTGCATACAACTACCTCTTTGCTACCTTGCAGGACAAGAAGAGCGCCTGGATCAGGGCCATGGCAACACTTGCCATCATGGCACCAACAGGGTTCACGGACTGGGACCGCGCCTCACGCCGGGGCATAGCCCCTCATGTCAAGAGTTGCGTTGCAAAATCTCCGGGATATGAGATGCTCTGGACGGCATGTGGTCTCAGTCCTGGTACCGACATTGTTCTTGTTTTGGGCATGGTCCTGTTCGAGAACGGGCTCGCAGAAAATGCCAAGTCTTTGCTGTCGAAGCTGGTTGATCAACTGTCGGGAGCGAATGGCAAGATTGACGAGATCAAAGCCCTTGACGTGAAGATGTTCCTTGCAACAACGCTATACGATATGGGAGACCGGAGTCAAGCACTTGCCTTGCGGAAAGAAGTCGTGGAGGCTTGTCAACGGCAAAGGGGTAAATCAGGACCTGGTGGCGAGGCCGAGTGGCGCTATCTCCACGCTGCCAGTGCGTTGGCGGAATCATTATCCTTGCTTCCTGAACGGCGTGTTGAGGCTGCTAACCTTCTGAGAGATGTGCATGACATGGCTGCACTTCTATCACCGCCAGGCAAAGTATCGGTAGCACTTCTTCGCACTAAATCGAGGCTGGCTAAGGTGCTGTATCAGCTCGGTGCATATCGCCACGCTTTCAATCTCCGCGATGAAGTAGTGAAGATTTTAGATGGTGAACCAAACCTTCAAAGCGTGCAATATAATATGGAGGCAAAGGAAGAGTTGGCTCAGAGTTTGTCAAACATGGGACGCCATACAGACGCTCTTAAACTCCGTGACGCTATACATGAGTTCCGTGTGGCCACGCTTTCACCAGAACACCCAGAAACGAGTCTATCCTCTATCAACCTGGTTATTTCCTTTTCAAAAATGAACCTCTCAACTAGAGAAAGTTCCCTGTCTCAAAAGATCACCATAGACGCTGCTGAAGAAAGGCTGTCGAATGTGCTAGGTGAGCATCACACTGTGACGGTCCGGGCCAAGTCCAACATAGCTCGTCTTTACCTAGCTAGAAAAGACTTTGAAAAGGCCCTTAGCAAGGTGCTAGAGGTAAGACAAATCATGGCTAGCCGGGGTGTCAAACTACTAGGCAAACAAAAGGGGGACTACGACCAAGATATGCTGGACTGCGATCGCCTGCATGCTGAGCTGCTCCTGCGGCGGTGGACTCAAGCAGACCAGCGGGATGCCTTGATGCTATGGAGGCAGATCACCAAGCGCTTGCGTAATCAAAACGCAGGGACTCGGCAGGTGTCATATGCGATCCTCAGAGTGGCACGGTGTTATATGAAGCGCAACGAGCTGGACAATGCCGAAGCCAAGGTGGAGGAGGCGAGCAGACTCCAGCAAGATGGCTTTTACGACAACACGTTGGACTGTAAAATACTTCAGGCCGATATTCTAGAAAGACGAGCCGACGCGTGCGACTTATTATCCCCGCGGAACTTAAGTAATAGCGGCTCTGAAGATGACCAGAAACAGGAGATCAGGTCAGTCACCACAGTTTGCCCTAGCTAGATCTCCGAGATGGCTAACATAGGACTACAGGCCTGACGGAGAGTATGTCCCCGAGGACCGAAACAAACTTTTTCGCTACGTATGGTTGTGCCAGAATGATCGTTGTCAACACGTTGCTGGGAAGCCTTACGTGATGGAAGCCTGCTACTGCAGACTTTCGCGACGCCGAGCCGGCACAATGGTTTGTGTAAGTACCCCCAACGCAAGAAACACTGTTTTCTTCGGCTCTAACCCTTTATCGTGGCTTATCTTCTAATAAGTGCTACTAGTGCTGCTGCCATCGTTATATGCGATTCGAATCCTTGGAGTCGGACTACTCGTGCTCATATCAGACTGACTCGTCGAGCTGCTCCAACGCAGAGGAAGACGGCTACTTTAACCTGGAAGAGATATTCCGCTGCTATAATCGGCAGTGCCGAAAGCCTCGTCATACATGCATTCGCGCCAAGGGCTCGCAGCTTGGAGACATCGTACCCAGCAAGGTCGGGTGTTTCTGTCGCCCTTCTGCTAGCATGCCAAACGTCATGCTATGTGTAAGTTTGCGAGGAAACAGCGAGATTTTCTGGCATTTTACGCTGACCTCACGCAGTGCCACTGCCACAAACCCATGATGGCCGTATCCAGACGTAAGAGATGGAGCTGGGGAGCGGCCGGCCCCAGCAAGGACCCGGACGACTGGGACTCTCCCAGCGACCTGGGCACCAACTGCCCCAGCGGGTCAGACGATTTTCTGTCTGTGATTGACCCCAACTACGTGCCAGAGCCAACCCCTAATGATCAGGATCGTGGTGATGATGACGACTACGAGGAATCCTTCTGCGGGTCGGACAGTGCGAGCGTGTTTTACTCAGTTAAGCTCAACCAACAAAAGCTGCCACATGACTCTCAATGAGCAAAGTCAGAAATTCAATGATACAGTCTATGAAGAAATACAACGGAAAGATTGAAATTGTCGACAATGAGATACAGAGATATATTGGCATTAAAGAACCAACAATTGTCAATGTCTTTTAAACGGCGTATTGAGTCCGGTCTCGAGCGGTCTTCTCTCTGTAGGGTAGCTCACTAGCCCCCCGACCGCGTCGATTTTCATCGTTACTCAATGCCATATCTACATCATCAATGACCTATCGGTTTTGATACTGAATTAATAATCAAAGGATTATGAAGAAATTGTAGTAGTGAAATTAGGCAGAAAAATGTGTATGTATCTAAAAACGTCACGTCGGTTCGTAGTCCTTCCTTTCCTCGTATATCAACCTCCATATGAAACCTTTGTTTCCGTAATAACACTAATTCCTTCTCCTTGATGCGCAGAGCTATTACCTCTTGTTACCATGCCTCTTCTGCCGAGTCTCCCTAGATACTGCTCCTCGAAGCTCTCAAAGCTGTTGTCGTCACTTGTGTTTCCATCCTTCTTCTTGACCGTTGTTTTCACGGCCCACAGCTTGGCTTGATCGTCATCTTCTCCGCGCTGATTGGGAAGGTCGTCACGACTAGGCAGCTCGTATGATTCCATAATTCTCTTTGATCTTTGCTTCTTAGAGGTATTTGTGTTGGAAAAGGGGGTGAGCTTTGTGCTATGACTTTCTGGTTGGCTGGAGGATGACATGAGGCGGGAGGTGAGTATAAAGGGGAGGTATCGCATGAAAAATGGCTTCAGGGCTGGGACAGAAGCGCAGATGATACCTGCGTTCACTTCAATGAAGCCCCAGATGACTTGACCAGATACTTCCCATGAGTAATCGACCGCAGTGAGCAACCGGGGCATGAGAATCGTTCGCTGTATCGCGGCGGCGCACACGCTATTTGAATAATTAGAAAGGGGGCAGAATTTTGGAGGACTGAGGGCTTGACGTACAAACCACCAGCGGCAAATATAATGATCAGCGAGATCTTTTGGCGCAATGGGATCTTGAGCGGTAAAACAACCTTCACGGGAATGAACAAGATGATAATGTCGATGACGATATTGGCGATGCTCAACGTCATCATCGGACCCATTTTGCCAATACATGATCCTTCGACCTCCGGCATCCAGAATTTGTTTACTGGACTACACTGGAAGATGATGTAAAATTGGTATGCAACTGTATAGGCCGTGACGATACCGATGAAGGCATAAACGCATATTCGGAAGTACTTTTCGGGGGACAGTCGAAGATAGAGTGTTAAGATGGATAGCTTCGAAAACGAGACCGATGTCGAGTAGGTTATCGTCAACACAAATTGGTACTAAGAAAACTATCAATTGATTGTCTTTCCAATTCAAGACCGACAAACTCGACTTACAATCAATAAGTTCCTGAAGTCGGGTGCCGGTATATCCCAAATGTGATTGCCAGAGCCTGCTTGTAGTGCTAGGAGACGATTAGCTTTTCTTCAAGTTATCACCATTTCGAGATTGCGGTCTAACTACCTTTCATCTCAACGATCGAAAATACAAGTCCAAGAATGAACGAAACGACAACCAGAACTAGTCACAGGGATTAGCAAAAATGCAGTCGATTTTCTAGTCAAAATTGTGACTAACAATCGTCGATGCCAAGATTGCGCACAACATATCCTCGGGTGAATATTCGGACGGCTACGGCGAGGCCAGCGATGACTGTTGTGGCGATGCCTGTGGCTACTGCTCCCTGTGCACTCGTCGGGGGATTCACCGGGGTGCGAACTTCCCCTGCGGGTACGGGCATCGCCCATAGGGAATCGTTATTCGGGTCCAGCATCGCAGTGGAAACTGCAAGTATTAAACCCTCGGCTGGCTGGTGATCGGCATGTGAGGCCCAGGCCTGATGCCACTGGCAAGTCGAAACGGCTCGACGGCTGGGACGCTCTGTGGAAAGCTGGGGAAAAGAAAAAAGAAAGGAACGCCGGTTGACTTCGAGAACGTATCCAACAAAGAAAAGAAAGTGGAGGGGGGCAAGAGATAGTTAAACCTGCATATCGAGCCGTGGCCCCGTCCGATCAAGGCAGGGGAACGAATCTACGTGAACGTCAAAAGGGAATCAATGCCCCCGCCCATCTCATTCAGCATCTGTAGTTCAGCCATGGGGTAAATGCAGGAGCACGTCCTCGCTAGAGTTAGTACAGCCCGCGATTAACTCCGGCGATTTCCCTGAACAGTCAGGCATCTTCGTCTCGCATGAAGCTTCTTATCCAAGGCACGACCCTGATAGGTCCAAATGTTTTCTCTAGTTGTAACTACCTAGGTAAAGGCGTGTCAGTGAGTGGGCCAGAGTCAATCTCCGGATAACGGTGAGCGTGGCCCAGAAAGAGGTAGGCCCGATCTGGGTCTTTGAAGAGATACAGTATGCATTCCCCCAGATTTTGTTCGGCTGAGGGCCAGGGGTGAGCTTATGACCGTTGCCATGCCCGCTAAAAGATAACCGGGATAACCAGGGAAATAGGCAGTCATCGCCAGCAAGGGACGAAAGGGGGCTGCAAGTACGTGGTCAAACCCCATTTAGGAATAGATAAACACTAGTCGGTTGGGCATCGTTTCATGTATGCTCGCGTGCAATAACATCAGGGAAAGACTGCATCCTGGGGTGCGAGGGGTTTCGATAGTCTCTCTGCCCCTTGATCGCCTCGTCAGGGATTTTCACAGGGATTAGGAATCTGGGGGTGGGGGTAGACCTGGCGAGCAGACTGCGCGGTTGTAATTGTCGGTCTTTAGACTGAGATCACCGGCAGGTCGAGTCGCGAAATTCTCGTTTATTGGTTCTCATGGACCAAAGTCACTAGGCGCTGTTGTTGGGCGGGATCTGCATAGCTTTGTGACGGCTCACCCCATGCACGCATCGTTTCATAGATCTGTTGTCACCACCCGCGCCGAAACTGGCGCTACAGAAAGCCAACAATCAAATCAGCCCGCGCTTGTTTTTAGTATTAAAAGCCATAGCGTCGCCACCAACCGGTGGCCACAGCTTGGGCGGCCGACGTAGGGGGGCACCAGTATCTGGACCGTTGAGTAACCCATATCGCGATATGGAGCGGCCGTTCATTGGGGTAAAACCTGTAGAGTGCGAGACCAGACTGTGCCGGGTATGCCCTACCTGAAATGACCTTGTGCCGCAATGAATCGACTCGCCAATGTTGTTAGTTAGACTACCAATGCGCTCCAATGCATGCATGAGAACTTTGGCGGCTAGTACGGCTTACCTTACTCGTGCTCGCTTGGCACTGCTTTATTCGTCGGATCGGGGTGATATGCCCCTGGCGAGTGCCTAGGTGGTTTTCTACGACTCAGTGTCATGCATGTAGTAGTCTCACAAAGGGCTATTTATCTCGCAAAGCCTGAGGCGACTTCGTCAAGCCGACCTTCCCCAACTTTTCGAGGGGGTAGGGGGGTCTTGTTCTCCATTACATGATAGAAAGCCAACTCATCTGCTAAGATCGGGAAAGATCTCATCGTGGCCGGGCCGCAACCTAATGTCCGAGCAAATGTTGAGATGAGAAGTAGCTTTGCGTTCTTGATGTCCGTCAAGGATACTTATAGAATGCTCGGGTCCGAGGTTTTAGCACCACGTTTTCTCCTCTGTTGTTATTCACAGCATGTCTCGCAGGGAGCACCCACATGAGCATACCATTTAAATCCTTGCGTCCTTGCCACATCTTCTCTCGCCCTTGCTATGGATGTAACAGGCGATAGCCGACCCCAGGCTACTGCGCACCCCTGTAGGTCTAGTCATGCGCAGTCGTTCTAAGAAGATAACTAGAGTGGCAACAGTTGTCGAGGAATGCTGCATCTAATATGATATTCCGGGGACTACTCCTTCCGTACTCGGGGGAAAATGGGGAACATTAGGGTAATAAGTCCTCTGCAAAGCTCTTCTACGTGGTAATTACCATGACTGAAACCGTAATGAGACGATATCCATCTTCTTTTATTGATACATACTTAGGTATTTGGTGACCGTGAGGGAAAGGTGTCAGCACGCAACAAGAGTAAGTATCGAATCTGAGATGGCTGCCCTCTCTAGGCTTCCATCATACAACCTTGACCCAAATACAATGCACAGGGATCTTGTGAGAGTCAACGCTTTCTTGTGGCACAAATTGAGCTATTGTGAGCCATGATTTGACTAAAATGCCTCTCCTTTTACTATAAGGTATGCTGGGACTGGTTTACACGATGTGAAAATATTTTCGATAAGTCTTAGATCCGATTATGATCATCAAATCATGATTGTAGCGTAGTGGATCTAGAAGATAGGATGCACTTGATTGAATTCTTAAAGGATGCGGATCACGACCTTTCCCGTGTGGTTTGCCCTCCACAGGTAATCATAAGCCTCTCGGGTTTGGTTGAAATCAAAGACACGGTCAATGACAGGTTGGATTCCATTAGCTTCAAAAGAAGCAAGCATGTCTTGTAGTTGTTCCCGAGATCCTACAACGACTCCTCGCACAATACAGTGTCGATCCAGGGCCAGGAAAGCGGCATCCGGCCCCCGAACTTCTCGACCAGCTCCCAGCGGATCTGGATTCGTGATGTGGCCAATGCAATGAATCAAACCATTGAACCCAATGGCGTCAAACGATGCTTGCAGCGTTAGAGTACCCCCAATCTCGATGATATGATCTACGCCTTGGTCCTTGGTGATTTTCTTCGCTTCTGCCGCCCAATCTGGATTGGATCGGTAGTTTATGGTATAGGTGGCGCCAAGTTCTTTCGCTTTGGCAAGCTTTTCATCTGAAGATGACGTGACGATAGTTATGGCGCCAGCCGCGTGCGCGATCTGCAGTCCAAAAGTCGAAACACCTCCAGTGCCTTGAAGAAGAACGACTTGCCCGGGACGAATAGGGATCAGCCCGTACAAGGCATTCCACGCCGTCAGGCCTGCGCATGGGAGGCAGGACGCTTCTTCAAACGACAAACAGTCTGGAATCTTCACAACTCCCGTTTTTGGAAAGATGAAGTATTCGCCTAGTAGTCCTTGACTCTCACCCCCAAGTTGGCTCAGACTGATTTCATGCGTCAGCCGACCTGCGGTATGGTCCTGAGTGAAGTTGGCAAGCACTCTGTCGTTAACTTTCCACTCCGTGACCCCTGGGCCGACTTCTTCAACAATACCTTGATTTGTTGTCAGCAGCCTGAACTAATTCTAATTGGCAGCAAAAAGACCACATACCTGCTCCGTCACTTCCTGGAACCAAAGAGTCAGGTCCTGGAAAGGGGTACGTGCCCATGGCCAGAATACCATCTCTCCAGTTCAGTGACACCGCCTTGATTCGAACGAGGATTTGCCCAAATTGTGGGGGTTCTTTGGGAACGTTTCTTAATGTCAAAGAATCAAATCCCTTTTTCTCGGGTAGGTAGTACTGTTGGAAAGTTTGGGACATATTGATCATGTAGATTGGATACCAACTTGCTCGGATGGATAGATTTGTTGACCAGATTCAGAACGATTGAGACAGACCACCCCATTTATACGTATCAAAGGGTCTTAATCTTGTATTAAAGTCCTGATAGAGGAGTGAGATATTTCTTGTTATTCGAAAGTGCTCTGTGCTTTATTGACGTACTCGGCGTGTTGGGCGTCTTTGGCGTGTTTTGCGATATCAGCGTAATAGGCAGCGATCATGGATACGCCCCGTCGAATCTCATCAGTATAATAATGCTACACCTGGCACGTCCAAATAAAGGAAAAAAAGATCTTATCGAACCTCTAGGGCTCGATTTTCATCAGCCCAGCATCGTCAAACGCAGTTTTCGTGGAAGCGAATTTGGTCTTGTTTTCTTTATCTAATTTGGCACTACTCCCTTTTGACGAAACTAATCACGGGCAAAGATTGTTAGTCGTTTGGTCTCGTATGATAGGATATCTCTGTTCAAATAACATGGTCATAATCAATTGAGATAAATGCTCGAGTGAATATGAGAGGATGTTTATGGCGATGAGTACTTGTCTTGAATGTCATCAATGATGCTATCTTTAAAGGGAAATATTGCTTATAGTTTCATTTGAAGAAGAATAAAATCAATACAAGTTTATCGGTTATTTATGTACGAGTCAATAGGCTGCGGTTGAATATCGTGAATTGGAGGTGTGATGTCGTATGAACTATATCTAGGTAGGTATCTTCAAACAGCCGGCTAAGATTATAATTCTAATTCATGGCCCGAAATATGATCCAACGGAAATAGGCCCGAAAGAAGAATCTGTCTTTGCATTGATTGCTCCCTTAGCATCGAATAATTTCTTGTATTCAAAATAGCTCCCCATCCCATCGGAAATCACGGTCGTCATATGGAAAGAACTGAGATTCGGAGGCAATGCCTGTGATGTGATATCTTCAATTTGGAATTCAAGTTCCTCTTCTAAAAGCTTAGGGTATTAACACTAAGATTATTCATTGTGTTGAGATGTCGGGTTTGGCATATTCTTGTTTTTAACTTTACACTCGCTCTCTGTTTTGTATTAACACTGAGACACACCACAGAGGTAAAACCTCGGCTAGGCGGTTGTCTAACATCGGAGTCAATTGCGATTGCCCGCACTTGAAGCAAATGAGTCAAATCACTCTGCAACGCAGGTCGGTGACCGATCATCTTAGCCTCGTTCATCATCATGTCGGGACAAATCAGTGCCTTGCAGGGTAACGTGCGAAGTAGAAGAGGCTCCAAGCATGATAAAACTGGCTGCCTAACTTGCCGGTACAGGTAAATACCCCGCCCGGAGGCAAAAGAAAAAACCGCCCTTTTCCAGATGGACTGACTGGGCCGCCAAGGCATAAGAAGTGTGTGGAAAACACCTTTCCTACATGCGGCGCTTGCACACGTTTGAATTTAGTCTGTGTTAGAGAACCTGCGCGGCGGATCGGGCCAACATCAGGGAGCTCTCCAGCGAGAGGCAGAAGCAATGTGCCAGAAAATACCGCGCCGGAAAATATTCATAGGAGCATGGCACCAGCTGTTCCAACTGGGAGAACTGATTCGCAACGCAGATGCCATGCTATGAGCTACTATATAAAGGTTTTGTCGGAGCTTCTGACAGTAAGCCGGGAGAATAACTCATTCACTTCTGGTAAGGATACTACACAGTAGATCAGTTCCAACTGCTAAGCCCCAGCGCTAAATGTTGTCTCACAGATTTTATTCCGCTAGCTATGGAGTCACCGGCACTATACGAGGCTCTCCTGGCTTACGCTTCCGGCCACTTGTCGTCTCTTGACTCGTCCTATTCCGTTGTTGCACTGAAAGCCAGATCCGAGTCTCTGAGCCACCTATCAAAGGCCATAAATACCTTCTCAGGGGATAGGCTCCACCCAGAATCTACAGTTGCCGCGTCCCTGATTCTATTAACCTCCGAGGTCAGCCTAGGGAGCCACAAAGGCTGGTATAGCCATCTCATTGGGGCAAAGCATCTCATACTCTCTACCCAATCCACTCTTCAATTAAATAATGAACCATCAGGAGGATTGGGAGCTTTCACTAGCTTTAAATCCACCCCTGGTGGTAGATGGATCCTCAGGAACTTTGCCTATCACGACGTCATCAGCAGTGTCACGTTAGGAAGAGAGCCTTTGGTCACTGGCAGATATCTGGAAGGGATTACAGATGTCGTTGACACGTACCTTGGGGTGGCTAGCGGAATACTAGTTACCATCTCCGATATAAGTAGTCTGGATATGTATCCCAAAGGTGAGGACGATGTTGTCGAGTTCCATCGCCGGTGTTTGGAGATTGAAGAGTCCCTTCAGTGTTGGAGGTGTCCTGTCGTAAACTCCGAACCATTATCGGCCATTGCGAGTGCGTATCAGGCGTCTGCTCTGCTCTATCTTTATCGTCAGAAACGCCAATTTGCAGAGAATATCCGGGGATACTTTGGGCTACTCCCCGACTCGACATTTTTTATACACGATCTTGACTGCAAAGTTCATCTTGCAGTTCAAAATATCCTCGACCATATTTCAAAGGTTCCTGTCGACGACGTCTCCGAGTCATGCATGTTGTTCCCTCTGTTTCTCGCTGGAGGCGACGCATCAAGTGTTAGCCAAATCAAGATTGTGCGGCAAAGGCTGCAATTTATGCTCGAGAAACGTCAATTTCGAAACATTCACCGGGCATTGGAAATTCTAGAGACGTTGTGGAAGATGAAAAGGGACGGCACCAAGCAGGAAGGCGATAAATCCCCCGATTGGACAACTCTGTTAAAAGATCAAGAGGAGCCTTTATTATTGACCTGACGATGTTACCAATCAATCATGTTTTCACGAGACGTGGATGTGATTATATGCTGTAAGAACGTCAATCATTTTCGCTATTTGTTTCCGCGGACAAGGAAATAGAGAATACGATCAAGAGGGCATCAAACAGATACTGCCAAATACATTGCGGGTGATTTCTACATATATTTACAGCACTTCGGAGCTAATTAACTCTAGACCGACCCGGAGTCCCGGAATCTGATGTTTAGGGATCAGTCTCCACAAGCCGAAGTATCTTCTCCCCATATTGTGAGAAATAAACAGCCCACATAATTTCTCGGCCCTTGCGCCGACCTTCCACCGCCATCTCAACTTCTCTGGCGTCGAATGTGGCGTGTATTATCAGTTGAACCACTCTTTCCCTCAATTAAAAGGATTAGCGGTGGTTATATGCAAATTGCTCTTACCTTTGACAATGGCTTCCAATCTTGATATCGTTGATGATGCCGACGGCTTCCCCTATGAAGATCCAACATCACAGGGCCTCTACCTCTTTCGTGTAGCCGGCCTTTCAACGACGCTTGGATATGTCCTCCAGTCTGTCTTGCGAATCCTGAAGGATTTTCCAGGATGGAGCGTTGACGAAGAACAGCGGACTGTCGTGCTTCAAAGTGGCCAGACTGTCGAAGAGCGCAGTGCTGCCATCCGCAAGACGGTTCTAGCAATGTGCGAAAAAGAGTCTTTCTCGATCCTCAGAGGTTGGCGCGACGAGACTTTTCCAGTGTTTGGCCCCGACCACGAGGTGGTTCTTCACATTGAACGCTGCGCTTGCCCCTTGTTCGGGGTCGTCACCTACGGCGTTCATGTTCTTGCGTATACTCCCGCACCGGCCGACGAGGGTGCGATGAGAATCTGGGTCTCACGGCGAGCCCGGTCGAAGCAGACATTTGGTGGGATGTTGGATAGCACAGCAGCTGGCGGTGTGGCATCTGGCGAGACGCCACTGAGCACAGTTCTCCACGAGTGCGACGAGGAAGCGTCATTGCCATCTGACCTTGTACGCAGGGACGCGAAAGCAGTTGGAGCCATTACAAACTTCTATGTTCGTGATAGGCGGTCGGGAGGGGAGGTGGGATTATTACAACCGGAGTGTCAGTACGTCTACGAGCTTCCAGTGCCATCTGATTTGGTATGCAAGCCAAATGACAACGAGGTAGAGGCGTTCCAGCTTCTTAACGTTAGCGATATTATGGCAGCATTGGCGAGGAGAGAGTTCAAGCCTAACTCCGCTCTGGTGATGCTTGACTTCATGATTAGGCATGGAGTCGTGACCAGTGAGAATGAGAAGGACTACCTGAAGATCATTACGCGGCTTCACAGGCGATTAGACTTTCCATTGAGATAAGAGCCAAAGTTTCACTTTCTTGTAATTGTAGTCTTTCCGTTAATCAACAACCTGGATGTGTTTCAAGAAGGGGCTATGGTTGGATTAGGGACATTTGCCTCTCATACAAAACGCATCTCGGGTCCTACCTGGCTACGTACGGAACTTGCCCTCATAATTACCAGTAAGACAGAGTAGCACCAAAATACCAGCAGTTGAACTTGGCACCACTTCCAGTGAATGGTTCGGTACCGAATTGCAAGGCTGGAAAAAAATTGAATGATTAGCTTTGCCGTTCAGGCCACGCACAAAGTAGGAACAGTGACATTCGGAGTTGATGACTTACTGAGAAGATACTGGCTGGTCATCGGATATCCCTGCATATCTCGCAGGAGATAGAAGAAATCCATGATTTCACCATCAAATCGGGTCACGGGGTTTGCAGCGACAAAGCTGAAAACCTTCATCGCGCCGTTGTAGCCGATATGAAGGGCCCAGTCACGGCCAGCAGCCCTGACAGTGCCAATGGAGTTACCAATGGGATACACGCCACCGTATCTTCCAAGCCTATTTTCAAAATGAATTAGTTCTCTCCGTTCGACTTATAACTCGGACCCAATTCAAATAACACCTATCTTACCAGATCATGACTTCATAGTCGCCACTGCTGGTGGCGTGGTTTGGGTTGGCAGACGTGAAGATATCATACGCTGCATTGGCGCGGAGGTTGCTTCCAGTATAATCCCAGTCAGCACCACTGGAGATTGACTTAATCGAGCTAACGATCCTCTTTGTGCCGAGTTCACGTCCAGAGTACGGATAGGACTTGACGTTGTTGTCACCCCCTGACCAACTCCAGTCCGTGTGCCAGGCCACGCCTTCGGCCCAGACCTTGTCAACATAGGTGCACTGGCTGCCAGACCCAGAGCCCATACCCCACATGTTGTTGTTGAAAATGTAGCCGCCCTGGGTGTTGCTGGAGTATTGGCCGCAGAGAGTCTGGGCGACAGCCGCCAAGGGGGCGAAGAGGGAGAGTATGACGATATTTGCCTTCATCGTTGATCTTGTACGTTCAATCCGTTCACAAATGTTTCCGAGAAATACAAGATAATTTGATCCAAAATGAGGGATGGGCACAATGGGCTTTGAACACTACTATATAAACGGATTTTTGAAGGGTTGGCACCTGCCGAGCTTGTGTCAACTCATTTCTCGTTCGAGAGTGAAAGGTCACAAATCTGCCGTTGCTTGATCATATGTGGAAGGTCGCCGAAGGAATTCTCGTAATTTATCCAAAGAACGCGCCGCTGCGATCCAGCGGCAAAGCAATCTCCTCATGCCAAGCAGCCCCCCATGTTCAATTTCCATCATTCGACTGCGGCGTGACATTCCGCATGCTACGGCGCAGCTACCCAAATGAGCTCGAAGGGGCTCACGCCGAGCCGAACTTGCATATGTCGTATTTCTGAAATTTACGCATTTCATCCCACAGCTATCTTCTGTGTTTTTCGTAGCTTTTGGTTCGAGAAAAATATGAGCAGGATGCAACGTAACTTGGGCAGACCACGTGAACCAAGTGTGGCAGACAGGGTTCTTAGAAAGTAGTAACACGGCATGTAAATAAGACCATTAATGTAGTCGTATCCAGTCTAAGTAGATGTGAGATTCCATGGAATTTAAATTACCCTGTTGGGATCAGGAATTTCGGCATACATGCCCTTTGCATCCAATGAATTCTAAATACAACGTTCCATTTCCGATGTCGCTTTAAACCAGAAAGCTGACGTAGACATGAAAGATCAGAGAAACGGACGTCGAGCAATGATATCTAGAATACTAAGATGGTTATCGAATCTATCAGGCTATACAGAGATTCCACCGCTCGATCCTTTTCGCCTTTCATTGTTGGATGGTCCGATGGAGATAGTGGCCGTTATCTAAAAGGCTCCAACCACACCACTCCCCGCAACGTGAGGCCAATATTTTCGCACAAGGGTTTGAAGAAAGTTACCATACACATGCCGTGGGATTTTGAGCCTTATCTGTACAGAATGCTCTTCTCATTGTCAATGTAGATGAAAAAAAAATGTTGAAACAATCTAGATTCATCGAGTGGAAATGGCTTATCACAGAGATCCGGATCCTCCAGCTTCATTGGACAGACTCGATATCTAGGTGCCTTCTCCTTGTAGTTAGTGCTCCAAGGGGCCAAAAAATTATACAGTGAAATGGTTGGCAAAACCGTATTCTTTTCCCTAATCATGCAACCCATAATTGCTTGCCATCATAGAGCGTGTGGTTCTGTCGCTAAAGGCGTCATGGAGCTTCTTCTATCTAACAGTGCCCACGATCAGCCGCCGCATCTTGCTATTGCTTCACAAAGAGTAAGAAGGCTACCCCAAAGCGGATCACTTGAACACAAAGGATAGCTTCAACATCTTCAATGAGGAGTCGGCTTATCCAATGCTAAGATGTGCTCATCTTTTTGACGCGCGTCCATGTTTTCCGAAGGAGAATTTGACGAAAAGATCGCACTTCCTGAGCTAGCATACTTATGGTTGAATCAGAAGCCGCCGTTATTCTTACATGATCGCATGGAAATCCCTCTGACAATACAGACCATTCATTGTTTGCCCCTCCCAAGGGACGAGATAATGTCGCCTTGATTCAACTGCACAGCATTCACAATGTTGGACACCAAGATCCCAGCTGCCAAATTTACAGATAGTAGTCGTCCTCCTTCGTGACGCTCACACCTCGCCCTTCCCAAACTTTGTAGGCCCCGATTCCCATATCCGCAAGACCACTGCATCAGGATCCAGTCAGTATTCATTTAGATGAATTGGAACTTAGTCAGACAGATGAAACAGAAGTCTACTCACTCGTCTCTCCACATCACTTCTGCTTCCGTTTTGCCCTTGTCGGGGTTGAAGAAGACAATATTTTTGTGCTTCACCGACGATCAGCCATTTCTGTCTGTTAATGTACCAAGCTTTCTGAATCACTTACCAAGCCTAGGGTAAGATGAATTGCCAATCGTCCAAGGACCATTTGTTCACTTGGTTCCTTGCCTGCAATCATAGAGGCAATGTTTGCGACGGCGGCAGCCGCTTGTTCCACTCCAGGACGGGCTGCCTTTCTGGCTCCAGTGTCTGCTACATCGCCAACCGCGAATATGTTGGAATATTTGGGATCCTGGAGCTGGAGAGTGGGCAGGACACGAATAAATCCATTGTTAGGGTTCAAGATTGAGGTACTCGTAGATGGCTCCAGGTCTTTGAGAAACTGGCTGTTCGCCGTCTGGCCAGTAGCAAGAATTACGAGATTAGTGGGAATCTTGCGGCCATCCTTGAGTTCCAGAGCGAAAAGGCTCCCGTCTGACGGGAAGCCCTTTGGTGGAATGACGGCTCGGGTGCCAGTAATCACGCTGTCATCTTTGGTTAGCGAATGATTCGCTGGCAACGATGGTGTTCAATTATTCTTACTCAATGTCAAGCTCTTTAAAGCGATCTCGGATGACTTCATCCAACTTGTGGTGATACACCTGCATCAGGAGGTCTCGGGAGTGAATCAGCGTCACTTTCTTCTCCGGATAGATCTCCTTCATGTCGGTGGCCATCTGAACACCAACGGCGCCACCGCCAATGAGGACAACTGAATCAGCCTTTTTGACCAAGTCCTGGTGGTACTTGAAGTATTCAATGCCCTGGGGCTTCTCATCATGCTCCACCGAACCAGGCGGAGAAAGTCGGGTGCCCGTCGCAATGATAGCATAATCAAACGAGATGACATTCGAACCCCGCCATTCTCGATCGAGAACCACTTGGTTAGCGGTTAAGGACACTGCTCTGGCCTGCACAACGGCATGTTGAGACGGATCCGACGCCTCGGAAAATGTCCCAGTGTATGGCACGAATGCCTTGTGTTCATGACCTGGAAGGATGGCGTATCTGGGCTGTGCACGTGGTCAGGGATGTGGACTTGAAGTTCACGAGGGGCCCATTACATACAAAAGGAAAGAGATAATGTAGATGGCTGTGCGGTTCAATCAGGAGTACCTTGGATAGAAGAAGACGGTCAATAGGCGTTGCTTAGAAACGATGGCCGGCGGGGCGCGAAATAACTCACCCGATGTGTGCTTGGTAGTCTGGCGAGCAATTCCCGGACCGCGGACTACTGATGATCAGCTGGAAATGTCATGAAGAAGAATCATCAGAAAGGTCGGCCAAGCGAACGTACCAGCCCGACAAAGGAGCCGCCGAGAACTACCACAGTTTTGGGTCCGACAGTCATGATGGAAATCGGCTATATGGAAAGGGAAAGGGCTAGGGAACTGTTTTATTTTTGAACAGAAGATTAGATTTCCAGAGATTGATAAAGGGACAGATTGATAAGGAATTAGAGCAGATTGATAAGCTGGGCTGATGTCACTGAGCGATTTAATACACCAACAACCCCTTAAAGCCAAGGAGAGGTTGACATGGATTTGTATTTATTGGATAATAAAAATTCAATTATTGCAAAATACGGAAGGGATCGCTCAACAGCTTGCAAGCAAAGTCCAGTCTGGGATAGCTGCTTCGCCACGCCTCGGCCATCGATCGGATCGGCCTTCGGCTTCTCGCATGAGAGGTAAAGCTATTTATTGTACATAAACCAAGAGAATGATCTAGCTGCCGAACCTAATTTTAACCCCGGCTAAATCAAGGCTACCCTGCTGGAAGCTGTGAAGATCTACGGGGCTTATATATCATTACACCATTACAAGTCGCCAGCAGAACTAGCCAAGTTTCGGGTTGTTGAAAAAACGAGCCCTGGTATTGATAAGCCGGCCTTGAGAGATGGTATACTCACGAGCTTGCTGTGTTCATATAGCTGTTCGCACGTTAAAGAAGGCAATCGGCTGGATGAAGCACAAGATTTTGAACCAAAGGGAATTGGTTACTCCGTAAGAATTACATGGGGGGAGTTATGGGGAATTAGATGTGCTAAATTCCAGGGAATAATAACTCATGCCTTTTAAGATACCTCTTGGCACGGAGTGAGTGTGCTTGTTGAATGTCGGTTTCCTGGGCTTTCATCCGTCACCTGCTATACTATAGACTCGTCGTGAAAGCTGACGACATGACATATGCTCGGGATCAAATAGGGAAGAAATTAAAGTGTGAACAGTATATCTTTGCACGGGGGTGTCCACTAGTCTTCCAATTCGAAAGTGTGTTTATTCTTACATTTAATATCTTTATGGCCGAAATGACGATGTCTCTAAACTACAGGCGCGGCTCGACTTAGGGGCTGAAATCGAACCCGTCTGTGATTTCTAGTGCACATCGCGCGTGGATATCACTCGGATTAGAGCTTGTACAAATCAAAACCTCGTGCCGTCCACCTTCCACCCTCCATACCTGTCCGCCAGCTTCGGCGGGTGACTCAATCCAGTATGCAACGGCATCTCTCTTAAACGAAAGTCGTACCCCTTTACTCTCATTTGGCTCTAGCGAGACTTTATCGAATGCGACCAAACCCTTGGGTGGCCTCCCATTGCTGCCGGGATTTGGAGGTACCAAATAGACTTGGATAGTTTCGGCACCCTTTCGGGAGCTCGTGTTTTGGATCTTGACGGTGATATCCACGGAGCCATCTGTAGATTGAGAAAACGAACCTTCTAACGAAGCCTTTGATATTTCGAAGGTAGAGTAACCCAGTCCAAAGCCAAATGGAAACAGAACTTCCTTCTCCGTCTCATACATCTGGTCAAAGTGCCTGTACCCTACATTGACGCCTTCAACATATGTGACTTGTTGTGTCTCGAAGCTGTCGAGTCCAAAGTGGCCGAAGCACGCAGTGTGCTCATACTTTCTCGGCCAGGAAACCGGCAGCTTTCCACTCGGGTTCACATCCCCAAGAATCACATCAGCGATGGCATTGCCTATCTCCTGACCTGCGTACCACCCCTGGAGTACGGCGGAGACTTGTTCCAGCCAGGGCATTTCAACCGGCACGCCAGTTGTTATCACGACAACCGTGTTGGCATTCGCCTTGGCTACTTCAGTAACAAGCCTGTCTTGGGATCCATCTGCGGGCAGAGTCATGTTGGCCATATCTTGGCCCTCGGTTTCCCATTGGGGTGTATTACCAACGAAGCAGATAGCAATATCGGCACTCTTTGCCAGAGCAACGGCCTCGGCCAGTAGATCCGCTTCCATCTCGGCCTGAGCGACGAAACCAAGGTGAGCAGCTATTTGGCCCTCTAGTAGAAACAAATCAGAGTTGTTGACCTGAGATGGGACTGATTCGATAACCACATCATATGCTTTGTTTGAATCGAAGTCATATTGGAATCTGTGCTCATCTTGAACGCCCAGAAGGAAGCCCATACTATCTTTAGACTCTTTGACTTGGTTGCTCACAAGTTCTCCGTCAATGAAGAGCTTAGACGGCCCAAGACCGGAAAAGCTGAGATAATGTTTGCCAGAAGCAGGAGGGTTATATTTCGTAGTAAACCGGACAGATTCAGCAATTCCAGCCACCTTGGTATTCATTAAGGTAGTAAATGCTCCTCGGGGATATTCCTCATGGTAAAGGGGCTCCCCATAAAAGTTGGGATTATTGAAGAAATCAGCGATGAAGCCAGGATTGTTGTTGCGGTTGACAGCTCCTGCTTCAAGATCAGGGAGAACTCTGAATATGTGTGTACCTGTGAACAGAGTAAGCTTTGCATTCGTCATTTGCAGATTGTCATCAAGATCTCACCTTTCGAATATGATAGCTCACAGGTTTGTCCAAGCCGCTGTTGCAAGGCGTCATATGGCGTCACCTTATAGTGGCAGTTCAGTGAAGCACTCCCTCCACCATGCGCTGCAGCATGCTTTGTCAGAGGACCCAGAAGCGCGATCTTCTTGGATTTTTGGGTGTCGATTGGGAGGATCTTCTTCGAATTTTTGAGGAGAACAATTCCCTCCGCTCCAGCCTCCCGTATCAATGCATTGTGTTCCGGACGCACAATAGCTTGCTCATCTCGCGGCTCTCGACGGTCGGAAAACTTTCCAGTCCTTCGGAGAAGATTGAGAAGCGAGAAGACATGGTCATCAATGTCGTTTACATTGACAAATCCTTCATCAATAGCCTTCTGTATTGTTTCTGGCTTGCGACGGTTTGGTGGACCTGGCATTTCGAGGTTCAGTCTGGTAGAATGTCAATGCTGGGACAGGTAGCGGTTCAGGCGGGGAGTATACCCATGTTTAATGCTTAAAATGGCATCGGATGTTGCTCCCCAATCGCTCATAACTAATCCTTGGAATCCCCATTCTTTACGAAGGATATCGTTGATGAAGGTTGGTTGGGCGTCAACGTAACGACCGTTCACTCTGGGATAACTCGTCATTATGCACCAAGGATCAGCCGACTTGACAACAATCTCAAATGGTCGGAGGTAGATTTCTCTTTTGGTAAATTAACAAGCTGAGTTTCCGCCATTCATTGGATGGAACATACCGTAGTGCACGCTCCGAAATAGTTTCATTGACAGTGAAGCGCTTTGTGTCTTGCTCATTGGCGACAAAATGCTTGACAGTTGCGCCAACCTTCTGGCTCTGCAGCCCTCTAACATATTCCGCCGCCAGCTCACCTGAAAGTAGAGGATCTTCTGAGAATGCCTCGAAATTGCGTCCTCCCAGAGGTGAGCGATGGCCGCACACCGTGGGGCCAAGGACGACGTACGCCCCCTTGGTCTCGGCCTCTTGGCCCAGAGCGGCACCAATTCGAGAAGCAAGACCACGGTTGAAGGTTGCCGCTAGAGAGACACACGATGGAAAGCATGCGGCTGTAGTGCCATCAAAGAAAGATCCCCCCGAGCACCATTGGGCCCATCAGTAACCTAGCAGTGCTTGTTAGCCATAAGCGGTGTAGTATTTGCTCAAGGACCTTACTTTCAGCGAGGGAATTCCCAATCTTTCGACATCAAAAGTTTCCCAGACATTCTTGCCAGAAAGCATACATATCTTCTCGCTCAGAGTCAGCTGAGAAACAAGAGCACGCAGCTCTGCGTCTGAATGCGGATCCCTCATTACGGACTAGGGGCGACAGAATGAAAACGAATGAAAAGAACCGGCAAAAGGGAAGGGAATTGGAAGACCGCTGATGAGAGATTTTTCTCCCTCGGTTTAGATAGTTCAGCTTATTGATAAAATTTTATTCCTCACGTGTTAATTAAAGGTTTCTCCATCAACCTCCTGCTCATCGGTCTCTTGTTGAAGTGCGCAGGAGAATCATCGGAGTATCTTTCCCCACACGATACGGAAAGATGCGGCGAGAGCGGAAAGAAGCGCCTCCTTGGCACTGTGGATCAAGATGGAAGTGAGATGAGGCTTAAGCCTGTCAAAAGCGAGTTTCCAATGGAAGCAAGCTTCTCAGCCAGGAGCAGGGTAAGTTCATGCAGGAGAGAACTGCCGTAGGTGCTATTAGCTGGAACTGATTAACCGGACCACGTGAGGGTTTCTCCTGTGATTCTCCGTTAGCGTGACTACACTGACCAGGATTCATCTGGTTGCAAGGGGTTGATTCAGCTCAGGACGCTCAGGGGTTGGTCCATGTTTTAATTCCCTTCTTCTGGTTCCCATTGCTTTTCCACTTGTTGTCGAATCCACTCGAGACTCTAACGTTCTCCATGGGGTTGAATTGTGACCCGAATTTCTGATTTCGGCTTCCTCAGGCCCCACGGGGTGCATTATTGGCGACGCGTTAACACATCGCTTACTTTATACCGGCTCTTTGGCTGCATGGCACACTGCCGGCTTGGAGTATTAAAGGAGCAGCGACTCCCGTGCTTGGGACCGCTTCACTCTATCCACCAGAAGATCATTTCCCTCCAGGCTTCCCCTATTCAAGTCATATCAGCATTTCAATATGTCAGACATCAAGAAACTTGACGTCCAGCATGTTGAACCAGTAGGTGAGCATGGGAAACCTGCCATCCTCGCTGCTTCTTCGCTGGCTGCCCGCTTTGAGCATCGCCAGCATTCGCTCTCCAAAGTCGAAGCCATCAAGGAAAACAAACTTCCTCTAGCATGGTGTTTGTATATGTTCTTCATCTGCGTCGCCTGGGGCTTCGACGGATTGGCAGGTGGTGTGGTCGTCTCCATCGCAGAGTTTCGAAAGGACTACGGCAAGCCGTATGGAGGAGACTACGTTGTTGACGCAAACTGGCAGCTCGGATTCCAGGCCGGAACTCTCTTCGGTTAGTATCATACAAGCCAAATCATTAAGCCAATGTCCAAGCCTTGGTCTAACTCCCCAGCAGCTATGGTGTTTGGAGGCTGGATGGCCGGCCTGTTTATCGACCGAGTAGGTCGCCAACCCGTCATCGGAGCGGCTTTCATCATCTCAATTGGGGGTGTTTTCCTTCAGGTATTCAGCAAGAACATTGGCCAATTCCTAGGAGGAAAGGTTTTGACTGGTATTGTATGCATACCTCACTGCTGTCACCATTCAACCAGGATGCTGACATCTTGAAGCCTCTCGGTGTCTTCACCACCGCTGCTCCTCCATACGCATCTGAGATGGCTCCCCTGGCCATTCGTGGCTCTATCTCAGCTGGAATGAACTTCGCTATCGTGCTAGGACAACTCATCGGATATGGTGTCATGCGGCAAGCGAGTTTCTATGGTGATTCCAGGGCCTACAAGGTTCTATTTGCCACCCAGTGGGGATTTGCCGCCGTGGGAATTGCCATCCTACCCTTCTTTCCAGAGTATGTGGCTACGTTCTTCATTGTCTCGTTATATTTTATCCAAGTACTTACGAAAGAATACCCCAGGTCACCATACTGGCTCATTGCCAATGGAAAGTCTGAAAAGGCGCGAAAGAACCTTGAGAAGCTTCACGATGCCGATTACGACTTCGACGGACACATGGCAGAGATCAATGACTCTCTGACACTCCAGAGACAGCAAAACGATTCCCAAGGGGGAATGTTGGACTGTTTTAAGAAAGATGCCTGGAAGAGAACTTTGGTGGCAACTAGCATGTTCTTTATTCAAAACTGCTGCGGCTCAGCGTGGGTTATCGGATACATGAGCTGTAAGTCTCCCGCTGACCTTGTATGGCAATATGCTTATCTGGCTATAGATTATTTCCAACTTGCGGGCATGGAAACTTCAAAATCGTTCGATACAACCGTCGGTCTTTGTGGGATGATGGTCGTGGGGAACATCTGCGGTTGGTGGTTCATCGACTGGTTTGGAAGACGATCAACTGCTTTGTATGGATGCATTGCCCTTTGCGTCACACTATTTCTCATTGGAATTCTTTCCGTGATAAATGCTTCCGGAGCAGTCTGGGGTCAGGTTGTGTTCATGGCTGTTTGGTCTTTCGGTAGGTTCATTTCATATTTCGGTTCTCTCAGCACCATACTAATGAATATACCTATAGTTTACCAAGCCACCGTAGGCGCGGTTGCATGGCCAATTGCAACCGAGGCTGCTACGTCTAGATTACGTGGCCCAACACAAGCTCTGGCCACTATGGTCAATGGACTCTCCTCGTCAATCTGGAGCATGTCTCTTCCGTATGCCATCAACCCTGACCAAGGGAATCTCGGAGGCAAGATTGCATTCATCTTCGGTAGCACGCTTGCTGTCTCTGCCGTCTTCATTTTCTTCATGATTCCTGAGACCAAAGGGCGGACATATATTGAGATTGATGAGCTGTGGGCACGGGGAATACCACCACGGAAGTTCAAGGAGACTGAGCTTATCACGGTTCCCGTGGAGGAGTTGAAGTCTGTCGATTAGAATTCTCAGATTGAATGAGTCCGCGCTATCCAGCATTAAGTACATCAGCATCCTTCCCGCATTCAGTTGTAGAGCCTGGACAGGGCGTTCTAATATATACAATATGTCACTCTGCGTTTTTAGCCATGCTGTAAGTGGTAGCTGCAGCTAGCAATAGCTCGAAGTAAATATGTCTAGGGCCACACATGACTTAGCTAGCTGATCATAGTTATAAGTAAAGAAAACTTATCCTAAAAGCATAATAGAAGGTTTGCGCCTGGACATTCGTGACTGCAGTCACAAAGTTAACTCGTGATTATGCTCATTTCCGATAAACTCTATTAAAGACAATAGATGCCTATATAAGAGTACTGACGCCTGCGATCCGAGATACCCGCACCCACTCTCAATCTCATATCTATCTATCAAACCGCCACATTGTGACCACACCAAGCCTACTGCCCACCCTGAATCCGATATATCTTTCTAGTTGGAGGAACATATATTACGTCCTGCAACTAGAACAGCACTCGCTTCTTCTCTGGAATTGGTCGGCTTTGTTTGCCTGAAATAGAGGGACGTTGCATTAACTCGAGTCTGCCGAGAAATAACGTCGGAACTGCATTGACGTCACATGCGAGAGGCTGCCATCCAACTAGACCTTGTTATTGGTAGAAGCCCAACTATGGAAACTCAAGCACGGTGGTTTCTCATACGCCCTGAAGGCGAGATTAAGGATGACAAGCCCGTCGACGTCGGGGTCGTCTTGTAAGTCTTGCTGGGCCCATATGGTACGAACCACGCTTTCCGTCATGGTTAGATCGCCGAGCTCTCTCTGGCTTATGGCATTCTGAAGCACAGTGAGTACTATCCGCCTCTCGTCGTCTTCTTGCGCTTGCAACGCGAGCATAAGAAGCGGGAATGGTCGTTCACATAATTTTAGGTCTTGCATTATAACAAACGCCTCCTTGGCCGACTGTTGGGACAGAAGAGAAGAAGCAGGTAGTCCTCGCACTACCCGATCTAGATAAATGAGCGCGGAGAGTTGGAATAATCGTGCAACTGCTGCATAGTGCTTCCAAGTTCCTGGTCCGTCGTCACCAGTCTTGTCGACATTATCGCAAACAACTTGTTGGCAAGTCTCAATCTGATTCTCAAGGTCGTTTGCCGTTGCCAATATTTCATGACTGAGGGGGAGGCTTTCATTTTCATTGCGGGAGCAAGCCAACTCTATAGATCGGTTGAGAAGTCGAAGCAATCCTAAAGAGCAGCCGAATGAGCTCTTGATCTAATTAATATAATATGTTAGAATTGGTAAATTATGCAGATTTGAAAACAGTTCTTACCACGCTGGAACGAGGTTGAAGTATGGCCCAAGACAGTGTAGTCTCATGATTCACAACCCCTTGTCTCTTACTTTGCCTTTGAAACCAGTGGATGATGCAGAGTTTGAAGAAAACGGAATAATATGATACCCAGTCTAGTAATGTTTCGGCCTCGCCATCATAAGTGTTTATAGAAAAGTTGGAAGATTGGAAGATCATGAGACAACCGTTGAAGTAGACAGTCCACTGTCGCATCATGTCATGCAAGTCATTCGGCTGATTTAAGATCTATCACAGTGTTCAGCTTCGAGTAACAATATCCATATACAGTGTTATTAAACCATCCTACCTCATAGATACTCAGAAGCATACTTGCTGCAATTGCTTGTGCCCTCGACTTGTAGTCAGTGATTTGAGTAATTGCCTCCCGCAACGCCGAAATGGCTTGGAACTGGTGATGTTTGGATATTGCAATTTGATTCAAGGAATAATAAGATATTGCATTCATTGAACTTCGAACGGCCAGAGACGGGGCGGCATCATCGGAAACAGCCATGCGATAGAGGAGATTGCAGATGTCTCGCCGAAGGTCTCCATGGGAGGTCACTACCTGAAGGGCGAACGTGTATTCTGTGCAGCTAGAAATTAACTTGAAATTCTTCGATTGCCATGTATTTCTGAAATCCTTTACCATTGTGGGTTAAAGATGTCCCAAGGGTAGGGCCAGGTAGCGGCATGGGTACGTGGATTGGCGAGTAGAATCCAAGGCGGGATACTATCAAGCTCAAGAGTCAGACACACACGAAGGGAGAGCTACCGAATGTTAATAGTGAATAGGTACCTAGAGATCCATAATACACTGCAACATCCCTGCTCGAGGTATTGAGAAAGAAGAGAGGTTCGGCAATGTCTCCAGCCGGAATATCGGCTTTCAATGCCCTCCGCCGATCATTTATTCCAGGCCAGGAGAGCGTGTTTGAGTAGCCCTCGCACTGCTGCTTCCTCCTTGAGCATGTTTTGCAGGTCGGTAGATGCCTGTCACATGCAATCTTTCTCCCTGTATATATGGCAGTTGTCAGAACATGCTGTTAAAGGGTGATTTATTATTAACCCCATTCGGATCACTCACTTCGGCAATTCGCGCAGGGCTTTTGTGACAGGGTTGGAGATATATCGGGATTCATTTGAATGCAGCTAGGGAAATTGATCAATCTACGAAAAAGAAAATTTTCCAACGTCGAATGCCGACTTTATCGCAAGTCTTGGCGGTTGGACCTTGAGTAAGTAGATGAAGTCATCTACATTAGTGATGAGAGGCTTATCAAGCATTGCGAATTTTGTTGCACTGTCATCAAATACGCTCATCAGAGACATTACTAATATATCTCACAGACCACCACCACTGCAATGGCAACTTTGGCCGCGCTGCTCCAAGATTCTGACCAATTACAGCTCCAGAAAAGGCTCCACTGGCTCTGATACTGTAGACGCCTAAGCCAATTGCGGTTCCCAATGAGCTCCGCAGTGGTCAGCGGCGTTTGAATTGCAACTTTCGCCGTCCACGAGGGCCAGAAACAGTAATGTATATCAGCATGGAATAGAACAATGAGATCGACTTTCTCTCAGTATAAATTGCGTTGCTTCTCGCCGTAGCATACTCCTTTCACTTTCATTTCTATCATCAAACACATTCACACAGCAACTATCACGATTCACACCCGTGATTCTCTAAGACTATAAGCTCCCCAAACAAGCCAATCATTCATCATGAGTTCACCTAAGGTTCTTCTCACAGGTGCCACAGGATACATGTTAGAACAACTCTTTTTTTCTTCCTTTTTTTTCTTCACCTTCGCTAACCTTCATCTAGCGGCGGTTCGGTCCTGACAACCCTGTTGGCGTCTGAAAATCCCGCCATCAAGGCTGCACAAATTACAGCTTTGGTTCGGAAGCAAGAGCAGGTTAATCTTTTGAAAGAGAAGGGTATTGACTCGACTCTGTTCAGTGGATTGGATGACATTTCCAGCGTCAAAGATATTGCTAGCCAGTATGACGTGGTCATTCACACTGCTAGTTCATTCGACACCCCAGCCGCTCAGGCACTGATTGCGGGTCTAGAGGACCGCAAAAAGCAGACTGGAAAGCAGACATCCCTGATACATGTTAGTATTGTCATTCCGTCTATAGATTGACTTGTGTATGCTAATGAGTTCAGACGAGTGGCACGTCAAGCCTCGGCGACCAGCCTATCAGGGGTACTTTCACGGAGAAGCGTGTTTTCTCGGATAAGGATGACATCTACACCTATGAGCGTTACCGCGAAGATCTGGAGCCCTACCCACAGCGCACGACCGATTTGGTCGTTTTCGAGAAGGGCGAGGCGGCAGGTGTCAAGACCTATATCGTGACTGCCCCTACCATCTACGGGATAGGCAACGGATTATTCAATCGCACATCAATTCAGATTGACGCTGTGATCCGCGCGGCTAAACTTGATGGCTACGCGGTTCGCGTTGGGTCCGGCAGCGAAGAGTGGGATCACGTTCATATTGCCGACTTGGTCAAGTTGTACGAGACCATTCTCGCTCGCGTGCTCGCAGGTGATGACCTGCCATCCAACAAGAATGGTGTCTATTTCGCCGAGACTGGGCATCACTCCTGGGGAGAGCTGTCAGACCGAGTTGCGAAGGCGGGTAAAGCTTTGGGATACATACAATCTGACGTCGTGCGCGAGGTAGGCCTCAAGGATGGCAGTGCCAAGCTTCATGTTCCCGAGTTGGTGGTAGAGCTGGGTTTTGCATCCCGATCCCGAACGCAGGCTGAGAAGGCTCGTGAGATAGGATGGGCTCCCACTAAGACGAGGCAGGATTTTGAGGATAGTTTCCTTGAGGAGTGGAAATTCCTCGCCAAGGCGGCGTAGCGGTCCGTGTGACCCCGTCGAGTCTTCAGCTAAGATGATGCATTATACAAGGAAAATAAGCAGTCCATATATTTCGGTCTACTCCAGCTGCGATACCATCGAGGCGGGATGTTAGTTTGATACTCTCAAATTCTTCAACAGTCTATTCTCTTTAAAAGCTCGAGGTTTGCAATCACAAACAGAGCGAATTGCTTCTTTCACTGCATATTTGTGCCCCGCACCGTCTACAACACCGATTTCGTCGAAAGTACCATTTTCTTGCAAAGTTCTTCCGCCGAGATTTGGATCCCCCGTAGTAATTAGGGTGCTCGAAATATGCTTGGGGGGATGAGGATAAAACCCAGTAGTTATAACGATATTTTCTCGACTGTAGATGGAGTCGTCGAGCTAATCTGAGTTGGAACTATCCATCTTTGATGATATCAACCCCATACAACTGGACCATGGTATTCAAATGGTGGGAAGAATCAGCGCGGTTTCGAAGTGGCATGATGATTTAAATTAATATAAATTAATAGCCATCCTTGTTACATGCAGGATTGTTGAGGACACTGTGTCTCGTAACTCTCGCCCATGGAGAACCCCGTCTATTCATCATCCTCTTCTATAAGTATCGCTTCTCCATGCGGTACTTTGATCCTGAAGATAATGGTGCAACACACAACCATGTCTACCAATTCTCAGTCAAAATCTACCTTCGTGACTCGCCTACCCCGTGAGGTACGGGATGCCATATATCTAGAGCTCTGGCGTTTCATTGGCCTTCGGCAGCACGTTGTCTCTCATCGCAATCATGAAAATGCCGATCCAGAACACCCTGAATGGCATTTCTGCCGCTACAGATGTGTGACCGACTTCGAGGTAGAGGACCAACTACAGCAGGAGGTCGAATTGTTACGAATCGAACAGAACACTGAACCAATGAGCCTGATCCACAACATACCCTACCAGAAGCAGCTCGCCTCACCTTGGCATAACCACTGGGCATACGGGGAGGAAATAGAAAAGATTCACGGTGAAGAAGTTGTCATGACCCGCAGCACTTCGGGGTTTGGGTGTTGGAAGCCACCAGTTCCTCGGCCGAAGCCTCGCGGGAAATTGAGGCGATTTCTGGGCAAATTCAAACATAGGGGAAGCCAATCTCGCACTCCTGGACTTGACTTAAGTCCTTACATTCCAATGCTGCTGTCATGCAAGCTGCTGTATGTGAATGACTTTTCTTCTTCTCCCTCGACGTAATTGCTGATCGTCTTATGAAGGTCGTCGGAGTGCCTCAAGTCTCTCTATGAGTCCACCACATTCGTGTTCACCGATATCGTTGCTCTACAGAGATTCATCGGGGTGTGCCAACCAAATGCAACTGGAGAGGTACGCACAGATAATGAAAATAGGCCGGCCGGATTTCTCAAATATGCCCGAAACCTTGAGTTGACGCTCACCCCGGTGTTCTATCTCGATGTACCGTGTTTCATGGCACATGATATACATCCCGCGGAAGACTTCCACAATCCATACGACTTCCACTGGCTTAAACTTGGCCAATTTGAAAATCTCACCAGCATCAAAATGTGGGTTTCAGCTCGGGACTTTCGATTACACGGCCACGCCTCTGCCATAAACTGGGAAACAATAGACGAATTGGGCGTCGAGGGTCTAGTAAACTTCTTCTCGTTCTTCGCAAATCTACAAGAACTTCTCGTGAGCACCCCCTCGGGGAGGAGATCGAGCCCGAAGACGGGTTTGTCGAGGGGATTACAACCCAGCCCAGCCACAAGATCTGGAAAAGAGGGACAGGCGATGCTTTCCACCCGAACATGGAGTTTACTTATGGAATGAACAGACCTCATGCTTCTATTATGAGTTTCGATAGAAGGTAAAACTCCCCCCCCTCGACTTACAATACTTGTACTAATGACATCTTTCCCTCCATAGATATGTTCAGAAATTTGGCCTTCCTAGGGGTACGACCCATGTACGCTTGGCCAATATTATATAGCTTTTATTCCTTTTATACTTTTAGCAAAGATTCTAGATCGAGACGAATGTAGATGCTTCCATCTAACGAGATTTGGGATATCAAGCAACAACGGGAAAGTGCTGCCTATCGCCTCCAATCACTCCAGACTCTTTCCCTTACTTTCAACGACAGCCACATTTCTTGCAGGCCGGGTATGGCATATCGCTCACCGCACTTGACTAGAGTTGGCAAGCTCTCACACAAGAATTGGTGTCATTGTTGGGGCCATCCTCTCCCAAAGCCCCTACCCTGGAGCCAAGTGCTCTCCGTGAAATAAATACAATTTGTAGAGGGCTCAGTAATAAAGGATTAATAAACACCTAGAAAGTAGCATGCGTCATCCATTTAGGGATTAAATTCAGCTTTGAACCATAAAAATGCCTTTCTCGGTTACATTATGAATATGTTCTGTTGTGTGCACTTGGGGGTCTCCTCACACAGTTATATGGTCATATCAGCATGCACCCGAACAGGACAGTTTCCTTTGAATAATTGAAATCATTAGATAGGAGATAGAAAATGAGGTAGATCTATCTATGAGAGTATTTCTTCCTCCCCTTTTGACCCAGCTGGGAAACCAGGCCGTTGAACTGCGGCTAGAAAAATGGGCCGCATCTCACGACACCAAAGAGTTTTTGCGACCAACAGCTGCCTGCTAGTCTTGCATATATAAATAACAGTGGCGCGTCCCCTCTCAATTTTCATCTGGCAACTCAATGCTGACACAATATCCCGCAGCTTTCAAAAGTCCCTCCGCATGCAGCGCGTCGCTACGCAGCTCCTGGCGCTGTCGCCGGAGCTTGTTGAACCCATCATCGCTGACCTGCCACTTCACAAGGCGCTGGAAATCCTTTCAGTGCCTTCTGAGTCATCTCCCGTGCAAGAGAGTCTATCGGTAACTGGCCAGCTAAGCCCACTGGCCTACGCCTTCATTCAAAGTCCCGCTTGGAGACGCGTGTTCACCTCAGAGGAAAGGACAGAAAGACTCCTACTTATCTGGGAAGCAAGCAAAAACTTCTTCCTGCTGCAAACTGGGCGGTCGTACCTGCACCTGCTGAAGTCACAAGAGTATGGCTGGCGGAGGAGTGAGCTGCTGGGAGCCGGTGCTGACCAACTCCAGGGCCCTGAGGTCCTTGATCAAATGAGCAATGGCCTGTTCAACCTGGTCCCAGGCTTGGATGTAAAACACAAGGAGAGAGGAAGAATCGCCCAATCTAATGCCTACATGAAAGCAGTGTTTGCGCTCTTGCGAGATCCCAAGGAAGTTTATCAGTCTGGTATGCCGCCTCTTGGTAGGAGTACAATTCACTTTTCTTATACTAATATCGGATCATCATAGACCACGAGCGGGAGGTTCAAGTTACTCCATCTTTTGACAAAACATATGACACCCGCGGCGGGGAATGGGATCCGAAAGACTTCTTGGCGATGGTCAAGCCACTGTGTGAAGCTTGGGATCTGCTCAAAAGCCTCTGGGCCACGGAGCTGGAGTCTCTCGCCGTTTTACATGAACGGTTTCCGACGATGCTGAAGGCGGCTTTTGCGCCTCAATTGGCACACACTCCATTGAATGTCTGGCATATGCCCAAAAAGCTCAGATTTGTGGCCAAACAGATACCAAACCGATCTCTTAGAGACGCAATTGGATCGCGTAAGCCAGGATCAGATTCAAGCTATTTCAGTTTCCCTCATCACTGTCTTTTACCTTATGATTGGTGCCTGAGACTCTTCATTATTGTTCTTCAGGATAAGAGTCCGGAAATCCCACGTACGCTGGCCGCAGACGTGGATCGAGCCATCGCGGGCTTGGATTTTATTCATGAACATTCTGGCGACGGAAGGCGGTACCCAAGATTTAAAGGCAGCAAAGATGACGCCCGGCACATGGAAATGATTGTGTATTACGATAAAGACACCGTCAGACCGACTCCCAGCGCTGAATTAGACTGGCTGACATCGTTTCTCGTAGTCGTCAAGTGGATGACGGAGGAGTATCCAGCTCTTGCTGATGATTTACGCCAGCCTATTGCTCGTATCTACAGAGTAGCAGAAGGGAGGGGCCAGAAAAAATTACTCTTTGAGCCATCCGATTATGATCGATTTGCCGACGCCATACCCGCCGCTGAGGTTGCCATCTATCTTAAAAAGGACCTTGATTTAGCTTCCCGGCCACTCGGTGCCCTGGATGATCATTGCTTACCCAGCCTGCTCGCTCTTCATCTGCCCGACTTTTCCTCGAGGCAAGCTCAGCAGATTGCAGCACATCTCGGGCCAAAGCCAGGACTGGAAATTGAGCTTCAGCAGGTTGTGTATGAGAATACCCTGGAGAAGATCAAACGACACTTTCAAAAGAGACCGCCCTCCCCCAGAGGAGTGTCAGATGGAGAGTCGTTGGTGCACCAAATTCTCGAGAATAACAACAGAGATAGCGCTGCGCACACAGTACAGACGTCGCCAGGTACCTGGTGGTCCAGTGTTGTGAAGCGATACGTGGATGTCGTACCTAGAAAATCTCGTAGTTTATCTTGTTACATCTGCCGACATAGCGTGTCTGATAAGCGTGGATTTCACCCCATTTTCTCGGCCATGTGTAAAGCTTGTGGCGACTTTAATTTGGCCGGGTCGCGCATGTCACTTCCCGAGATGGTGGATCTCAGAGGAAAGACGGCACTTGTCACCGGAGGTAGAGTCAATCTAGGATTCTACACAGCTTTGAGGCTCCTCCGTTGCGGTGCCAAGGTCATCGTTTCATCCCGATATCCCCACGACACACTTGTTCGGTACCAAAGGCAGCCAGACTCCGACAGTTGGATAAACAACCGACTCCGTATTGTTGGGGCCGATTTCCGCACGGCGCGCGACGCGTTTGCACTGGCCGCGGAGGCGAAGAACATACTGGAGACTTGGTCAACGGGAGACTCGACCAAACCATTACTCGACATCCTGATTAACAATGCCGCCCAGACGCTTACGGACGGTGAAACAAAGGAAACGACAGCCGTCAGCAGGGAGAGCAGTCTGCACTTATCTTTGCCCATGCATCCCGCTTTGCTACGAACTTCATATATTCCTCGCATTGGAGGGGGAGTGCCGGATGGCTTCTTGGAGGGAAGGACTCCGGAGGCTCTTCCTTCGGCAAACACCTCCACTTCAGTAATCCAGCCCGTGCCCGAGAAGTCATCTTGGGTCCAAGATATATCTGAGATTCCCTACGCAGATGTCATCACGGCGCAGGCAGTGAATGCTTTTGTCCCGCTAATCCTAATCAGAGAACTTCTCCCCGTCATGTCTCATGGCGAGATTAGGGAGCAACAATCAGGCCACATAATCAATGTTTCTTCGCGGGAGGGTATTTTTGAAGCGAGTCGGAATCACTCGGCCAAGAAGGGCACGCATGTTCACACCAACATGTCCAAGGCAGCGCTCAACATGATCACGGAAACCGAGGCAGGGCCGGCGTGGAGGAGCCACGGTGTAGCGATGAACACGGTAGACCCGGGATATATGAGCGCGTCGCCGGAGATGGAGGACCTGTTTGGTGGTGTGCGGCCTCTGAGCTGGGAGGATGGGGCTGGGCGAGTGCTCTGGCCGGTGGCAATGGCGTTTGGCGAGGAGAAAACGGTGATCTGGGGCCGGTTTCTAAAGCATTATGGCACCGTGAGCGTTACTGCAGGTTTGCGGTAGGCTCGTGTCTAATATACGGGCTGTCGGGAAGAAGAGAGAGTAGAGTCAAAGTAAGACCATCTCGCCAATTTCACGTGTCTGAGGCGCGCAAGGTTTGGATTCGGTTAGTGTTGTCAATAATGAGGCTTCGCTAGGCCTAATCCTATTTATATATGTCGTAATTTGACCCCCCAGTCTCGCCTCGCCTCGCCTCGATGAAAAGGAGAGTGTATAGACAAACTGAGACCCCCCCCGGTCAAACCCGTGACCTGACACCACTGCCACCCCTGGCCTGAGACCCTCTAATAAGCTGGCCTAAGACCCTCTAATAAGCTGGCCTGAGACCCTCTGTTGAGCTAACCTGAGACCCTATTTTTAACTGACCTAAGATCTGATTTTAAATTAATTTGATATTAATAGATTATAGTATTTATATAGATAACCTCTGGTGAGATTTAAAGGTTTAATAATTATTAAAAGATATAACTTATTAAACTATATAGCCTATAATAATAGATAATATAAGGTTTTAAGGAAGGAAAGGTAATTAAATTAAATAATTTAACTAGCCTCTATATAGCTCTTAAAGGGTTATTTCTATCTAGTTATAGGTATAGTTATATAACCTAATTTACTTCCTTAATATAAGATATATATTTATAGTATTTAATCTATAAATTATAGTATCTATATTCTAATATAAGCTATATATTTTAATAATTATTAAGTAGAATTCTCTTTTATCTATATTACTTACTCTTTAGTAAATTTAAACTAGTCCCTTTTAAACTATAGTTATTCTTTTTAAAGCTTAAGTTATACTTATTTATTTTAGATTTAAAGTTATTATAATTTCTCCTTTTCTAGTTACTATATAATCCTAATTTTAAATTAGAACTAAATTAATTCTAAATTAATTCTAAATTATTTTAAGTAACTTATAGATTATTTTTATAAAATAAGGCTCCTTCTTAAATATTAATACTTTATAGGATAATACTAAATAAAGATATATTTACTAATAATCTAGAGTCTTTAGTAATAAATACTAACTCTTAAGTACTAGGTATACTAAAAGTATCTTATAAGGGAGCCTATAAGAGAGCTTATAAGGAAGCTTATAAGGGAGCTTATAAGGAAGCTTATAAGGGAGCTTATAAGGAAGCTTATAAAGGAGCTTATAAGGAAGCTTATAAGGGAGCCTATAAGGAAGCTTATAAGAGAGCCTATAAGGAAGCTTATAAAGGAGCTTATAAGGGAGCCTATAAGGTATCTTAAGATTATAATAATACTCTTAGCTAAGACCTAGTATAAATCTCTATCTAGCTTTAAACTAGATAAGTAATCTCTACTTCTATAGCTTCTTAGCTTTATTATACTTATTTTTTTACTATTAAAAAAAATTAGATATTAAACTTTAAAAGGAATTAAAGAAACTTACTTTATTATTCTATATTATATTAATATTAAGCTTATAATAAAGTATTTTAATATATATATAAAATCCTAGACTAATAAAAAGAAGAGTTAGATATAATAATTTCTTAATCTATCTTTATATAATTTTAAATATAAATTAATAAAGAAATATATTACTCTCCTTAGTGGTAAGAGATCTTATAAATAACTTTAATAGTATTTATATCTATAGAAATTCAATTCTAGTTATCTAGTAGTATAAAGCTATATATCTAATTAAGACTATATTAAATAAAAGGTAACTCTTTATATTAAACCTATCCCCTAAGATCTAGCTTATTATCTAGATATAATTTAGAATTAATTTAAAATTAATTCTATAATAAATAAAAGAGAAAACTTACTATATATAGCTTTATAGAGAGTAATATAACTCTCTAAACTAGGTGCCTCTAAGAGCTATATTATTTAAGAATAATATAAATTTAGTTTAATTTCCCCTTTATAATAGTGCTTTTTAATATTATACTAAAAATAAATTCTATAATACTAAATAAATTATTTAATCTACTAAAGCTCTAGATATTACTCTAGATCTTATATTTAGAGATACTCCCTAAATATTATTAAAATAATTAGAAATTAATTCTAAATATTATTTATAATACTTACTAAGAATAAATCCCTAGTTTATATTAATAGTAACTCTAGAGAGTCCTTTATTATAAAGATACTTCTATTTAATATAAATAGAATAATTTACTTATAGAAGTTTAAAAACTCTTTTAAATATAATTAAAAAAGTATTATAACTCTATAAGTTAAGATAGACCTAAACTAATAGTAGAACTTATATTATATTAATAAAGGGAAGAAAAAGAAGAAAAAGACTTATTTACTTTAATTAGAGATTAGACTTTTAAAAGCCTAAATAACCTTAATATTATTAAAATTAATAAGATATTTATAGTTTATATTAAACTAAAAAGTCTTTAGATTAAGATATTTAAATAGCTTAGCTTACTCTTTATAGAAATAAATAGCTATAAAGTCTACCCTATTATTAAATATAAACTAAATATATTATAATATAAAGTCCTATTTTTACTATTAATATTCTATAAAAACTACTATTTATAATAAGCTAGTTAGAAAATAAAGTATTAAATTTTAATATAAAAGATATTAAAGAAAGTCCTAGTTACTAAAGCTTAAATAAACCTTAAGTAGAGATCTTATATTAAACTACTAGTAAAACTTATATACTTCTAGAGATAATAAGAATAAAACTAGAATTAATTAGAAAATAATTCTATACTAAGGAGAAGAAAATATATTAAGAGCTATTTTAGGTTTTATTAACTAAATAAGAGTCTAAATTTCTTCTATAATTAAAGCTAGAGTTTTAAAGGGAATTAGTAGTAGGTATTAGTAAGTTCCCTTTAATATTAAAATAATAGTATTTATTAAGACTCCTTAAATTAGTATAAGAAAGTAATATTAAACTTAGTAAGATTTTTTAATTATTTACCTTATTAGTATATAATAGTTATATATTAGAAATAATTAGATAAATAAAATAAAAATATTCTAATAAAATATAAATAACTTATAATACTCTAATTTTTTTACTAATATACTCTCTATATAATAATATTCCTTATTATATATTAAAGGGTCTATCTCCTTATTAAGAACTTACTAAATAAAAGTATATTATATATTTAGATAAGTATTAACTATATAAAAGAAATATATTTTATATTAAGATCTATAGTTTAAATATTAAATATAAAGTTATTAAATCTAGATAATATTTTAGAATTTATTAGAATTAATTCTAAATTAATTTAAAAGGAATTCTTACTATAAAAACACTATAATAAAGAATAAGTCTATATAAATTCTTTTATAGATTATATCCTCTTCCTAATTATATAGCTTTAAGATAAGTAAGTATAAAACTAATATAAAATATTAATATAATAATTAAAGGAATAAGTAGTAAAATATAATACTTTATTACTTATCTTTCTAGACTAGGATATTTAAGTATTTCTCTTAATTTTAAAACTTTATTAATAAGATCTTTATTAATCTTAGTATATAACTAAGTATTAAATATATATTTATATACTTAAACTCTTATATATTTAAAGTAATATTATATATATAGGTGTCCTTAAAATAAAGATATTAAGGTTTTATATAAAGGTACTTTATAAGCTATATAGTATTATATCTAGAATTAAAGAATTAGTTCTAAATTAATTTATATAGGAAAAGAAATAAAAAGAAAAACCTATACTCTTTTAAGGATATAAATATTATATTTCTTTTAAATTAGCTATTAGAATAATATAGCTAACTCCTTTCTTAGATATTTTTAGAAATTTAGGAATTTATAGTAAGTATATTAGCTCCTCTATAGTAATTATACTAAGAGGAATATTATTTTTATTTATATAAATCTTTAGATAAGCTAAAATAATAAAAAGCTTATTACTAATTATATTTAGAACCTTAGATACTAGTTAATATAAATTAGTAAGGTTAAGAAGAGAAAAAGAGTAAAGAAAAAAGTAATATATTACTTTATTTTAAATATCTATCTTTAGAGGATTAAAAGCTTAATAAAGTTATTAGAGGTTTATATACTCTTAGTAAGTAAGATCTTATATTAGTTAAAAGGAAAAAAGACTCTTAGGATAAATATTTATAAGAGGGTTTATAGTATTCTTAATACTTTATTTTAGAGAGTCTATATTAAATAATTTAATATTAGAAATAATTTAGAATTAATTCTAGTAAATAGGGGGGAAAATTAAATAAAGAAAAAAAAAATTAAGAGAAAATTTTTTATTTATTATTAACTTAATTAAGAAGATATAATTAGAAATATTCTTTTTTTAGTATATAAAGTAAAAAAATAAAGTATAGAATTTACTTAGAGATATTAAAAAATTAAGATAAATTAAATCTTTATATTCTATCTTTAAGAATTAGATTAAGTAAACTACCTTAGAGTTTAATTATATAAATTAATTTCTAACTAATTCTTTATTTATTTATTATTTATTCTCTATTTTTAATACTTAATCTTTATATATAAGGAATAGATCTTAGAAGTAAACCTAAACCTTATAGTTAGGGTTTTTACTTATAATTAGTAAGTATACTAGAATTAATTAGTATTAACTTATAAATTAATTATAAATTATTTCTACTTACTTTTATTATTAAGAAAGTATATAGTATACTTTTTATTAGTTTTACTAAAACTAGCTATATAATATATTTTAAGGATATTAAGAACCCCTAAAGGAAAATAAGGTATAGTTAATAGAGGGCTATTATTAAACTTAGACTATTTATCTTTATACTTAGGAAATAATTTAGAATTATTTCCTAAGCTTATTAATATATTTAAGTTATTTCCTAAGCTTATTAATATATTTAAGTTATTTCCTAAGCTTATATTAAGCTAAGTCTTAGTAATAGGTATTAATAAGAAGAGTTTAAGGTTACTAAAGTCTTATACTATAGTTATATTAGTAATAATATTACTATAGTTACTCTAAATTAATTTAGAATTAATTTATTTAGAGTTAGTACTATTATTAAATAAGATAATAATACTAAAGGACTTACTAATAATAGTAGAGGAGCTAGTAGTAATATTAAAGGTATTATTATTATTATTTTAATTAGAGGTAATAGAACTATCTTTAGATATAATAGAGCTAGTAGTAATATTAGAGGAGTAATTACTAGGAATTAGTTTAGAATTATTTCTAATAGTACTATTAGTAAATAGATCCTTAATATTAAGGGAGGAGGGAATTAGTTTAAAATTATTTCTATTAATATTATTAACCTTATACTAAGAGGTAATATTACTAAAGGAGCTAGTAGTAGAAACCTACCCTAAGTTTACCTAGATCTAGAATTAATTAGTTATATATATAATTATATATTAAATTAATTCTATACTATTTTATTATTAGACTTAGTATTTATTATAGTATATATTACTATATAGTAAGCTCTTATAGTAAATTAGTAATATACTATAAGTATAATATTACTTAAATAAAGCTTTATTAGGCTAAGAGGAGGGTAGGGTATTATTAATATAGCTATTAGCTTTTATAGAGTTTATATAGGGATTTAGCTAGCTATAACCTTACTATACTATCTTTTAACCTATTAGTAAAATAATTCTAAAATATTTCTAACCTATTTATAATTAATATTATTATTAACCTTATTTAGATTTTAACTAAGTATATACTTCTCCTTCTTAAGGCTATAAATATAATAAAGGTAGTTACTTAGTATTAATTCACTTATAAATAGAATAAACTAAAAATATTAATATTAATAGGAATTAATTTAGAATTATTTTATTTACCTTTAAGTATAATTATTTATTATTATTTTAAAAGTAATAGTATTATTTACTATTAATAATAATTACTTTATTATACTATTTAGGTATTAGAAATATTTTAGAATTAATTCTTATAAATAGTATATATTATTATATTTATATTTAGGTAATAAAGTACTAGTAAGTTACTTACTATTATTAAGGTAGTATTAGTAGTTTTCTCTAAACTTATATCTAAAGGGTATTAATAGTACTATTATAATATATTAGAAATAATTTATAAATAATTCCTAAATAATTATTTATATATAATAAGGATAGAGGAGCTATAAATTATTTTAGAATTAATTTATATATAGTATAATTATAAAGCTAATAAGTAAAGGGAAAATACTACTTATACTATAAATAAAAGGAAGGTAAGAGAATATATAGAGTAAATAATTAAGTTTAAATTATTTTAAAATTAGTTTAATTAAATATTTTACTATAGAAATACTAAATTAATTCTATAAAAATACTAAGACTATATATAGCTATATTTACCTTATATTTATTATATTTTTATTTATTAAAATATCTATAATAATTAATTATATTATAATTAATATAAATATAAAAATTAAATAAATAAATCTATATATATATAATAAATTATATTAAAATTAAATTAATTATATAAATAAATAAAATATATATTTATACTTAAATAATTACTTTATATTAATTATTATTAATATTAATTAAAAATTTAAAAATTTATTTATTTTTTTAACTTTTATATTAGCTTAATAAGATTCTTAAATTATTTTAAATTAATATTATATTTACTAAAAATAGAGTCTTAGATTAGTTAAAAATAGGGTCTTAGGTTAGCTTAATAGAGGGTCTCAGGTTAGCTTAATAGAGGCTCTCAGGTCAGGTCAACAGAGGGTGTCAGGTCACGGGTTTAACCAGGGGGGGGGTCTCAGTTGGTCTGCACACTCTGAAAAGGAGGGGCCCCACGCATCTTTTGCAACCCACAATTGCTCATCCCTTCAGCTCCACCATCAACACCATGAGACAAGGTTGCGGCTGGCCCAAGACGCGCAGCCAGCGATTTGACTGAGTCTAGCGACGTCGAAATTCAAATCCGAATTAATTACCTCGTCTGGCCGCGATATCGTAACTGCCGCCCATGACTGAGAACTCACGCCGGGGTCGCAAGATAGCTCGGCGAGCTTGTGACCTCTGCCGGGATCGCCGCATTCAGGTAGGCTACACATTCTCATGGCGATGCAACAGGTGACAGACATTACTCACGCTTGGATTGTCCATCAGTGTAATTTTTCAGACGAATCAGCCGCTGCTTGCCGGAGATGCCTGCAGGCCGGCGTATCTTGCACGTTTCTGACGGAACGGAAGCCTCGGGGCCCTCCTAGTCGGTATGTCTCTGCTAAGTCTGCTTTGAACAGCATAATTCGCGCTCCGAGAGCTCACAAAAGAAATAAAGACATGTCGTACAGGCTCGACAGAGAGCTGAGGCCATACAAATAGCCAGCCAAAGCCCAAATCCACTGCCCATTGGCCGCATCACGGTTGCTCAATTTCTTCCCGAGCCGGTCTTCTTGGCCGTTCTTGACGACTACCTACAACGAGTCTACCCGTTGCTTCCGTATATACATGTGCCAACCTTCACCTCAAGGCTAGCTTCGCGTGACTACGAGCGTGACCAGCTATTCTTCCAGCTCTGCCTAGCCCTCTGCGCTGCAACAATAGCGTCAATCCCGAGGACCTTGGATTCTTACGGCATCACGAGCTACAGTGACACCGGCGAGATGGTGGATAGAGCGTCAAACTTAGTGCTCGTTGGCCGCTTAGCCCTGGGGACCAACTGGATGGATCGCCCTTCGGTGGATTCAATCATCATCTCGCTGCTCCTTGCCATGGCATCGCACTACGCTGGCAGATCGATCGCAGGTTGGGCGTACACCAGCGAGGCAAGCCATTGTTTTCGCGAAATGAAGCTTTACAAAGAAGAATCCTATGAAAAGCTCAACAAGATACAGGCCGAGCTGTGCAAGAGATGTTTCTGGCTCATTCTCATCATCAATATGTAAACTATATCCTCCCTCTCCGTGGATAACGGCTCATGCTTACACGGCGCGCAGACATGATCGGCTGTCATACATTGTCCCCCACACCGGCCTCGCATATGACCCAAAGCACACAAGCTGGGAGTTTCTGCTACCGCTCGAGCTGAGTGACGAGCAGCTCCTAGATCCAGCGGCAATCTCGACGTCTACCCCTGTTATATCTGGGTTTGTCGCTCTCATCCACGTGTTCACATGCATGGTCGATTTACTTGACACAGCCTTTCCCGGGGCGCCGTCATATTTCCAACTCACATCCTCGTCCCTTTCGGCCCGCCTATTCGCGGACGCCACTCAGGAACCGCAGCGTTCGATCGGCTTCTCTGACGACCACATCCTAGACCCGCTCGTACTGGTCATGGCAAGGCTCGAGGGGACTCTTCAGAAAATACCAGACTCGCTCAAGCTTCCTAGTCCAGGGTCCCCTCCTCTATCACACCTAATGGGCCCTCGAAAAGCGGAGCAATTTGAAATCATGAGAGCCAATATTCACATCACCAGCATCTACATCCAATCCTTGACCCTGGAAATGTGTTTGAGTAAACTAGAAGGCAGACGCCCCCCCTCTAGCGGCGCCCAGGAGAAGGACGTTGGTCCCCAGAATAGTGGAATCATTGATCAGCTTTGGAAGATGAGGGAATCCGTTGCACAAGAGCTTTTGAGCATTGTCAACGTTTCCGCGCCTGCGGTCCTGGAAGCCAATGGCAACTCGATGGAAAGTGGTTCGAATCTCTCTTCGTGAATTTCACTAACATGACACAGATCAAGAAAATTCGAGAGATTGCAGCGACATTTTTGGATCAGGAGGTAACACGAGAAGGTGGTATGGGTGATATGGAGAGGAGAAATCGGGAGTACTTGGCTAAATTTGCCGAAGTGCTGGCCAAGGTTGACTACACTACAGCTCCACGTTCGTTGAGTCATGAGTGACAATATATGCAACGACGTCTTGATTTTATTTCAAATGTCTAATGTTAATTCTTACTAGCCCTGAAATCTAATCATTTGTTGAATGTCCAAGACTCAAGATTGGTCATGGCTCAGAATATGTCGCAACAATCGAATCAATGCTACAACTAGCTCGACCCAGCCAATATCAAAATGTTGGAAGTCTGTGGGCCCTGCACTGGTCGTTCACATACCTGATTTCATTATCACCTATCAACAGCAACACCGAAAACACTCACTCGTCGACAAGACTAGTAAGATAACTCATACCGCTGAGTCACAACACCAAGCCCGTCCTTCGAGTAGAGCGCCAGGAAGTGTGTAGGGTCCACGTTGAAGACGCCCGGCCAGTGCGAAGCCACCTCGCCGGTGACGGTGCCAGCGCTCCACGACTTGGCGCCATCCGTGCTGGTGATGACCTTCATTTGCGCCCCGTCATAGCCGCTCGTACCTGCCCTATCCTCGTTCGTCATGAAGCTCGCCACCAGTGTGCCCCAGACATTGTAGACCTGGGGTGCGCCGGCAATGCCTCCGTTTCGAGCCGTGTAGAGTTTGCCACGCTGACCCCAGGTGTAACCATCGTCGTGGGAGAGGACATATGAGACCTGGAAGGAACCAGTCTGGGTCTCCTCGAATACTGCACTATGTTTGGTGACGTTACTGTTAGAATCTGTTTGAGACTTGGCGGGCCGAAAGTCAAAGAAGAAAGAGGAAAGAGGTAAAGGTGAGGGCCGGGATGACATACATCAGGTTTCCATCGTTGTCAATGGGCGCAACGCCGATCATACCGTCTCTCGAGGTAACGTCCCCTCCGGAAACGGTGATCCAGTTTGACCAGGTGGCACCTCCATCTTTGGAGTACTTCATAAAACCGTCCTGATCCCCGCCATTGTTCTCAGCTGAGTAGTAACACTGGAGAGTTCCATCCCTGGCCAGACGGAGGAAAGGTTCCCACAACCCACTGGCCGTGTTGGCAACAGGAACCTTCTCCTCCACGGTTGAGAGGTACTTGAAGGTCACGCCACCATCGTCTGAATATGAAATGGAGATGCGGAAGTAGGTGTAGTGGAGGTCATCCCCTGTACGGTCATCGTTCCGGTAAGCATACAGGACCCGCCCATTCGGCAGCTGCAGGGGCATTGCATTGTTGATATCATGTTTAGCGCGCGGTCCACGGAAGACTTCACCGAGGTATTGCCACGACGCACCCCCGTCAACCGAGCGAACAGTCTTCAGAACATTCTCCCCGTTGTCTTGTATAGCGGTATATCCTCCGATGAGGCTGCCGTCGTTCATGAAGCTGACACGGAGATAATCGCCCTTGGGGTCGATGACAACAGGCTCGCCAGCTTTCTTGACAACTCCACCCGGGGCTCGCTTCACGGCAACTGCCGAAGTAACGGCGCTTGTTGCAGATAAACAAAGAAGGGCAAGTTTAAAAAGCATCATGTTTTCGTGTGGAATTCCTTAGTGGTCGGTGCGAAAATGTTGGCTTGCGCTGTGGTTTGACATCTCACCTGGCGTACAAGACACCGCGTTTGTCGCTCTTTATAAATGTTTCCGGCTTCCCCGTTCGCTTCTTTAGACAATCATACGTTTCTGACCCAGAGAATCCGGTGATCCCATAGGACAGAAACGGAAGTTGGAATTGGTGCTGAATGTGCTCCCTCCTGCAGGTAGCCCGCTGAGAGAAGAGACCAACGGGGGCTAATGCGCGGCACAGCTGACAGAGTGAAGATGAAACCTGGTCTAAATACCGACCTTCCTCATGTAACGTGATATAGCTAGGATTCTATCCAATGTTATTACTAAGAGCTGTAGTCAAGGAGTCCAGAGTCGAACCCTCGCTTAAGAGGTCCGCTAGATGGAGATTCCCGACAGGAGCCTCCCGGGCCCCAGATCTGTCTTCCACTGGTCAGATTGTAGCTCGTGTGAGCTTCTGTACTTACCATGCTTCCCATCTCCCATCTCCCAGCTCCATCTCAATTATAGTTTTGACCTCCCTGAAACGCTTTCTGACCTCTTGAGCAGGTCGGCAGGCTTGAACTTTACGCCCGGCGACATCTCTAAGTTTATCCGAGCAATCATGAACAAGGCTCTCTTGTCGCCAATGCGGACACCGGAATAGTTGAAGACGTCTACTTTTGCTCACCGTTTCCCTTAGTCGACGACGGATCGGCTTCGAAGATTGGGCAATAGAACAACAAACTTTCATTATGGCTACCTCGTTACTTTTCAACCCCTCCGAACAAGTTTGACATCCTCGGGAACGTTGGATAGTCGGGGTGCCCACACTCGCATCGCTCCCTCTCCACCTCGATTCGCCCGTAGAAAGTAAGGTATAGCAATTAAATCACGTTTACGACTGTCATATTCCCAGGGGCTCTCCTCATACAGTCGGCTCTTGTTACTATTCCGCAACTGCCTACCCTCAGCTTGGCCAGTCACTACGCCATCAAGGCCGCAAATTGATATGGTTGATTTATCGTTGACAGGGCCATCCATAATACCAGCACGATCAATGTCAATCTCTTTGTTGTCGACGTCCTCCAGGCAGTACACGAGAGGTCCCCTCATCAGACAAACATCGTTCTTGCCCGTCGCAGGGTGGGAATAAACTTTGCGGAACATGATAGGGAGATTTATATGAATCTCCGTGTTCTCGGCGGAACAGTAAAGATATCCCTTCTCCAAACGCCCTGTGGCTGAGCAGGTCCATCCATTCGCCCAGGACGGGATGCGAAGAGCGAGCTTTGTCGATCCTTGAACCGAGAGTGTGACTCGTCCCTGCCAAGGCAAGTTCGATTTTTGGGAGATGGAAATGTTGCCATCGGCAGTCTTCAGCTCACTAGTGATATACTGATGAATAGCCACCAGATGTGAAGAAGGATCGTGAGAGTAGATCAGGGACCCCATATTCCCTAGGAGCTTTGCGACATTGGGTGGGCAACAGGCCACGCCAAACCATTTGCTCCTTTCCTTTGACTCTCCGCTCCGTGTTCTCAAGACATTCTGGTAGTAGAATGCGTCCCCTTCTTGATTCACGGCACCGAGAAATCCATTATATAGAGCAACCTCCATGACATCGCCATATTCAGAGTTCAGGTCCAATCTTAGCAGACGGTTGCACCAGTTGATTAGTGCAAATGTGGCACACGTCTCAGAATAACAGCCTTCGTGTTCGAGGTCCGGAAGAGAGTATGCCTGTCCAAACCCCTCCCACTGCCTCACCGATCCAATGCCACCTGTCACGTATATTTTCTTATCAATCATGTCCCTCCATAGTCGGTCCAAAGCCGCCTTAATGGGGGCATTTTCTTCCTTCTCTGGGGATAGTCGAATAAGGTCTGTGGCTGCGGTATAAAAGTACATTGCTCGGACAGAATGGCCCTTGACTTCGCTAGAATCGACGAGAGGCTCATCCGCTTGATGATAAGCGTAGTCCCGCGGGTGTTGAAACCAGGCTTTGTGCTCCGTTCCCATGTCCTTGTATGGATCTGCTCCACGGGCAAATGCCTCCTTGTCGAAAAAGGTCTCGCCGTCGGCATCGCGCCGGCCTCTCTCAGTGATGAAATACTGGGCTAGCTTTAGTGGCAGAACATCTTTAGTCAAGTCGTGCAGTCGCAGTAGACCAATCTCGACTTCCTGATGGCCTGGGTATCCGCGCTTTTTTCCCGGCTCCGTACCAAACATCAAGTCGAGATGTCCGCAGATCTTGTTGGCCACCTCGAGCAGCCTTCCACTTTTGGTGAGTGTTTCATACGCCACAGTGGCTTCCAACAGATGTCCTAGGCAGTAGAGCTCATGGTCGTCCCTCAGGTTAGTCCACCGCTGATTGATCCCCCTGACTGTATAGAAAGAGTTGATGTACCCATCATCATACTGAGCGCCTTGAATCATGGTGACAGCCTCCTCGACTGTAGCTCTCATTTTCTCGTCGGGGTGCTTGATGAGGAAGTAACAAGCAGCTTCGACGATCTTGTAAATGTCGCTGTCCCAGAATTGATGAGGTTTAACATCATGGCCTTCTTTCCACGTGAGACAGGTCCAATGGTTCCATGACCTTTGGGCTTCGATCACAGCGGGGACTGTCTTAAGCCTGGAGCGATCTTGGATGTAGCCCCAGAACTCAGACGTTATGTCGACTTTGTCAATGGGGAAATCCTGAAGCGGCATCTTCGACAGTTGGAAATTGAGTTGTTTTATGGGTAAAGATAGTGAGGAGGTGGCGGTGATGGAGTGGTCACACAAAGCCAACCAGAAAGTTTGGGTTCCATAAACCCCCCCTTTGCCGGAAGTTGGCACATTTGTATTCTCGCACCTAGAGCTGTGATTGTAGGACCACAATTAAGAGTGCAGTGGAGGAAAATCCCGTCCCCTCCCTCCCACCCCTCAGTCGAAACCCCCACATGCTAAATGCGAGTGAGAGTTTACCCCTGCAGTTATTAGACAGAACTGTCCGTTGACAATCCCGAACCTCCGCGTGGCGTAGCCCCCGGCACTAGTTTCAAGTCTGACTATGATATTTCACGTTCTTTTAATACTATAATTATAATATCTAGTAGGTTTATAAGTCATATAAATTAGCCTCCCTCTAAAGAGAGGGGAATATAGATTATATCTTTAATATATTTATATTTAACTTTTATCTCTTTAAACCCCTGTAGGATTTAATTCCTAACAGGGCTATTAGTAGCGGGGCTCATCCGAATCGCGTGATTAGCCCTTGATAAGTGTCTTCTTTCATTGCAGCACCGCGTCAGCCAACTGTCTCCTTCATGCTTGTGCTTCCAGGTTGTCCGCAGCAGTACCACTATCTCCAAACCGCGCCACCAGTCTATTCCTAAAATCCTTAGATGTGCAACTCGTCTATCGCAAAGCCTTCGTCTTCTTAAAAATACGCCTGACTATGCTTCAATGCTTTCTTACAGATGTCGAGGGTGTCCTAAGTCTTGGAAAACCTCGTCGGAAACCATCCCCGTCATCACGTCCACTTGACAATGACAAGTGGACAGCATCCGCATTGGACAATATCTGTGTCGAGGAACTGGTTGACTTAATGGCTGCCAAAACGCCACTGGGCCCTGCCGATGTGCCGAAAGCGCAACATGTTCGTAGAGGACTATTAGGACCTACGCGGCAGTACCATTTTGTAAAGCAAGACGGCGTCCTTCTCCTGCAGAGACCCATGCATCAACGCCATCTGCGCCCTAGACTTGAGGGGACTGACACATCTGCCTGTGCCTCTACGCGCATCAAAGTGTCGATTCTAGCATTGCCCCCTGAGCTTCGGATGCCGATATACCGCCACCTGCTCGTGAGCGAAGTGGACTATGACTGCCCCGTCATCTGCCCCAACACCGACGGTTTCCGCATCGTCACTGGTGCCACCAAGTCTCAGCCCCGTGGACTCTCTCCAGAAATCCTCGCCACCTGTCGCCTGATCAACCAAGAAGGCACACCGGTCCTCTACGGGGAGAACATGTTCTCGCGAGAGTTCTACTGGCCGCGGAGGTGGCATCTATCCCGGAACCGGAGCCGACAAGTCCAGTGGCCACTCTCTGAGAGCTCTAAACTGCGCTTCGCTAGGGGCTTACAATACATATCCCGCCTGAGCATATCCCAGCAGCAGCACCAGTGGCTACTCGGTGACGGCGAGCTAAAAGTCTTCCGGGATTTCCCGTCGCTGATTGAACTCCACTTCGATGTTAGCATGCACAGCTGGACGCGCAGTCTAGATTTCGACTTTGATGACCTTTGGAAGCACGCCATCAGGTCAGCGGCAAGAAAACAGCCAAGATTGAGAAAAATCCAATGCCAGTTTTGGCTGGCCAAGGATCATAATTACGGGACTTGGATTGCGCGGTGTCGGGGCCGGCGGCTGGATTTCAGTTTGCATGACGCAAAGAAGAAGCAGTTTGAGCGCTACATGGCAGAGGAAAACCTCTTTGGCGACCGGAGTACTATCTGGTCTTTTGTGACCAACGTGCATGAAGACTCTGGACCGAGTTGCTCGTTAGAGCTTCTTATTGCTGAATGCCATGGCGTCCCTGGAGACGATGCGGCACGGACACCCGTTGTCGTGTGTCGTACAATCGGGGGCTACGCTCTGGATCATGATGCTGAAACTACTTCATCTCAACCTGACACTTGAGTGGTCATAAAATAGTCAATAAAATATATATAAGTAGCTCTAACATCGCGCCCGTACTTTGTATGCCGTCTTGAACCAGGGGCTTTTCAAGACTTAAACCAATGTCAGTCCTCCCTCGCATCCATTTCTAGCCCTTGATATCCGACACCGGGTTCAACATGTATTTGGCCGTCATGGGGGATTCGAGTATAAGTTAACTTGCATGGCTCTGCGTGAGATCTCCACGGTAGCGAAGGCATAGAGCAGTAGACCATGCAAATCATAGCTTGAATAGTGATACTTTGAGGATGACTCGACGCCGAATCTCATCATCTCGTATCATATGCTAACGTCACCTGGCGATTCCAACACTTGAGCGGACAGATATAGCCTAGTACGGATGATCCCTATAATAAAATACATAGATACATTTTCATAAGATCCTTGCATCAATGCACTGCATTTACTCTCTGCTTTTCAATTGGCTAGGGTACGATAAACTGGCCTAAAGCAGTCGTACTCGTGTAAGACCGAATCATAGCCCAGACACCTTGACGTTAATTTTCCTTTGTAAGCTCGGTAAGGCTCCATAAGCTATACATATTGCATTGGTACCTACTCTTACCGTAGCAATCGCTCAAAAATCAAGGATTGGTCATAGCCCCAACTCGGCACAGGTCCAGACTTTAGAGCCTTGCCTCAAGGAGATGGGCATTAACCCCGTTGCATGCACATCTTACACAACATAAACTTGATTGCTAGTGCGACAGGCAATTGCGCGCAAAATTGAACAAAAATGAAATAGTGCTTATGTTCAAGTTTCATCGCTGTCCCATTACGTTGACTCCTTCGAAGCCTGCTACGTTGTTGAGCACGCAACCGCTGACGCGTCAAACCCGCTGGCTTCCAGAGTCTCATCGACATCCAAAAGAGGAATGCCTCAATGACCGATCTGGTCGGAAGGATTGAAGAGCTTGTCTATTATCAATCAAACCTCCTGAATGGGGATTGAAGCGGGATAGAACCTGATGATACTACGGGCTGCTTGTCGACCTGGCGTGTATTAGTACCGTGCAATTCCTTGAATGACATGTATATCCTTCTTTTGATCACTGTTTCCTGGATAAATTTCCTTCAGTTTTCGTGGTGGTTATTGAACCAAGACGTCTCAGCTGAATTACGTGACCCAGCCAAAGCTCATTGATAGCGAAATACACAATTTTTAATCATGTACTTCCTCCTTCCGTTGCTGCTTTTCTCGTTAACGAGCGCCGCCTCCCTGCCCAGCCCGGATGGCCCCTACAATGTTGGCTTCTCTCAACATATCGTCCCGCATATTACCCCCAATGATCCTACTCCTGGGCCAGGCAATGCGCTACTCGTCCATGTCTACTTCCCAACGTATGACACCAACCGTTCGTCGCCTGTGCCATATATAGATACAAAAAGCGCGACAATCTGGGGCGATGCGCTGGAGCTCCCCAGGGGCTTACTCGACAAGCTAACCACCGACCTGCGCCGTGATGCAAGCTTCCTGAGCGCCCCGACTGGGCATCCGACCGTTCTATTCTCCCCAGCCGCTGGCTTCAACGCTTGGATGTACTATGGATTGCTGGCAAACTTGGCGTCGCACGGTTATACGGTCGTCGCCATCGACCATCCTGGGGAGCCGCCGGTGGTGCGCTGGCCCAACGGGACCGATACCATCGGTCTAAGTATCGACGTCGATTTCACGGCGAACCTGACGCGCCAGGTTCACGAGTTCCGCGTAACCGACCTTGCTGCCGTCTTAGCTTGGTTCCCCACGTTTGTGCATAACCACCAAGCCCCCTTCAACACGTCAAAGTTCCTCGCGCTGGGCCATAGCATGGGAGGTTCGGCTTCAGTCACTTTTGCCCCCGGCCATCCAAGTGTGGAAGCTGCCCTCAATCTCGATGGCGGGTTCTCTCAGCACCAGACTGTCGTGACCGATGTCGGGGTGCCAGTCTTGCTCATGAGTCGTATCAACCATACAACACGAAGCGACCCGTCTTGGGCCGAGTTCCAGGAGCATCAGACTGGCTGGTGGGAGCACATTGCCGTCTATGGCTCTGAGCATCTGGATTACTGCGATATCGCAACTTGGAACGAAGCCCTGGGGTTGGCCCCTCTTGTCCAAGAGCAGTTTGGCCCAATAGGCGGATCTAAGATAACGCAGATCGCACGAAAGTATGTGGGCGATTTCTTTGGATGGGTGGAAGGGCGAGAAAAGGGTGTGATTGCATCGCCGAGTCTGGAATGGAGGGAGGCTGTGTATGTTAATGGGAGCGACTTTGATCATGGCTACTCGCAAGAGCAGAAAGATTAAGAGGCTCCGGTGGTTTTCGTAAAACTAATGTGCGTCACGGGCGATCGACAAGTCAAAGTTGGCGACAGTAACATCAAAGGTTCCATTTTCGATGCCCATGTCATCTCGAGAAGACGCCGAGGAAACGAGAAAAAAGAGACCAATGCAGATTGAGCGGGGAAATGAGCGTCTCATGGTGGGCAGCTATATTTGGGTGATGAGCTTGATGAACTGTCTCTCCAGTCTGAAATGATACGTTTTACGGGTAAGAGAATGGTATAAAGTAAAAACGGCAATGGAAGGTGCCAGACCTGACGTCTCAATACAACTAATCCGATCATATATCTTATATAGACAGATGATCGTATTTATCTGCCTCGTAGAAGTACACTGACTTGATGGATGTTGTCATTCTAGCAAGCCCTTGTAGTCACTAAAACCCCTCCTCGGTGGACTTATTACGAACAGACGTCACAAATGAAGTGTGAAAACCTAAGCCAGCCTACAGAAATTGTCAATGGCCAGTTGGACCAAAACTGACTGGTTCGCGTGACTTCCGAAACGGATTGATTCACGGCTTGATCCATCGGGTATTACACGAGAGCATGGGGTGGGATTAGGGACTGGGGCCTCGTGTTGGTCCGGTTATGAATATCGCAGCATGACATGGATATATCCATCATGTTCTTAGAGCAAATGCCGCACTGGCAACAAGCGGTCGAATAAGTACAGAGCGCTTAAATCTTTAGACATCTTGTACACTTCCCATGCGAGCTTTGACCAAGCAAGAGCCTGTGTGGGATAGGGGTCGGTCCGCAGTTAAGGTTGCCCGTGGGGTAATATGGGGTACTTGGTCTTCCTTCGGGCTTCATTATATTATCTGGAGCGACTGGGGTGATGCTTTGCAATCTATAATTCCGCCTCCCCCACTGTATAAATCCGAGATCGACAAATTTAGCGCTAAACTTCTATCTGTCTTGTCGAACTCGGAGTGTTCCGTTCTCGTCTAGATGTGTCATCTCTACCTGCCTCTGCCACGGTTTCGTACAGCACCTCATGTTTACTTGCTATAAAATATAGAAAGCCTTCTTGGTAAGCTTGACTATCATGGATTTTCCCCCCATCAATTTCAATCAACACAAACTCGATTCGTTTCCAAACATCCTCAACGCACTTAACCATGCTTGTCAACATTCTTCTCGGGGCCATTGTGGTCTCCGCACATCCATCCACTCGACAGAATTCCCAAGTCGCGGTGGTGAACCTGGGGAGTAATACAGGAAGTCCCAAGCATCTAGCATCGGGGCTTCTGTATGGCGTGCCTGTCGAACCGGATCAGATACCGGATCATTTCTACGAGGACATGGGCTTTAACTACCTGAGAGCTGGAGGAACTCATCTCCCTAATGGAAATGGTGGCAGAGGTTGGATCACCAGCTTGGAAGACTACCAGGTAAACTCCATTTGCATCTCCTCCATCATGTAGATGCTGAGAATTTAATCAGATCCGGATGGATTCTGCCATCTCTAATCTCAACACATGCCAGAAGTATGGCGCAAGCTTCAACCTGCTCACCGCAGATATTTGGGGCGACGACGGTGGTCAGGCGGCTGATTCCAAGTATCCCGGAGATGGTGGCGACTGGTCTGACTACGACGCATTCTTAACCAAGATTATTTCCGATATCAAGAGCAATGGTCCCACCACTGGACTGACCATTGACATCTGGAACGAGCCTGACTATGGCACTGTCTTCTGGAATCGAACTCAGGAGCAGTTTCTGGACATGTGGGGCTGGGGATATGCACGCCTCCGGTAAGTAACCCCTTCGTTCGTAGTAGAAGAATGCAATGGTGACCGTTTGCTCACCACGAGTCCCGTGCAGGAAAGAATTGCCTGATGTGCCCCTTCTAGGACCGTCGACTGCGTACTACCCAGGCCTCGACAATGCATGGTGGACAAAGTTCGCAGCCTACGTAAAGAGCAACAACAGCATTCCTGATGAATGGGTTTGGCATATGGAGCTAGGCTATGGAGATATGGAGACAACGACTGAAGATCTGCACGCTGTATTGGATGCCTATGATCTCCCTAGAAAGCCTCTCAACATCAACGAATACGCTACTCCCCCCGAACAAACCCCCGTCTTCACCGCTTGGTGGATCGCCCAACTTGAGAGGGTCAACGCTCGTGGTCTGAGGGGAGTTTGGGTATCTGCTGCGCAGGTCTTTGATCTTTTCGGTGGCCTCATCTCGAAGCCAAACGCGGACAATGACAAGTACGACCCAGAGGCTGGCGGCTACTATCCGACCGGGGAATATCAGGTCTACAAGTACTACAACCGCAACATGACGGGCAATCGCGTTGCTACCACTTCCTCCTCGGATCGCACTGTCGACGCATACGCAACCGTCGACAAGGGGCACGCAAAAATTATATTTGGTTCTCGTTCTGTCTCAGGCACGGCTTTCATCGAGGTCAATGATCTTTCATGCCTTGGACTGCCTGAGTCGGGAACCTTGGACATCAAGATTTGGGCCTTTCCCTTTCCCAACGGCCGTTTCGGCGAGGTCAATGCTCCTGTAGATCTTGGATGGGGCCAGCAAGACTACGCCGGGAATTCAGCTACGTTCCCAGTTTACCCTCAGGATGATGTGACCGCGTACGCGTTTGAGATCGGGGCAAAGTAAATAAATAGTCTACTAGAAGCAATTAGTCTAGCATTAAGAGCCAGAAATAGGACATACTTAGCCTTTGCCCGTGTTTTTCGACCTTTGGTTTTCTTACAGCCGTGAATTGAAAAATATTGTGTGCTATCAGAGTATAGAGCCTGTCGCAGGACCCCGCACTCGAGGGAGTTTCCATGTGTGAGGCACTATTTCCGATGGGATACTACTTCTCCTCTTGCCAAGCAAGGCGAATACTCCTGGTGGCGTGCTCCCGGGTTTATGCGGTGGAGGTGGGTTGGCGCTACGGACTTTGGCGTGGAGGAATGGGCTTGAAGAGTCCAGCATTGGGCCAACCGGTCTCATCTCAGGCGCGCGGCCTGGGCGCCTGGAACTTTTGTTATCAAATTTAATACAATTCAATACACTATCCGGCTTAGAATTGAGTCCTAGTGCTACTTGCGTGAGGTCTAATTCCCTTGCTTTCTATTTCGACTCTCGGGGACAAACTTGTGTAAAATCACAGAACCCAACCAAAGCACATACATACGCGTCGAGAACTTCTAAAGACGCCCAGCAATAATTTGAACATCACTATCTCAAGCCTTAGAATGCAGTCGCCGCGAACTATCCAGTGGCATACTGATGCCCTCGATATTAAATTTGTCGTCAACGAGGATGGGGTTATTTATTTGGCTAATGTGTTGCCAAAGGGGACAACATTTGCTGCTTCTGCTTCCGCTATCTACGAGTCATCATGGTTACCTTTGGTTAGTGTCAAAGTGGCTGGCGAAGGTCACAGCGAGAGGATCAAAACCGCCAAGGCTATGATTGGCAGTAGCCTTTCTTTCCGACTAAAATACGACAGTCATCGACGTTTCAGGGATGAGAAAACCGAGGTCTTTGAAGTTGATTGCAGCGACAAGGCTAGTCATATCCAGGTCACTACCCGACTCAAAGTATTTGGCAGCACTCCCGTCCTCAGATCCGAGATGTCAGTCACAAATGTGTCTGACAGCGCCGACGTTGTGCTGACGAGCATACCATCTCTCGTTATTGGAGGGATGACGACGGCATCTGCCAAATGGTTCAACGACTATACACTCATGTATGCAAACAACAGCTGGTTTCGAGAGGTTTCATGGCAGGAACACAGCCTTTCCGATCTCGGTGTTGACAATAACGGAATCTGCGAGCTCCCGGGTGGTGCTCCGGCCTCCCATTCAACTTTCGGCCTGGGTGCCCGTGGAACGTTCTCTACGGGCTCTTACTTGCCCTTGGGAGCCCTCCGGGATAAAGCAAACCAAGATACCTGGCTCTGGCAGGTAGAATCGAGCGGATCCTGGCGTTGGGAGATTGGGGACTACAAGGATAGCATCTATCTAGCCACCAGCGGCCCGAATGGAGTGCATCATGCTTGGAAGAAGCTGTTGCGCCCCGGCGAAACCTTTACCACGATACCAGCTGCATGCTGCCGCGTGCATGGCGACTTCGAGGCGGCCATGGCGGCCATGACGGACTATAGACGTCAGATCAGACGACCACACGAGGACATGGAACGAGTTCCTATCATCTTCAACGACTACATGAATTGTCTGATGGGTGATCCGAACGAGCTGAAGATAGAGGCTTTAATAGAACCGGTGGCGGAATTAGGTGCTGAGTATTTTGTCATCGACGCCGGCTGGTACGCCGACGATTCCGACTGGTGGGACGACGTTGGCCTTTGGAAACCTTCGCAAAAGCGTTTCCCGTCTGGCTTCAAGACGCTTCTGGACAAGATTAGGTCTCAGGGCATGGTTCCAGGACTGTGGCTGGAGCCTGAGGTCGTGGGAGTGCGAAGCGTGGTGGGCGATCGCCTACCAGAGGAGGCGTTTTTCCAGGAGGACGGACACAGAATTGTCGAAAAAGGCCGGTTTCAGCTTGACTACCGTCACCCTGAAGTTCGAAGATGGATGGATAAAGTCATAGAAAATCTGGTCGTCAACTTCGGGGCTGGATTCTTCAAATTTGACTATAATATTGAGGTGGTGCAAGGTACCGACGTGGATGGCCCTTCGTCTGCCTCGTCTGCCCTGCTGGAGCATCAACGCGCCTATCTCGACTGGGTGAGGTCTCTTCTCGATCGGTACCCCAGTTTGGTCATCGAGAGTTGCTCGAGCGGTGCGCAACGCCTTGATTACGCCATGTTAGCTGTGCATCCTCTTCAATCGACGAGCGACCAGCAAGATCCTGCTCTTTACGCCGCCATCGCAGCTGCAGCTCCGACCGCCGTCACCCCTGAGCAAAGCGCCACCTGGTCTTATCCGCAGGGTGACTGGAGTGATGAGATGAACGCATTGACCGTTGTTAATAGCTTGCTGGGACGGGTATACCTCAGCGGCCGTGTAGATACGATGAATTCGCAGCAATTGGCTTTGGTCAGAGAAGGGCTGGATGTCTACAAGGGAATCCGAGACGTCGTGAAGACTGCCCATGCCTTCTGGCCGCTCGGCCTACCCAAGTGGCACGACGACTGGGTGTCCCTGGGGCTGATATCCCGTGATGAGAGAAGCATTTATGTTGCTGTCTGGCGCAGGGCCGGCTCCACCAGTATGAATATTCCTATCCGGCTGGCAAGGGGCTGGCAACACAGCAATATGGGCTTCCTGTATCCAAAGCGGCTTGCCGCAGACGCTCATGCATCCTGGGACTCTGACCAGAGCGTGCTGCGTGTGGAGGTTCCCGAGGTTGTCTGCGCAAGACTATATGAGATACAGCACACGATGTAAGCTTCACCAAGATGAGCCATAACAATAGAACAGTTGAGGGAGCATAGAAGGCCATCTTATTGTACTCCCTATTTGGCTATGTACTCCGTTCGTACTCTATACAATTCGTTCTTCCCGTGTTTTCTCCAACTCACATGCGATAGCGTCGAGATAGGTCGCATAGCTCTCCGAGATGGTCCACACCGAGCTGTGCTCCAGCAGTACTCCAACAGCCTCGCGTAGGATTTGCAGGGGACCCTGCTTTGAGTATAGATCATCTACTCCCTCCATAGAGATCCGCATGTGGTCTCCTGAGCGAATAAAGTGTTGCACAAGCTCGTCGTCTACGGGCCGATCGATCTGTATTGTGCTCGGCATGCGTCGTGTCTGCTTGGGCGTGTCGTGGGTTGCTGGCAAGCCTGTCGCCTCTAAACTCTGACTGATATTCTCATCGTTCCCACTCGAGCTGTTCTTTGCTGGCTCGGAACCGCGCGCTGACACGAATGCCCAAAGGACGAGCGCGGCAAGGAAAACGGCAAAAGGCTCGACTAACGCATGGGAGGAGTATCGTCTAACGTGCCAGAACAAGGCGCCTGCATGTATCACAGCAAGTCGTGCCTTGTACCGATCCTGATTCACCCATGTAAGTATGGCCTGCCGCCACTTGGTATCCGGCCTATTAAGGCGGTATAGATGATGGGGAAGAAATTGACTGGAGCTCATATTGATGTTCTCGTGAGCGTATTCGAGCAGTTCCGCGACAGGCACAAGAATTACCAGACGGGACATGTGCAAATGTAGGAACACTGAATCCTCAAAGCCCCCCCGACGTACGGAAAGCCCTGCGGACTCGAAATGGAGGACATCTAGGCAATCACAGGTGTAATTGCGCCATTTAGCGTACTCTGGCACTGAGCCCAGATATCTATCCCGGGGTGGTAGTTGTGTGTGATGAGGGCTTTGGTAGTCAAGAGCCAGACGATCGCCCAGGAACTGGTCTGCGGCCCATCTGCGACACAAGAGGAAATGTATGATAATTGTCGTTCCAAATTCGGTTGCGCACTCTGGAGCGCAAAGATTGCGCCACAGTGATTCCGTAGCTTCCCTAATGCTTTGTCTCTTTGCCTCTTCCGCGAGAAATCTGTCTGCATGTACAGTGGCATCGTCTTCTAACCGGCCCCTCGCGATCTTGAGCCAGGCCTGGTAGGAGTCAGCCTCCCATAGGTCGTCCTTGCTGGGAGCACGAAGTTGTAAGTTCTTGAGAGGCATGTTCGGGGGGTGTTCGGTGGCAAACGCGAGGCAGCTGTCCATGATCTAAAGAAGCGTCAGTAACCCCAGGATATGGTCGCCAATGGCTATTTTGTGGCACACCTACCCAGATGAATAATCCAGTTCTTCTTCTCGTCTCGCGGAAGCGCCAGGCCAGCCAGACCTGTTCGACGGTTTGACCTTGCTGGTATGACCCGATTTCGTCGTCTTCGTCCAGCACTTGAAGCTGGAGGCACGAATTGCAAGCCAGAGACAACGCCACGTGGCCGCACTTTATATGGCTCGGCAGTTGGCTTTGGCACATACCAACAGCGGCGAGCATCCGGGCTTGGATGTAGGGAAGAGAATCCTGCACTCGTCCGAAATTGAGCTGTACCAATATATTGTTGTTAATTCCACGGAGCAATGAAGCCATATCGTCTAGAATGGAAACAAACCTCTATCAGAAGGAGCTCATGCAGGACACTGCATAATTCTTCGCCATACATGGTTAACTCGGAAACACCAAAGTAACGCGCTCCGATTGCCGCTGTTGCTATACAAAGACTCCAGCCCCAGACAGGTATGCAAAGAAGGGAGCGATCAAGAAACGGATATAGAGCATGGAAATTGTCAAAGTAAAGTTGGATGAGATGGGTGAAGGTATCTCTATCAAGCAAAACATCCGACCGTATGAGGAACGCGGCCGACAAAATCGGTCTGCCATCTCGTGGAAGTAGTTTCTGCTTTACCTCCCAAAAGATGGCTTCTGGAATCTGGAGAAGAGACTGTTTATGTTTCTTCTTGCCATGACGGACTTCTTTGATTAGCAACTCCTCCCAGGGGAGCCTAGACTGCCATCGGCTTTCTCCGGAATGACAAAGCCGAGAGCGAGCTATATGCCGCTGAAGATAGTGTCGGTCGGCCTGGCTTTCTCTGAAGCCAGCTCCCGCTGCGTACAGTCCGGGTTGTGGCAGGGAAGCTGGTGTATTCAGGCCAGAAACGGCCGCTGCTGGAGGTCTGTCGCGCATATATGTTATGAGAGCCGATACTTGATCATTCTGCCGAGCTGTGGAGTCCAGGCTCTGGGAGCAGATGGCCTCGGAGTCATCACCTTCATAGGGGGCCTGGGATGATTCAAAATCCAAGTAGCTAGGGTCCGTGCCGCTTGCCAATGCATAATCGAAAGGCAGCCAGTTAGTAGCCATGGGTGAATCGTCCAGCTGGCTGCCGAGAGCAGCTTGAGTCAGCGGCCCAGAGCTTGCGTCGGGTACTGGCGACACTGTGAATGTTGCGCCGGGGGGAGACGTGTCATCGGGAGTGCTGGAGATGGCAACCGATGTGAAGGGTGTTTGCCACTGCCGATGCTCTTGCTGCTCTGGTACTTCATTCTGGTCAACATGAGTAAATCCGTGGTCCCTCGCAGTAGCGTCGCTGTTCTGCTCTCCAATCACTGCGTCGTCCTCAGTATCGTAGCCTTCTGAATTCGAGTCCCTCGTGGTCGTCGTTGTTGTGGGCAGCTGATCGTCTGGATCTGTCCAAGCCTCATCTTCTGTTCTATAAGCGGTACTCCTCCGCTTACGATGCTGATACGAACACTCAAGGCTTCTGGCCGCGCAGTGACCGCAAGGAATTCCACCCGAGCACTTGATCTTAGACTTGGCACACATTGAGCAGGTCCGGCGAAGCTTGGTGGGATGGCGTGAGTTCCCTCTCCGACGGGCATGCAACTGTTCGTGGCGCTGCGCAGCATCTCTACATGTCGACGATCAGACGAATGAATTACGAACAGTGGCAGGGCGGCAGACTCACTTGCGTGCAAAGTGTTTGCCACAGAAGTCGCATTTCATTGGCTTTTCCTGACGGTGAGTCTGGCTGTGACGCTTGAGATGGTCCAGGCGCAGAAACTTCCTCGAGCAGAGGCTGCAGAAAAACGAGTCTGCCGGCGATGGCTCACTCCCATTTCCGCAACCAGCCATGCTTTGAACTTGACCAAGGGACCATTGGCAGCATCAAGTTCTCTGCACCCCGTTACTGGTTGTCTAGAGTCTCAATGTCCAATGCGTCATATGCCCATGGGGTGGACGCTCGCATAATCATGCCATTTCCAAGAGCCAGCCATGTATACCTCAGCAGAGAGTTCCCGATGTTTGCGGGGTTGAGGGATGTGGAGCGAGCTGAACCGGGCGGAGAAGAATTAGGTGATTGGAGCGCTTGTGAATTTGCTTCGGGTCTAGGCAATGTATGCAATTGTTCATTGGGTGGCTCAGCTTTCTCTCCCAGGAACCAGCTACTCGTGTCCCATGGTGGCGGCTCCAAGAGCCTTCGGATCTCGCTGGCATGAATCATTCCCCCGTGAATTTCTTGTCTCCACCCCCACACGATAATCCCTTCAAATCGGACAAGTCGGCCCCATGGGGCTCGCACTGCACTATTGACAGCCATCGAGCACTTGCATGGGGTTCGCCTGAGGATCAAAGAGACACTTCCAGGAGGAAATGAGTCTTATAAAGGTCGAACGCACATTTCTCTATCACCCAATGACTTGGGCATCAAACAGCCCAGTGTTTCTCCAACCTTGAGTCAACATCACATAGCCTTCCTACATTTATTCACGCACTTGATCGCTTTCGTCATGGAGGAGCCCAAGGACAACCGTCTTGTGCCAACTGAGAATGAGCTCAAAGATATCGACATCAATGATCCTCATGTACAGGAGCTCATTGTTCAGGCCCGGCAGTCAGCCGAGGCCGATGGCCGGCTTACGATCTGGCGAGCCCTGGTAAAGTACAAGAAGGCCGTCTTCTGGGCCATGTTCTTGTCCACGAGTCTGATCATGGAAGGCTATGATGTAGTCATTGTCCGTTCCCCCGATGCTCCGCTCATAAGCCACTCTTTATTGACAGACCAATAGATTACTTCCTTCTACGGCCAGACACAGTTCATCAACCGGTTCGGTGTTCTGGACCCGGTATCTGGTGTCAAGGCTATCACGCCCGAGTGGCAATCAGGCCTGACCAATTCGGCTCAGGTTGGTCAGATGCTGGGACTTATCATCAATGGTTACTCCCAAGACCGCTTTGGGTGCCGGCCCACATACATCTTCTTCCTTTGTTGGATGGGCGCCGTAATCTTTATTGTCTTCTTCGCCCCGTCTTTGTCTGTTTTGGCTTTTGGGGAGTTCATGTGTGGCATTTCCTGGGGCGTCTTCCAGGTATAGTTTGCATGTATACATGACGCACATTTTCTCTGCTAACTTGTGATCATCGTCCAGACTCTTTCGACTGCCTACGCCTCTGAAGTCGTCCCAACCATCCTCCGACCATACGTTACGGCGTATGTTTGCATGTGCTGGGGCGCTGGCATTCTCTTGTCTTCCGGGGTTGTACGCGCCGTCGTCGACCTCGAGGGCGATCTGGGCTGGCGACTGCCTTTTGCCCTTCAATGGGTCTGGCCGGTACCTCTCATGATAGGTGCCTATTTTGCTCCCGAGTCTCCTTGGAATGCCGTTCGTCGAAACAAGATGGACCTTGCGAGAAAGAGTCTGGACCGCCTTGCCGCTGACGACACTGACGGCAAAGCACGCGAAGTCGAGGCTACATTATCCTACATCCGATACACCACGGAGCTGGAAAAGGCAGAAACAGTCTCTGCTAGTTATCTCGACTGCTTCCGTGGCACCAATCTTCGTCGCACAGAGATTGTGAGTTTTGGCCGCCCACGTTCTATTGTGCTCACTAACTTAAAAGTTCAGAACTGTGTGGTTTGGGCGGCTCAGATTCTCTGCGGAAACGCCATTCTTGGTTATTCCGTCGTCTTCCTTCAGTCGGCAGGGTTCTCGGAAATCCAATCGTTCAATCTGAATATTTCGCTTTCCGCCTGCTACATCGTCGGTGGTGTCATATGCTGGCTTCTATTTCCCCATTTTGGCCGGGCCACAATTTACATGTCTGGCATGGCATTCATGTTTATCTGCTTGATGGTCATTGGCGGCCTTGGGTTTGTTCCGGGGCGCGGTGCGCAGCTGGCGATTGGGGTTCTCCTGGTAGTCTCGACCTTGTGCAACATGATCACAGTCGGACCTGGCTGCTACCCAATTGTTGCCGAAACGCCCTCTGGGCGACTCCGATATAAGACGATTGTCATTGGAAGATTCACGTACAATCTCACCGGTATTTTCAACAACTCAGTCACGCCCCGAATGATATCCTCATCCTGTACGCATCTCTTTACTCTTCCACATCCTTTTAGAGGCCAATTTAATCTGATGCTTTCTAGCATGGAACTGGGGCGCCAAAGCGGCGCTTTTCTACGCCGGCACTAATCTCTTGTGCAATATCTGGTGCTGGTTCCGACTTCCAGAGACCAAGGATCGCTCCTTTGGAGAGATTGATTTGCTGTTCGACAACCGTGTTCCAGCAAGGAAGTTTAAGCACACAAACGTCGACCGTAAGTCAAGTTTCAAAAGAGTATGAAAGGAGTTTACTAATCGCCGTAATAGAGTTCAACCAGAATAATAATACTTCTGAGAAGGCAGAGGAAGTCGGCCAGGTAACACATATATCTAAGATTTAATTAGTATAAGCTTAGCCTAGCTTAGCCCCCATCTAGCAGCTATGTAACTATAACCCATAGTAGTCGAATCTTCCAGATCCTTTCACTTCTTCGAAGCGCACATCCTAAGAATATCCATAACTTGAGCCATTTCGGTAATAGACACAGCATTTGTCCGTATCCAGATATCATCCAGGCTATTTCTTGCCAAGAGATCTAGTTTACTGTGGCCAACTCCCACATCATCAAGCGACTGCGGCATCTCCAAGGCCGCGACAACTAAATAAATCACATCTCCCAAATCAACTTTGCTGTTATCGAGTCCCCCTGCCCTGAGTAGCTCGTCGACTGCCTTCTGTTGAAGAAGCAGGTGCTTCACAAACTGCTGCCGCTCAACGTTGGCCTTGTGGGCCAGGTTGTACTTGCAAACAGCCGGGAGCAGAATGCAGCTGGTCTCTCCATGTCCCACGCCCAAAGGCCCAAGCTGGTGCCCGATGGCATGACTAGCGCCAAGAGGCACGCCTTGCGATACGGCACACATGGCCTCTACAACCCCATCGTGGCACAGTCTACGAGCATCCAGCGAGGCAGGATCGGACTTGCTCAGAAGAAGGCCGTTGATCAGCTTTGGCAGGCCCCGGGCAGCCCACTCATCGCCCTCTGTGTTGGACTGGAGCGAGCAAAGTGTCTCCACACAATGGTCGACAGCTCGGATGCCTGTGCTGAGCCACACCCATTGAGGTGTCGTGAGACACAGCTCTGGGTCTTGGATGACGAGCTCCGGATCAACACCCTCACATCGAAATGTTCGTTTGGCCTTGCTCACGGATTCTGTTCCCCCGGCAATCGCCTGGTACTCTCCTCCGGATAGCGAGGTGGGTATATGGAAGAGAGGAATGGATGGCTTCTGAATATGCTGCCGCCGGACTGGGTTGGATTCTTGAGTTCCCCAGAGCGTCCCGATGTCTTCCTCCGTGCTTGCCCCATTGGCCAGCGCCAGGCGCACAATCTTGGCTGCGTCAGTAAGGCTGCCGGCCCCGAGCGTCACGATGCAGTCGATGTTCTTGTCCTTGTATTCTTGGACTGTGTCTGCGACCTCGGCTATTGGGGTGTGTGGGCTGATACCGATTCGCACACCAGCGACTCGATCGCCGAGGGCTGAGCGTAGTCGTTCCAATGCGTCAGTATTGGTTGATAGTGACTTTGAACATATAATCAAGATATGGAGATGGTTTCGGCAGTGTTTTGCACATGCTTCGGGGAAGCGAAGGCCGTAGGAGACTTTGGGCGTGTTGCGATTAGCGAACGCCGGGTGGTAGACTTCGCTTCCGAAGGCAAAAGCCATGGCTGTTCTTTTTTGGTGACTGCAAACGGTACCCGTGATTGAATGCAAAGTTTAGAGGTGCAAACCGCAAGATGCAGTGTTGAAAATGTTCCTCGGAGATTTGCAAGGCGGAAGAGGGGGAAGAGTCCCCGCACTTGGGATCTTGTCGTTCTTGGCTAGGTCAATCATAAAGCGGTTATCTCAAAAGCATGTTCACAGCTACAGCCAATAATTGCCAAGTCTTGTTACTTTCGATATCCAATTTATGGGGGCCCTTATCTAGAATATCACATATGAACATACGGGATGCCATATGCATCCAAATTCAACAGGTTCATGTTCATGTACTGTGTGCATTTCCTCGATCAATTTAAAAGACTTATCCGGCCAGCCGCGAGATTTCCAAATACAGGGTTAAATCCATCATGCCCAATCTCTCGCAAGAGAGCCAAGTGACGATCTCTCCTCCTAGCCTTGAACTCCTGACGGTCAATAGCCTTGCTGAGCCCAATAGGCCCAAACGCCCAGTACTGCTCAGGACTCCAAGGGTCATCCCCGTTGATGAACTGAATCCATTTCTGCTGCATAGAATACGAAATATTCTGAGCCGCAGGGTCAAAAGATAAGTCGAAACCACCAAACAGGTACAGTAGATCAACACCGTGGTGCGCTCGGCTCGATGTCTGCCATGGATTTGGCTGGTCAACAAGGAATCGGAATACCGGCCGTTTGGCCCGCTGCCACTCTTCGACCATCGTTTCCACTGGCAGTGCAAATCTAGCATCGTTGAGAAAGTCCAATGCTCCAATTCGGTTCTGGGTTGGCCGGTCAGCCGTTATGCCGTAAAGATCTCGGAGCTGTTCTCTTTTGTCTCCAGCTAGTTCAAAGATAGACCAAATCGTGTCTGCGGGCAGTTCTTCGATCCCGTTTCGCCACAAATTCGACTATCAGAGTAGAAGTGCCACGTTAGTCTTACAGTCGGGCAGCTGTGCGATTCAAGCCTACCTCATATTCATTATCCCCGATCAGGAGTCGTTCTGCTGAACCGACGCTCTCCCCCCAGCCCTCAAGCTGGGTTTCTTGTTGAAGATAAAATGAAACCAAGTTACATTGTTTTAAAGCTTCAAGCAGCCGATCAACCGGTGCAGTGCGCAAGTTCCACCCTCCAAGATCTGACACTGTTTTCTCTAGTTTTTGAACCAGTGTGACAGCAGCTGACCGTGGTTGCGGTGGCGACAGATGGAGAGAACCTGATTGTAGAATATACTGACGAGCTGGAAGACCCATTGCCATGTGCGCATGGCAATACACCGCACCCGCACTCTCTCCAGCGACTGTTATGTTGGCCTACAAAATCAGATAAGACTCTTTAGCATAAAACCGCTGCTGAACATACAGGATCACCCCCGAAGCCGCCGATATGTGAGGCAATGTATTCAAAGGCCCTCTTTTGATCTCGCAGAGCTAAGTTCGGCTCGCTTTCGATATCGCCAAATGCAAATATATTCAGGCGGTAGTTGATTGTCACCACGACAATGGGTTTTTCGATAGAGATCGATTCTTCCACAAGCTTTGTAGGATCTGTCCTGCGATGTGAGAAAAACAGAGCCATTATCAATAACAGTCAGAAATAAATACCGCATAGTTTAGTTGAAGTAGTTCCGAACGAGACAGCTTGGGAGCCACCTAACTGGTGTAAGTTTCGATGATTGAGTTGGTCTACCTCTCGCTTCATTATTTCTCACCGTGTATCCACATCAACACTGGCAGAGGTCCTGGTGCTGTGACATCTGGGCTTGCGGGCAGCGTGATATCGAGATTCAGACAGGCGAATTCGTCTTCTCGCTGTTCAGGAATTTCAAGGCTAGGTGGGATACGCAACAGGTGCCTAAAATCAATGTAATTCTGTGGACAGCGCGGCCTATTAATGTAGATGTTAATAATCTCGTTTGAATGCAAGTATTTTTGATAGATCACACGGGATGGAGTCTCATACCCAAATGCGGTACAGTCAACATCTCCGGCAATCGGGGCTGGAGGCTCAGGACTAGAAAATCTCGCAGGGATTATCCCATACTGTAGGCCTCTGAATTGCCAGATTCTGCCAGACTCATGGCCATGAAGAGTGGCTTGCAATGTCTTGTGCTGCAAGATAGCGGGCATTGTGAACCTCTTAGTGTGAGGATCTCGTTGATGAGAGTGTAAGAGAGAAATAAGCTTTGGGATTGCTCTTGGGGAACCTTGAAGCTCTTAGGCTGGTTTATGCGTAAAGGCGAATGCTCAAAACCCCTCATTGATCATGCGCACGATGGATGCATCTCTTTCCTGGCCAATTCTTCCGGTTCCACACGACTAATGGCATCGGACCGCGCACTCATCCTCCGGATAAGGCCGGATAGCACACTCTTGCCACGGGAAGCATATTCATAACGCTTAATAATATTGCAACTTCAATGGCACAAGATGCCGAATAATATCATATCGAAATCGCAGATGAAGTTGCACTACTCAAATATTGCATGTCTCCTCGTCCTCCCGTGTAAGTCACTGGCGTCTTTCTCCCCACGACTTCTTTATTGTTTTACTCTACCCGGACCTACTTAAAGAACTTTACTATATACATATTTCTTGACGAAAAAACACTTTCTTAAATAGTTATTATTTGTCTCTTTTGCCGTAAATAAGGGTTATGCCAAGATCAGGTCACACTCATGACGTCGTCACACAGTTTTTTAAACACAATTTGTGGCACATACCCGAACCTTCAACACCATAAAAACTGAAATGATCACACACATAGCCTAGGTAGGCACAGGCATCAACATCTCAAAAACCTCCAACATTCTTAAATAGTTATTAATATAATTATTATTACTTTTATTAAAACCAATTCCTTCATACTTATATATCAATCATGTCTCATGTAGTGTTAAGATAATACTAGGGCTAAGGTAACTCTAGACCTAGCAGCGCAGAATTAAATATATAAAGATAATAAAAGTAAATCATGTTCAGTTTAGATATCGCCCCTCTGCTGGACTATGATGAGTGAATTGCAGTCGCAGTCAAGTTCTATCGTTCCACCGCGGGTTGCGCGGAGTACTTGTTACCAAATCACGGACCGCGGTATTGACCTATCACCTCATTCCAGAGACCCATGAACGAGCATCCTCAAGGTTCACCAGTAAACAATCAAGACAATGTGACGGAGTGTCACATTCCAAAGTACCTTATGTTCCACAATTCGCGGGGTCGTATTCAGCTCCATCCCCACGAGAATGAGTGCCAAGCTTCGGCAAACACGGAATGAGGTCATGTAGAGAGGGCCGGCAGAAAGGGCGGTATGTTGCCATTGGCTGGAGTCTACCCGTGAGGATCGTGATTGAGGCCAGAATACGAGGGCCCGGGACTCGTGATGAAGTCAGCGACTGCAAATCCTCTCGTATAGGGACAGAGAGGGTCCATTCAGCATGAATGTTTGACAAGCAGTTTTCTGTGTAATGAATAGGCGGTGGACTCAAAATATATAAAATCTACTACATCTTGCATGTTGTCATCTTCATTCGCAATTTAGTAGCATTCAAACGCAATCGGACGCAAATCTAGACTCCATAACTCTTTATTCTCAGCAACAGCCAATCGGTTCAAGATGAAGGTTTCCATTGTTGCATTCGCTGCCCTCTGTGGCCTCGCTTCCGCCCAAAACGCCGTCGTCATCAATAGCTGCTCCGAGAACGTCTATGTGCAGTCCTTTCCCTACGACGGAAGCGCAGCTGGTCCCCTTACCACTCTTGGACCTGGACAGACCTTCTCCGAGAACCTGAGGGCTTCCGGCTCGGTATGTGCAGATCCCGCCTCTACGCCGTATTTCCAATATGATGCTAACTAAAATCAAAGACTGTCAAGATTGCCAAGACCAAGACTCTCAACGGTCCCTTGTTCTTCGGCTACTCTCTAACCTCGAACCCCAACTATGCCTACTGTAAGTACCAAATAAAACCAAGCCGCGTTTCGGAGATTTCTGACAGCTTTTCCCTAGACGAATTCAGCACTGAATGGGGCAATCCATTCGCTGGTAACCACAACGTTCTGAGCCCAGGTGACGGTTGCGAGGTCTTCGACTGTGCGGCAAATGACGCCGGTTGCTACAGCACACCAGCCTTTAAGAAGGTCTACGGCTGCCCTCAACCCGTCACTTTGACTGCTCAGCTCTGTAAATAGTTTCAAGAGGGATTGATGGAAATGAAAAACGCATAACCAAATGCCTAGAATCACTAGTTATATAAACTCCTGTACGACCTCTTATTTTGTTGCATTCTTTCCAAAGTAAGAGCTCGCAGCCGGCTAGAGACTAGTTCCTCCATGGCGTGTTTAAAGGCCTACAAATAAGAAATGAGCTTGGCTGTGCTACTCGCGTTGCATAAGATGTACATGTAGAGTGATCAACTATTAGTGGCATTTCTAAATGTTGGATTCTGTGTAGCGTAGACTTAATTCAGTTCTATGCAAAACTGGTTGTAAAACGTTTACTTAAGGTCGCTGCCTATCGTCACGAATTTCTTAACCGTAAGCAGTCATTGGCCATAGAGGACGGACGTTCTGGGAATCAGATTTGAGTATGACATGATAATCAACTACATTTCGGTGAATCAACCGTGTTAAGTGATATATATCAGCTAAAGCTAGTTTGTTATAATGCAAGTTTTTGTTAATCTACATAGAGCCATGCTATAGCAGTAGTAAAAATTACGGAGAAGAAGAAGAAGAAGAAGAAAGAAGATAGCGCAGAGCTCTGCTCTGCTATCACACCAGCGTCCACACCGACTAGAATGTCACGCTCGTGTGCCAGGTCAAACTATCCCAAGAAATTCCCGAATCCACCAGATCGATCCTCAGCCAACGCATCATTTTAAACCTGTCGAGACCTGTGACGTCTAACGCGGAAGCTAGAGCATGCACCCAGAGAGTTGGATGGGGTAGCCGTGGGGATGGTTTGGACAGCCGTGCTGGAGGCGGAGGCGGCCTTGGTAGAAGTAGCTGCAGCGGAAGCGCTAGTCGAGAGGTTTGACTCGACACCACCAGAGACAGTCTCGACCTTATCACCGGAAGCTCCATCAGAGCTGCCACGAACGGTACCTCCAGGGATAACGTCGGGGCCAGGGATGGCGTTGTACGAGGTGGAGGACCCCCAGACACTGAAGTTGACCGCCGCGTCATCTGCGGTGTAGACGCCGGGGATCTTGACAGCTTGGCCTGGCATGCTGCTGGCACTGTTGCCGGTGACCTCGACCTGGGCACACGCGTAGAAGAACTCGGCCTCGCCTGCGTGAGCACCATGGAGACCGATGTGCTCGCCGCGGACGAGGTACTGGCCATTGGGGATCGTGGCAGGTACGGTGAAATAAACCTGGTCCTCGTCCCAGCTGCACCAGGCAGTAGAGCGGAGCGACTCGGCACTGCCAGCCGTGCAAATCAGAGCCTGGTGAACCTTGTACCAGTCACCGCTACCGTCAGCAGTGGTGGCATCGGCCACAGGGCTCATATAGACCTGAGCAGGGCCCGGGTGCTGCATGCCGGTGCCGCCATAGGCCTGCTTGAGGCCAATCTTATCGCCGGCCTTGACACTGTAGACCTTAGAGGCAGGGACGGCGCCCTTGTTGCAGGAGAAGTCGGCATCGAGGGGCGTGATGGAGCCTGTAGGAGGGTTCTTGAACTTGGTTGGCATGTAACTGTTCTGATGCTTTCGGATATAGGTGTTGGCAGAGCCTTGGAGGGCATCGTTGACGTTGAGCTAATCAAAGGTGTAATGAGCGCAAGCAGAGGAAACCAGTCCCAACGCGGGCAAGATGTACGAGGCCTTCATGATTGCAATAGTTGACTTTTTTTTTTTCGAAGCGAGTGGAATATCGGGAAACTGATCCGCAATAGAGTGTCTAGTAAATGGGTAGAGGCTAGCTCTAGAAAAACGAAGTAGAATGAGTCTTGTGATTGAAAGATTAGTTGTTAAACACGGAGGAATGGCATATTTTATAGAAGACTGGCCTCCCTCTTGGCGAACCTCGTATTGTATGGGGGAGCCTCGCAGTCAAGTGAGTTTCAGGCTTGCGGGGTATTGAGTATCAACCCAGCAAATTGAAACACTTCATTATCCTATTGCCATGCGTTCGGCACTTGTACCTCCGCGTATTACCCTTTTGAGCTGTAATCTGACGACCTCTCCCTCTGATCATCTCATGGATGATGAGAATCTAAGCGTGAAGATATGGTCTTGCACTACCCTCTCCAATGCGATTTAGGGCAACAAAACAATGTTTTACTAACTATTGTTTGCACCTAATTACCGTTACTTAGAGTCCATGAAGCGCTGTCACTCTCTATACACTTAGACTCACTCTACACCTAAATCTTTCCTATTAAACTTTGTCCTACGGAAATTTTTCCTATCTCTTAGCGAAGTAGGGGGTAAAGCTCCTCTGGTGCCCACCCTTGCTAGTGTCATCTTGAACAGAACAAGCTTAGAATTATAGCTTGCCGACCTTAGACAATCGTTCGTGGGTGTTCGGGGATATCCTAAACTTTGACAATAAACAATAAACGCAAGGGGCCCAAAGATTGCGTGGTTAATCTTACGCGGCTCGGAAAATTGATGAGTTGCATCATCACTTAACTCCACCGCCTAAAGGCACTCTCGCCGTGGGAGGTTTATTGTAATAATAAAGTCACTACACGAGCAGAAGAAATCTTGGTGGGTTGCTTAAATAGAAAGTCATTTGACGATGAGGGCGGTTGTAGCCCGAGGTTGTAAAGTTCGATGGCAGGAGGCATGGGAAAGATGAAACGGCGATTGCAGTAGAAATAAACAACCTTGGAATGGGAACCCTGAGGCGTGGATTGATAATCTCGCTCTATTCACACGAGGCTCGTTGTTCGCTTCTTCACCATTCGGTCATGCAATGGATCGTAAAGGTCATTTCGGGATGTGGGACTAGGTTAAACGAAGTACGAGGTCATGGGTCCCTGCCGGCTTGGTGGTGATCGATCAAGGTTAGTCCCTTGCGGTTGAATCTCTCTGGTGGCAACAGTCCAGTCATTCCAACTTATTGTTAAGACTGGCCTATATATAATAATAACTTACCTCTCACTATATTCTCTTTTAATATGTTTTCAAAGGTTAAGAAGTATAATTGCCAGAATGATGGTCTGGTACCCATTAATCACATATAAAATCGGTCGGGAGCAAGGGCTCTGCAATGGTAGGTAGCTGAAAGTGTGCCAGTTGATTCATTCTCATTTTGATTTCACTATGCCGTGAGCAGCTGCTCCATGAATCCACCATACCTCTGCTGAGGTTCACGCAGATGAATTTCAAGAATCCAGTGTCGCTTCTTCCCATCTTTGCCGGGTGTTGTCATGGACTTGTCGTTCCCCTTGCTGATATAGAGAGTCGTCTTGTCACGAGGGATTCGCTCGTGAGGGAACGACCCGACAATATGCCCAGCGAGGTGCGCGCCAAAGATCCACCCGTCCTTCTCAACAGCCTTGCATGCGATGTCGTACAGCTCCTCGCCCGTCATGTCCGGGTTCTTCTGGTACTCGGCCTTGACCGACTTCCAGAGGGGCTCCAGCGCGTCGCGCAGCTTGATCTTCTCCGGGTCGTTTCCGAGGACGTAGGTGCGCCCGAAGTCGGCCTCCCACTGCTCGAAGACGGGGCCCAGGTCGACCACCACGATGTCGTCCTCCTGGATGACTCGGTCGGGGGGTTTGTCGTTGAAGGGGCAGAGAGTGTTCGGGCCGCTCCGCACGACTCGCTTGTGCCAGTGCGTCTTGACGTCGTACAGCTCGACGCCGAGTTTGTGGATCGTGTCGCTGAGCTCCTTTTCGCCGACGCCGGGACGGACGAGGGGCTCGATCTTGTTGAACAGAGCGACCGCCTTCTGCTCAGCGTCCACCAAGGAAGCAGCACGCTCGGCCTCGGTCAGAGTCTCCGGTACAGCCATGTCTCTTGATGTGTATCTTTCTGTAGCGGCGGGGGCTTGTTTTGTTTGGGGGAGGGAGAGCTCAGGCCAGAGCAGCAGGCGTTGGGATATTTATTCTGGCGGGAAAGGCGTGGCTGACTTGACTCGGAGACTCGCAGGTGGTGTGCTTGGGCTTACAGGTTCCGACGATACGCGCTGGCTGCCTGATTAATCCGCCTACGCCGGTTCGCCAACAGCGCTGCAATGCCCCGCTTAGAGCTTCCGGTCGTCAATTCCCCGCACGAAGACGCCAAATCCTCCCCTCCCGAAAGATCGTAGGGTGCGATTGACAATCTGGGCAAAGTTACACGAGAAATGTCAGGTCGGCATGCCTCGGACGTGCTCCGCTGTCGGATCGCCAATCGAGTTGAAAATCTCCGAGATCCCGAGCTAGATAAGCACCAGGAGAACAATGTTACCGTACCTTCCCCTACCTGGTACCTAGATAGAGCTACGTATTATTTGTTACATTGTAGAAGGACTGCATTTTACTTGAACTGACTGTCATAACTGAAGATTAATTGCCCATTAACTAACCGACCCCGAACCATGGCAGTGGCCGTGAGAGACATCACCCGATCCAACCACGATTGTCTATAACTGAGCGCCGGGTTCTCACCCTCATTCCATAACCACGACATACTTTCCCGTATCGCCGTTCTTGAGAATGTTCTCATAAACCTTCCCAGCCTCAGATAAAGGCACGGCCTTCCAATTGCTCCGTCCCTGGAAGAACTCCGAGTCAAAAAACTGACGCATCCCATCCAATCTCTTCGCCATTTCCGGCGTTGTCGCGTTGAGTGAGTTGACTCCGTAGAGGCTGAGGTCCTTTCTGTAAAAGTAGCGGAGGTCGATGGTGATCTCGGTTGAGCCGGTTTTGGGGGCCGAGATGAAAACAAATCGGCCATCGAGGGCCAATTTCGCCAGAGCGCTGGTGACGAGAGCTGGTGACCCGACTGTGTCGATGATTACATCCACTCCCTTTCCGTTGGTCAGCTCATCCAGGACCTTGAGCTCGGGGTCAGTCGCAGTGTTGACATCAGTGTTGTTCTGGCGAGAAGCCTCCAGCACTCGGGCTCCCGTGCCCTTGGCCAGCTGCACGACCGCCGAGCCAACCGCACCCGACGATCCGATAACGAGGACCGTGTCGGTCTTCTTGATGCCCGCCTTCTCAATCTCGATGCTCGCCGTCGTGTAAGGGACGCCGACGGTTGCCGCCTGCACAAAGCTGAGATTCTTTGGCTTCTGCGCCAGGGCATCCTCGTGCACAAGGGTGTACTCGGCCTGGAAGCCATCGGTGGTGAAGGCGTGTGTGTTCCCGCTGGTTCCGAAGACTTCAAGTCCAACGAGCGCTGGGCTGCCCTCCACTACGACACCGGCCCAGTCACGCCCTGCGATTCTGGGGAACGTAGTGTAGGGAAATCCCCCGCGCGCGTTCATCTGGTCGCTAGGGTGGATTGCTGAAGCCAGGACTTTGACGATGACGTGGTTCGGGATGAGCTTTGGCTTGGGGACTGTTGCCAGGCTCACCGTTGGAGGCGTGTCGGGGGAGTCGCGCTCAAGCCTGATGGCTTTCATTGTGTCTTGATTTGAAGCCATATCGCACTGGAAGTTTTTGTAGCAGCTCAAGACCGTTGCGTGTACTAGGAAATCTGGGGGATCCGAGATGATATAGATCTGGGATTAGTGTGGAATTATATATGCTAGGGTAATCAATTGACAAGATTGATAATTGATTGATGATCACGGCGACTTGTACGCAGCACACCCTGACATGGCTTACAGTTTGCTCCAGCACCCCACCGAGAAGTAGATTGAATCTAAATTCGGCCAGTCGCATAATTCCGGCCTGACGCAATAAATCAGCCACAAAGTATGCGGTTGGCATTGCTAACTTGGAGCTTTAGTGCAAAAGACTTTCTGCCAGCGGGCTCGTGGAACGAGCCTGGACCAAGGATGAGTGGAACCACCACGGCTTGCACGGCAAGTTCTCGTGTCAGTCCAACGCAGCGAGACAATGCTCACGTTAGGTCTCAAAATGCAATTTTTTGGCCTCTCGCGAGCAAGACAGATTTTTGACTCGCGCGCTTAGAATATGTGCTCACTCGGGGAATCGGCCTGACACAAATCATGGCACTATGGCCGAGTGGTTTAAGGCGTGGCACTCAAGCAGTACTTGGTTACGCAAAGTAACTTTGCCATGGAGCAATCCTCTTGGGTTCGAATCCCAATGGTGTCAAATCTGAATCAAACTTTTTGCACGTCAACACAGCCTACACAACTTATTTAATTTCGCACTGCGAACAAGGTGCCCTACCAACAAACCAATTCACATCGGCAGTCTTTTGGTGGTGCCGATTCTAATCCCCGATGACCCAAGGCTTAGTTTATCCAGCCTGCGCGATATGCCTACAGGGAGCGAAATACACAAACGCACTTTGGCTAGATACTACCCAGAGCATCTCTGAATGATGCGTTGTTGTATCGCCCGTGGGATCTAACACTGTACACCACCGCCGCCCTTCAGCATAACAGACCAATAACCAAGCAACCACATAAGCCTGGTACCTCTTTAGGATGGGTCAGCAAGATAAGAAACAGCATTCAGGATATTTCCGTAGATAACTAATGTTCCGGCCGATATTTCATTCCGAAGGCTGGACACCGATTGCACCGGGGCAGACATTGATACGGGGTGGTAGTTAGACCGAAGCCCTAATACTTGTCGGGCCCGCAGCAGCAGCATCGAGCTGCTAATGAGGCGAGTCGGGATTAGACTCCATTGCCGCCGATTTCCTGCCGACGTCTTGAAGATAACCTGCACCAACCGAATTTGAATTGCCCCGATCCAGCCAACCGCCCCCTATCGCCCATGTTTCAACATCATGGTATACTACTTTAATAATAGTCCGTTAATTGATTGAAGTTCCGAGTATAAAGTGACACCATGCCCGTAGTTCTAACAGTCTCTCAAACACGTCAATCCTTGAGCATGGCGGACGCTTCCGAAAACCCTGGCGTCAAGCCTCTCTCCTTCATGGAGAAACTTTCGCCTATTGTCTCAACCTATCAGCCACAAACCAGCGCCTCCAAAAGAATTTCCAATGCTGATCCATCGCTCGTCATCATTGCCTCATGGACCGATGCGCAGGACGTGCACATCGCCAAGTACATTGCTAAATACCAACAATACTACCCTACAGCACCAATTCTCCTGATTCAAAGCACATCAAAGCTCTTCCTGAACCCGTCTACGATTGGACCTGCGGTGCGACCTGCTGTTAGTGTTATCCGTGCTGTCGTTAGCCCCCAATCACCTTCTGAATCCTCAGCCCAAATTCTGCTGCATATCTTCTCCAATGGCGGTTCGTCAAGCATGGCGGAGCTATACAAGGAGTACGCTGCAACAGCAACAGCAGGGGAGACTACACAGATGCCTCTACATATCACGATCTTTGACTCCTCGCCATCTATCTATCGCATAGAACGAGCAATGGCGTTTCTGAGTGTCGGCCTGTCCCCTATACAAAGAATCGTTGCGGCCCCATTCTTCTATTTATTGGCGTCGGCATACGCAGCCCTAATTTTCCTGGGCGTGTGGGAGGACATGCAAGTAGTTTGGGGCGATCGCCACAATGACCCCGATACCGTGTTGGAGACACGCAGAACCTATATTTATAGTGATACCGACAAGCTCGTTGGCGCCATTGACGTTGAGGCACATGCAGGGAGGGCAGAGAAGGCCGGATTCACGGTCAGGAGAGAGCGATTCCGAGGTTCGGAACACGTATCGCATGCCAGGAAGGATGAGACAAGATACTGGGACATCGTCAGAGGGACATGGGATGAAAAATACTCTGGAAAATAGTATTTTAGATACACAAGATGACGAGTAATCAACTGTTCAAGACTTGAAGGCAGTCTCAAGTTGATGTCAATGTTTGGACCTCGGAACGACCAGCAATTTCTCCGGGCGGTTTGTTTATCCGACCTGGCGGAATTTACAGGGTTAGTCATCCCAGTCAGAGTAAATTACCCTCCGACTTTATGCAGAGGCAAAACCCGCCGGAGGACCAGATGCAGCTTGTTGCATGGGCGGAAACCCTCCGATGACTGGGCCGTGTAGGTCCAAGTCAAGGGACGACATCCATTCTGCCAGTATTTGCTTTCTGGAAATGCACCGAAACTGAGTTTCGTTTTCCTGAAAACCACCTACGGTGCCTCGTGTCAAATTGGGTAGCTCTGCCGCCATGCAACCTTCGCTGCCACACCCGACTCAGGTGCGGTCTGCGTGTGAGCGGTGCCGTAAACAAAAGCTCCGATGCACGCGGCCGGCAGCCCTGTCTGCCAAATGCACCCGGTGCCAGAACCTGGGGCTGGACTGCCAGCTCGGTCCCCAGCGCAAGGTCGGACGCCCGTCGAAGAGGGACTCGGCAGGGAAGACCAAATCGATCATTGACGAGGCCGAAAAAGGTTCGCCCGGCTTGCAGCACAATGTGGCCACTCCGCCGTCGCCCAGCGTGGCCATCGACCCCCAGATCCTCGACCAGCAAGCCAACCAGACCGCTCCTACCCCCATTGATATGGAGTCGATGGACTGGATGCTTCCCGAGGTGTCGGACTTCCTTCTCGAGTCCGTTGAAGAAGTTGTAGTCCCTTCGCTGTCGCCGGGCGAGGCTGCCTCCATCTTCCAACCTCAGACAGCAGGCGCTCCGCCCATGGACATACAGACAGCCGTCATTCATCTCACCAAAAAGGACCACTTCGCCTCTCTCTCCAGGATCAACATGGAGCTCCACGGGCTGTGGGAGACTATGAGAACCCAGCCTGCTAGCGGCACGCTCGAGGGCTTTCTCTGCGACTGCAACTTGGTCGAGGGCAACGCCCTGAAACCTTACCAATCGCTCATGAAAGTTCTGCAGGATTATCTTGTCACAATAAAAGCCCTCCATAAGATATTGGGAACGAAGCAGGACTTCGTGAAGCCGAGGCCGCCTGTGTGGATGCCCCGGGCATGCCTCATTTTATCCTCTCATAATCCAATGGGCGAAGCCTCCCCCTCATGCAGCTCGAGCAGCTCAACCGGCGATAGCAGTACTTCCGGTAGCCCGCAGCAGACCCAAAGATTCCCCGAAGCCGATCGAGTGATTCTCGACTCCCCAACGGCGTTGTTGCTCATCTCTTGCTTCTCTCAGATTGTTCAGCACCTCGAGATTTTTTACTCCATATCGCAGTCTCGTCTCCTCGACCCTACAGCGCCTCTCGTCCCTCCTGCCGATAACGCCAGTTTCGCTGGAGTCCCCATTGTTGAATTTCTCCCGCAAGGTGCGCTCTTCTCGGAGGTGCTTCGCAACAACCTGGCCCAAATCATCCTCATCCTGGGGTTGCCCACCGAACCCTGGTGGTCTGGAAAGACCGTGTGGACAGGGCTCTTGTCAGAGCAAAGGTTTCGCGATCTGCTGAACCATGAGCTGGGATCGGTCGAGAACGGGTGGACAACGAGGCCGTCGTCCGTCATCATGGTGATGGACAAGACCAAGAAGCTCCTCACCGATGCAATGATGTCTGGATGCATGGACGTCTAAGTAAATTTTCTGCGCTGACTCGAGCTTCAATCTTTGTCCACTGTGTCGGGCACACGTAGAGTAACCGCCGCTGTCATCGGATCGTTCGATAGCCGGTTGCATCGCTTGAGTGCTTGTCTAAGCCTCGATCGACTTGCGCTATGATGAGACAAGGCGGTCTCAAGGACCAGGATTTACCAAAGAATGAGGATTCAGCTGTCATGAGACAGAACATTCTAGGGACATTCGTACCACCGAAAGGCCACCGGCTAGAGCTACACTGGCAGCAACGTATGAAGATTGTGCATAGAGACAAACGTCCCACACAAGAGCCAGGAATCTCCACGACGGTGCCTGGTTCTCCTCTCTGTTGGTAGTCTTATCCAAGAGATGCCATGGCCGCACCTCGACTGCGAGAAAGTCATTCTCTATGAACTCTGTGAATGGTGCAATGCCCTTTTGAGCCCCCTCCAGCGCCTTCCACTCGACAAAAGAAGCAGATCGAACACCACAACTGTTACGTGCAAAACAAGGGTTTGGCAACACCGTAAAGGTCGCGCATTTGAGCATACTCATCGTGGACGTTCCGTCTCAGGGTTCCTTCCCCATCCCCCTCTCACCTCTCCTTCCCACTCTGGCATACGAGCCATCATCAGACAGCTTCCATCTAGTCCCAGGCGCCGGAGTTGTTGTCGGCAGGAGCCTACAATTATCCCTGATACATCAGCTAGAGAGATAAATCTAACCCCAATTCTAACATTGGGTTGTTGCCAGCTGGCATTCTTTGGCTAATATCTTATGGACATTGAGGTAGCAGTGAAATTACTCTGGGTGCTCTACGGGTTGGGGTTGCTTCACACTCAGGGTGGCCATTTGATGGCGCCTTGGCCCCAAGGCAGACAGAATGAGAAAGTCACGACGTGTGTAACTGTATTAACTTAGACATAATTCCCGCATGGAATCTGAAAATTTTCACCTAGATACTTCTACCCAAACAGGGCACTGGTGATCACCAAGCTCCACTTGCTTTGATTGTTTAATGACGGAAAGAAGAATTCGCAACATGTCTCGCAGATTGCTGTCTAAGCTCAGTGGATGCTTCGCTGGCTCATCGCATCTGTTTACATGCTGGTAATCAGACTGAAATGTCTTTGATGACCTAGGAATCTTGTGCGCATCGATGCCAAGCTGGACTACCGTAAGCTTTGTCAGAGGCTGCCATGAATATCCAAAACGAAAGGCATATTCTAATAACCGGCGTCGTGGCATTGCCGGATTAATCGTCCCCATTTTGATGAATGATCCAACCGTCGGTGGTAAAAAGCTGGCTGGAGATATGAGGTATGGGGGCACTGTTTTCAATCGCGTCAGTGAAAGCCTGCCCATTATGTGTTTCAGGGAACATAAGCCACGTTTCGGTATTGACTGTTGAAGACGGATGGCAGTTTCTTGGTTGCACAGGTTGAACAATGGCCTCATGTCCAGGCTCTCCGTGCGGCATCATCCGGGCATCTGGTGGAGGCATTCTTTGCTCAATGCCAACACGCAGTGGGGAGATACCGTGGGCCGAGCCTGGCGAATTATCAGTATGGCTATCAAAGGTCGCATCTTCGATCTGTTCAGATGTGCCAGGTTGAGACTTGGATTCATCGAACAAGGGCTCGGCAGAGTGGCTGAAACCATCGGATGATGGTGTACCGCCTTGACCGCCAGCTATTTTCTTGCCATGGCTCATGTCCGTATCTGCCTCTGTCGAGGTGGTCTGCGGAGTGGAAGAGGCGCTGCTGCTCTTCTCTCCTTCCGGGTGGTTGGGGCTTGGGATTTGTTCAGGAACAGGTTTCATTTGGCCCTCGTGGTGCGAAAAAAGCTCTGCAAAGGATGTATCAGCAATATTCAGTTAACCGCCGACGAAATGTATCAGCCTGGAGCAAACCTACCATGACTAAACGGTGTATGATTCGCTTTTTGATAGTGCTTGGCATACAAGGCGGCAGGTCTTGTAAGGCCTGAAGTTATCTTGGCCAAGTCGAATGGGTGGAGGTCGTGGGCGTACGCCCAGCCAACATGTCCGTCTTCTACTTTTGGGTTGTCAAAGTAGAATAGCGGAAACTGCCGAAAGCCCACGTTTGTACCGCCGTCCTCGTAGCCCTCGGCCCAAGTGAAATGACGCGCCCTTTTGTTGACTCGGTAGCACCTGGGCACGCTTGAGAGCAGCCCCGAGTCCCACATGCTGCCTGGGATGGAGGCTCTGGCCATGAAGTCCCCGAGAGGGAGAGCAACGGCGCCATACAGTTTACCATCCGACCACCCAGCTAGGTACATCTCTCCGACAGAAGGGTCCGTGATCAACTGCCGTTCTGTGAACGATCTAGGAGATACGCTGATCTTCACTACCTTTCTTCTCTTGTTCTTGTGTCGTGCTCGTGCCGTGGACGGTTCGGAGGCTCGGTCTTGCATCACTTTGCGGACATGGGTATTGTTCGTGTCGGCCAGGTCTCGTGTGCAATTGCGAACGAGCACTCCAAACGTCTCGATCGCCGATTCCAGGTCGTCGATCCTCAATTCTGGATGGTGCTCCATGTGGAATGACCCAGGTCTCTCGGACAGCCCGTGCCAGTCGCATTGCTCACAGCGCAGAATCCACCAGCGACCACTGATCATTGGCGTAGCTTTTAGGGAGTGCTCGTAGTCGAGAATAAAGTGCGTTGTCGCGGATGTGCCGCCTCGATACACGTCTTTAAAGTCGATGGTGTTCACTGTTCGTGGCGACTCAGGTTCGTTGAGTTCGACGACTGAAGCTCGTTTTTTGGTGACTTCTTGGATTGTGGCAGGTTGGATGGGAGTAGTACATCGCGAACTAGATGAATTCGACTGCTCATATTCATTCTCCGCCGGCGATGGCGATGCTGGCACCTGGTCCTCTTCAGCTGGAGCCGATGCAGGGGCTGGTTCTTCGGAGCAGGGACGAGAGATAGACTGGAGTAGGTAGCGGTAGAAGTCGATCGTCCGTTGGTAACGCTCGATAGATTTCCCAATGACAGTGTTCAGGTACTCTGCATCCTTTGTCTGTAGATCAGCCAGTTTCTTCTGTACGTCCAAGCCCATCAGCCTTCCTTCAAAGGAGGGGGCATCTTTCGGGGAAACCATGGCGCTGTAGTATACTGGTTCGTTGTCAGTTTCGGCATGCTGAACGGCGGGGCTGGGCACTGCTTGCTCTTGTCCTTGTACGTCAGCGACGGAGACTTGTCACTCAGAATGACGGCAACTTGGTCAATGGTGATGATGGCCTCCCGCACCAGGCAGCCCTGGACGAAGTCGATCGCCGAAAAGTAGCTGTGCGCCATGATGGGCGTAGATGGGAAACGAGATCAAACCGAGGCGATGTTTCTCGACACAAGTGGATGAATGCGGAAAGTTTGGCCGCTTGCTGGCGATGAATATCGGGTTCGAGAGGGAAACTCAGGGAAATTGGCCGCGAGGAAATTTTGGGAGCGTACAAACCCCTCACAAGTATGTAAAACAGTGGCTTGCAGCTCTCCAATAGGGAGCTTGCATTAATAATTCGTGCAACATGGCACTGCTTCCAGCTCGGACAGGAATTTCAACCAAATGGTGGTCAAAGCGAAGCAGTAACGTGGCGGAGAGGGCAACATCATCTGCACATTCGGTAAACAATGCACGAGGACAACTGTGAAATGGCTAGTAATGCAGCGTGATTCACTTCGTATATTCTCCTTCCGGTGTCCTGCGTCGGCCGTGGCGGAATTGACTGGTCTCAGTGCTGCAGTCGGATGCAGCCTCATTGTTGTCCCAGCCATCAGCTTGCATTTCCCAGCCACCCCCTCCTCGAATGCTACATCGGTGAGTTGTATGATCACGCTGGCCTACCCCGCTGTAAGTAAGACCTTGGAAAAAGCAAGACCCAATTCCACCGCTCTCAACGGGGCATTCCGAGTAGAGTTGCCTGGGCCACCTCTCTCTCCGATTTATGGCTGCTCGTTGTCCTGACACTCGGCCCCGAGTTTTCCCACTTACTCAAAATACTGTCAGTCAAAATGAGGTGGCCTAAGCTGCAAATGAGGGGCTATCCGCTGGAGGAGCTACTCTGTGTATGTGTCGACTATTGATGCACGCATGTAGCAGATACTGCCAGATTTTCAACGCTGCGTAATCTTGGAAGCCTGCATGCACAACAAAGTCAGAATTCTGGAGCTGCATCGCTATTATTTCCCCTTTTGGATTGAGTTCGTACTCGTCTGTGGGTATTTCCTCTCGCCTTTATCTTCGCTACATATGACACATTGGAACAACTGAACATATGAGCATTTAGCTTGTCGCGTTCTGCGATTTTTGAGTGTAAAACGGTGACCGATGCATTATTGGATCTGAAATATTCTGAATTAGTGTGGGTTTATTCCATCATCTACACATGATAAAGCCTAGGAAAAATCGTCTGCTCTGGATGTTAATACTCATCTATAATGATGTGGGTGATTGAATGCTACCGATATCTTTAACACGAGGTCTGAGATGTATTGCCGCTTAAATGTCGAAGGTTCAATCAATTGTTCCATAGATTCTGAACACATTTGGAACCAGTTTTATGTCAGGCTTACCGAACGAAAATCCAGCATTGCTGAGGTATATAGAAGGCCTCCTAGAACTCATATTGTAAGTAGCATTCCGAGTCTTTATTGCATATTGGATTTTACTATTATCCTTTGCTTATTATACGAGTCTAATTAGTTTTTGGATCTATTGAAGACGTATGCTTCCCAAACTAAATGGAACAAAGGAAAGAAGCCTTCCCTGATTATTGGTATATATAGCAAAGCTTGTCCCCACGGGTATCCATGACCTCTTGAATCTTGACAAAGCTGTTCCCAGGGACCAAGCCATGGAATTCCATCTTGTATTGCAAGGTAACATTCTTGTAGGGGCGGTTGGCGCCGAAAAAGTCGCAAGGGTAAGCGAAGCCGGTGTCAGGACCTCCGATATCCTTCTTTCAGCAGCTCCAGGCTACTGAAGGTCAGCCATATGAGAGCCATGCAATTACTATTGAAAGTGCGGGCGCCCACCTTTTCTCTGCCATTTGCCCCAGATTCTATCCATGTTGGCATGGTGCATGAAGAAAAGGGGGTCTCCGGGGCTCGAGTAGATATCCGAAATCTGAGAGGAGGTAATGTCAGAAAGGAAATCTCTTGCCAGCCCAGTGCTGAGATATACCGACATCTCCGAGCTCAGCTCCAATGCCCACATGACCTCCTCCGTGATAAGTCAGGCCCTCGATGTCAATGGCGCCCTGGACTCGACGGTCAAACTCGAAAAACTTGGAAGCTTCCATCGTACGGTCTACAGCCGCTTGATTCAATTTGTCGATGCAAAGCTGGGGAGCAAAGTCTCGCTTCAAACAGGCAGGAGTGTACTCGGTACTGCTCCCATGCATGCTAACAATGTGACTCTTGAATGGCCCATCCTGGACACAGCCTAAGATAATATGTTAGTGAATCATACAATATTACCATGCCAAAAGATGGAAGAAGACCTCCACCAGTCCTCCCAGGAACGCGAAGCCGGACATTGACACTGGATGAGTCAACAAAGGGGCCGTTGCCTTGTATCGAAGTTAGTCTTCGTATTTTATCACTTGATCCGTATGTTAATTACCTCCAAAGCCGGTGGTTGGGTCAAAGATCGGAGACGCTAGGAAGGTTTCGACGGAGGCAGTGTCCTGAGACCAATCTGACGCGGTTAGCAGCCGTCTTGTCATGCTGTGGCTCATAACCAATCCTTACCCCAGTACCTATACATTGTGTTAGAATAAAAAAACCTTGGTTCAGAACCGGGATGAAAAGACTTACGGCTGTGCACCATTATAACCACACAGCTCTCTCAAGTCTGATTCATATTGGGCTACAAACATGCGGTGCCATCTGCTTCACAGTTAATCAAGAACACCCCTTACTAGAAACGAATAGCTGAAGACCCACGGCTGAAAATGGCCCTATTAACCGTTAGTGATTGGGCTGTGTGGCAGACCCTTTAGGCGTTCCATAGGTACTCACAACAAAATGGATATAGTCAGTCTGAGTGATGTGCTCGGCCTGGAAGTCGTCAAAACGCGAGCGAGACCCGGAATAGCGGCTCTGCAGTTGGGCTGGCTTCGTCTTCAAGCACTGGACAGCTGAAATGTAGGACCGCTTTTCCTGGTTGTTCAGAGTTCGCCTGTATTTGAATTAGACATGAACGGCCATCGATCTACCTCTGTTCATCTGGACGTACCATTCCTTGCGCACCAGGGGCTCCTTGCAGTTGCTAGCGTTGACTAGGCCAATCGAAGCCAGACCCAATAATGAGACAGAACAGAGGAAACGCATGTTTAGGCACAATATAAGCTATAGATGGTGCAAAGAATACTGTTGTCAGAAGGAAGGAAAGGACAAGTGATCGGCAGCTGAGGACATGCGAGAAAACTTGGCGTTCATATATGGCGCCTTGACCTGGTCAACCGCGTCGAAATTTTCGTTGACTGAAGTGTCCAATTCCTAGGTGCATTATTCATGCAAGACCTAGATCACCAACCTGCTGGACTAAGTTTCACGTCTCGCCTACTAATGGCTTATTGGCCTGGGTACAGCCAGCCCGATAAACAGGCTCAACACAAGGGTCTTCCCTAGCGTGCCTCCCTTCCGATTCCATGGTTTGCCCTGTCGATGTTAGGACTAAATATGTCCTACTGCCCAGTGAAAGCTGGACTGAAGCTATGATTGGATGGCATTTGGGCCAACTTGCAGAAGTGAGAAAGCACTATGCCGGTAAGGGAGTGTGAAATCTAGGGGTCTTAGGGCGAGATTGCCAAACGTGATAACGGAAGACGGAAAAGAAAAATTGTCTCGTCGACTATCGCCCCGTCCGGGCTAACGTCGTTACATGCAGATCTGGGGGGAGGACTCGGGGATGCATAAATCGACCTGGCTCACTGTCCCATGTAGGTTCGAGGGATATTAGGTTAAGAATACCAAGTGGTTCTTTCATTACTTCAGCATTCAAACATCCGAATTTAGCTGTGATCCAAGCTTACAAGGAAGCTCAGCATAGAATTTGAAGCTGGGTAGGCTTTTATCACCAACATGAATCTATGACCTGTCTCGGTTCCTGGCAAGTAATTAGTAACTCTGCGTTTTTCCTACACCCTCCCGTGTATTTCTAATTGTACTTAGTCCCAATCCCCCATCGCTTCTTGACTAACCAGATTTGAAGTTTAGATTCAGGGAGACACCCTTCAGCCGTCCCTTGCCGTCTTGAAGGACTCCACCTGATCGGATTAGTCGCCTCTAGTACGAAAATCACACAGATCCCTTTGCTACTACAGGCTGGAAAGGCCTCCAGGAAAACATCAAACCAAGACACAATTCCCTGGTTCCTGGCGGCGACATACCGCTTAGCCTTATCTAACCCTCTGAGTGTACGAGCAACGTAGCTGGCGCGCTCGCCGAAATGTCCTTAGCCATTCCTGCCTTGCCATGATTCATCCGTTGGTAATCACACCCGGCGGGATATTGTGGAATGCAAATGGGCTATTTGGGAAATGGTGCTCCCGGCTACTGTTAGCTGAACCTTGAAAAAAATCTTGCCGAGGCGCTACAAAAAGTGTCTTCTTCTTGTTTGCGTCACTTAGGTGTTTGTGCTTCACCCATTCTCCAGATCGTCAAGAGCCCAGTATGGAGGAGTGGCAGCTTCCACCCGACTCTCAAGGCCATATGCTCTATAGAGTAAATGTGGCCTTGATTGTCATTTCCACAGTAATATTGATGTCTCGGCTTAGCATCAGAGCGTTTATGCTACGGGCCATGGGAATTGATGATTTGATTGCGACCATCGGTTATGTGAGTTGGCACCGCCAAGTCAATCCGAGTCTGGCGGTTCGTTAATGATTGTTCAAGGGCCTGCTCGTTGCTCTCTCGTGTATGGAAATTCGTGGTATGCGACATTCTAGCCTGTCTACGTGCAAATACAGTATCACTTCAGTGACTGATCCACCTCTTCGTCTTCAGCCATCAGCTTTGGATCAGGAACCCACATGGACCAAGTCCCTCCACAGAGGATCCCATTGTTCTTCGCAGTACGATTGCCGACCGCCCTCTTGCTTGATCCATGATATCGCTAACGATGTCCGAACCAAGACTCTTCCAACCTTGCAACTTATTTTCTTCTTGGCGATTGGGACAGTGAGACTATCAATTTTATCCTTCTATCCACGTTTGAATAGCGACAGTGAGTCCCGAAGACCACAAGCTCTCGGGAGATAATATATCGGGCTAAAGTTGGAGTACAGAGATCTTTATCCGCTGTATCTGGGGAGTGGCGTTTGTGACCGTTGCTATCACTCTCACCGCCTTCTTTTTCATCCTCACCGAATGCAAGCCCATTCCGTACGTATACTTACCCCTAAATATCCCTTCATAGATGCAACAGTGTTAATGCAGTTCCTGAAATAGAGATCTATGGGACATCACTGCGCCGAACCGACAATGTCTCGATAAGTTGAAAGAAGCACCGATGATGTGGACACATAGTGCAGTCGGTATTGTCATTGACCTGTTTCTGGTCGGCCTCCCAATTTCAGTCATTTACGCGAAGATGAAGTTCTCTATGAAGATGGTTCAGGTGATACTAATCTTCTGTATCGGAATCTTTGCCATCATTACCGGAATTGTACGACTGGGTATAATTGTTAGCACTGATTTTACAACGGATACGTATGGGTGGATGTTTTCTTTTCTGCTAGATCAAGGCTGACTTCATCGTTGTAGAACGTTCAAAATGGCCGCAGTTGCGCCTTGGACCGATTTTGAGGGCCATGTTGGCCTTTGGATCGCTTGTTTCCCAGCTCTGCAACCCTTTATACGCCTCATTACATACAAGCTTGGACTGCGCAGCAGAGACAGGAAAAGAACGGGACCTACTTGCCAAAAGAAGGGAGCACTGAGCGGTACTCAAACTGGTGGCCAGTGGGCGACGAGTCGCGCCAGTCATGCTCAAGATTATCTTTCCTTCAATCACGACCACGATGGCATCAATAGCACCCGCAATATCACTCAGATAACCTCTAAAACGGGTTCTCATGACGATGGTATCGAACTGAACCCAATTTTACAGACTAATGCTATCAAAAAGGAGACCGAAGTCTCCGTATCAGTACCCGAGGTACCAAAAATTCAGAAAAGTCAAAGGGGCCACAGCGCACCCAACAACTGGGATACTGTATAGAACTCCTGTCCAAATTTACACTGGCGTGGGAATACTGTAATAATAGACCTACTTCCAAATATCCATAGACATAATTGGCAGTCCTTATGCAAGCTATGAAAGACTGGACATAGCGAGTGGGCATTTTTAATTACAAGTTCAAGAACCAACCATGACATGTTCTCTTGCTACAATAGAACCTACTCAGAAATTTGCCAATTACTGATCAAACAACCTTCTGTGAGCTCCTAGATTGCATTCCTCGCATGATGTGAAAATAAGGTGTACGAAAAATGCAATCGAGACTGTGAATATTGATTTTTTTTACTAGCAGTTTCCGGCCGCATTTCGATGCTGTCTTTCTCTGAGCAACTTCGGAATCTAGTATCAGAATGCGAAAATGCTACCACCACATAGTTGCATAGTGAGGTAGGTCTGAAGAATACAATGTACGGATCACGGCAACTGTGGATCGTTCTCCGTGGCCGTTTGTTCTACTTTTGCAATCGACATCCTCTATAGTCGATTTCTAGGGGGGGAAACATGTATCGCTGTGTTGCAAAACCCGGATGGCATTGAAACGGTCCCGAAAAACGTGTACGGGTAGACTATTTGCCAAAATACTACTAGATGTTAGCCGAGAAGACTTGCCAAATGAGAATAGAATCTATGGATCGACTAACTCCACGAGGAATTGGCTCATGACGAGGACCAGGGGAGTCCGATTCCAGAACGCGACCCCTGGCTTCACGCCACTAGTGCATGTTAATCTTTGAAAACTTTTACAGGTGTCAGCTGATTGTGTCATCTTATCAGTCCCTTGAGGTTATCGGTAGGTGTTGTTGTTCAATGGACCTGTCAATTTCGTCCACCTACGAGACATTTTATCTTGGTTGCCAAGATATGGATTTCCGGGACTTACTGTCGGCCCAGTGCTCACCAACTAAGAATGTGAAATAGGCCAGACGAATGACTGGAAATTATACATCTAAATCCAAATCTGATGGAGTTGGATTATGGAACATCCAAGTCCAATGCCTATCTAGTGATCCGGTCAGACCTCAGTATTCCAACACCTATCTGCTTATATGTTCCTCCGAGCCAGAAAGTCCTAATTACCAGGTTAGATAGACTTGGGAACTACCCAGGGAAGGGGAAACAACTTCCGATTTGGTCATAGTAAGAAATGTAACTAACAGATCAGAAATGTGACTGCCATATGCCGATAAACTCTAGAAACACAATTGCCATGAAAGGTTTACGGCTTATGATACAGAAGAGAGTTCGAGTACAAGTTAAAAACAGCAATGAAAGATGCCAGCCCCGACATCTCAACACAATGAATAAGCGGCTTATTATATCTGTACAACTTAGTTAGGAAAGGCGCGTCGGAATTGACAGTCGGAATGCGGAAAGGCTCCAGAGATATAAGCAGTAGGATGAGGGGGCGGGTGGGGAAGCAGGTGGTGTTTTTGCGCTCAATTGAACAAGATCCATGGGCCAGGTCTATTGCTATCCTTACACCGCTATATATGAACGTCTGACACAAGGGCAACCCTGATGATTGCAAGTGTCCAAGTAATACTTGAGTGGCTCTAAATATCTGTAACTACTGGAACCTTGTGATATCCAACTTTCGCCAGTATTTTCGTGGCACTACAGTTTCTACCTTTGTCAAGACTGCCCAAGGGTACGATTAATTAGAAGTCATGAATTCTCAGGAATTTAGTGAGGCGGCGAAAGCTGCCATTGACGACAGTAAGCTGAGAGCAAGACAGCACTCTGAATCGGAAGCATTGATACTAACATTCATTTTAGTCACCAAATACTATGACAATGTCGGCTCCCAAAAGGTTCTCTCTACCGTGACGCCGGGCTATCTCCGTCCTCTCCTCCCAGCCTCGGCGCCAGCAAAGGGAGAATCCTGGGAGGCAATTCATGCCGATATCGAGTCCAAAATACTGCCCGGAATTACACACTGGGCCAGCCCAAAATTCATGGCCTTCTTCCCATGCTCAAGCAGCTTTCCCGCTGCTCTGGGTGAAATGTACTCCAACACCTTCAGCGGAGCGCATTTCAACTGGATCTGCAGTCCCGCCGTGACGGAACTTGAGACCATTGTCATGGACTGGCTTGCTCAGGCTTTTGGTCTGCCCGAGTGCTATCTTAGCGGGGGTAGCACTCATGGGGGCGGGGTAATCCATGGCAGCGCGAGTGAGGCTATTCTCACCGTCATGTGTGCCGCGCGAGACAAGTATCTTGCTGCAGTCACCAAAGATCTGCCTGACGGAGAGGAAAAGGAGGAGACGCTTTGGACATATCGCAGTAAACTGGTTGCTCTGGGAAGCGCCGGCTCTCACTCGAGCACCAAAAAAGCCGCCCAGGTTCTTGGCGTTCGGTTTGCTGCTATTCCCGTCACCGAGGAGGAAGGCTTCTCCTTGACTGGAGCGGCGGTGTCGAAAACTGTGGCGGATTTGAGGTCCCGCGGTCTTCACCCGTTTTACCTAACTGCCACCATGGGAACTACAGACGTCTGCGCCGTTGATGATTTCGCGGGTATTGCGGAAGCTTTGGCCCCTACAGCCGATACTAGCCAGGATATTTGGGTTCACGTCGACGCTGCCTACGCAGGCTCGGCTCTGTTGCTTAAGGAAAACCAGACCTTGACACCTCCAATGGCTCATTTCCATTCCTTCAACTTCAACCCGCATAAGTGGCTGCTTACTACGTTTGATTGCTCCGCGGTTTGGGTTCGTCGAAGAGCTTGGTTGATCCAGGCAATGAGCATCAAGCCTCCCTATCTGAGAAACCAATTCAGTGACAACGAGCTGGTGACGGATTATCGTGACTGGCAAATCCCTCTGGGTCGCCGTTTCCGCTCTCTCAAGTTGTGGTTTGTTCTGCGCAGTTATGGAATCGAGGGTCTGCAGAACCACATCCGGAACGGGATCGCCCTTGGTGAAAGTCTCCAGGCTAAGATTGAGAGCCGGCCCGATCTATTCACAGTATTCACACCCGCACGTTTCGGGCTCGTTACCCTGCGCGTTAAAGGGGCCGATGAAGATGATATAAATGCACGCACTGAGGCACTGTATGAATCAGTAAACGGCACGGGCGAGTTCTACTTGACAAGTACTGTTGTGAATGGCAAATTTGCTATTCGCGTGTGTACTGGTGTTGAGCGAGTGAGAGAAGAGCACGTGCAGCAACTCTTTGATGAGTTCGTTGCAAGGACTAAAATTAACGTGAACGGCAAACAGTGATGATATTAGCTCAGAGAGTAGATAGACAAGGGTTTTGGATGATGTCGATGACAAACCATTGACCAATCGTCGAGCTGAAAGTACCCGCAAGACTTAGAGTTGAGTGCCAAATAGAATATAAGAAAGTTTGATTATGTTTCGGGATCTTGACCTCCCTTGATATTGATGTCACAGATGCCCATTGAATCAAGCCTAGACCCATTCCTACAACAGAAGGCCGGCCAATTGGCTCTACTTCAATCGGCATTCGAAGAGGCCCTCGCCCATTTTCGTTGGTCTCATTTGGGTAGTATCCCCATTCTCTGATATTTGAGCAGAGGCACCGGTCGTAGTACTTGTGTTTGATTTCTTCTCCTTAGGCTTATGGCTGGTAGTGGACTGAAAGTAGTGCTGCAAGAGGCGATAATACATTGGCAGGCATTTGAAAATGAATTGATGGCCCGCTACCTTTTCTTCCTAACAAAAAAGAGAGAGTTTTTCCCAAACTGAATTTATCATGTTACAATTGAGGCTTTTCTTTTCTCTAAAGCCGATGAAGTCTAGCTTAGATTATCTCAACAACCAAAACCTTGATTCGCAAGCAAGCATGAAACCCGATAACCTATTTCTCTCACTCTAATTCCTTGCCACGTCTTTTGATGAATATTCTCAAACAAGATTTGCAACCCTTCCCGAGCACTACTCTCTCAATCCCCTTAAGCTGAAGGAGTCCCGGAGGGTGGGAGGGAGGTGCCGGAGGGAGGAGTTCCAGATGGACCACCTGGGCCACCAGGACCGCCGCCACCGCTGTCACCGTTGGAAACACCACCGCCCTCGAAATAGGTAGCAGCCGCGGTCACAGTCCTGACATAGGTGGAGTTGATACCGAAGCTGATCCAAGCGAGGACACCTTCCGAGACGTCCTCGCCGAGCAAGACATAGTTGAGGAATGGGTCGCTGGTCTCAAGCCCCGAGGCAAGGAGGAAGTCATCAGCGTTCAGGGTGAGTGACTGGGTGTTGGTGTTGTAGGGAGCAAGATCCTCAACAGCATTGCTAAGTTCTTGGTCAAAATAGACCTGGCCGACGTGGCTAGAGATGGTATCGACGATCGTGCCATTGGATCTAGCAGTGGCGTTGGGGTGGACCATGACATGAATGTGATGAGTGCGTCCTGAGTAGTGCCCAGGGTAGATGCTGTCGAACTGAACAGCACCAATGTCATCAGTCTTTTGGAAGCCACGGAGGAAAGTTGTGTTGAGATTTTCAGGGGCTTCGGTGTAGTCCCCGCCGCTGGGGACACCGGAGTATACTCCGGTAGAGTTGCAGCCTATGGGAAGTTGTAAGTATATGTTTTGTTGAAGAATGAAATACCGGCAGTGTGGACTTACTCCAAATCTCGACATAGAGATCGGGGATAGGTTCACAAGTCTCTACATCAAAGACATCAAGGTCGACGATGAGGGGCACGCCGGCCTCCTTGTCAGTAATGTCCTGTCGAATGTATTCGCCAGAAACATCTACGTGGAATGATTAAGTCAGTGAACTACTGAGTATGATACCGCTCTCCTCCGTTCAGACTTACAGTAAGGGCCCTCAGTCACCTCAGGGCTAAGAACACATGAGGTGTTGCTACCAAAGATAACATCAAGAGGCGTGTTGGCGGTATAGTCTGCAGAAGAGTGGTGAGACTTGTTGATATCCTCAGGAGCACGCTCAACAAGGCCGCGCTTAGACTTGAGGGCTCTGGTTTGCTTGCGGCGTGCGATGGCTCGCTTCTCAATGCCGCGAGCAGCACGGTACTCAGCGCAATGGTTCAAGTCTCTACGCTCAACCTTGGAGAGAAAGTCGCTGCGTTCGCGAAGCTCCTGGTGGTGGTCTGCCCCAGGATGGGCGGCCACAAGACCGACTACCGCAAGAGCGGCGAGAGGGGAGAAGATCATAGTATGAAATGAGAGAAGAATGACTTTTAGGGTGTAGGAGGATGAGGATTGAGCTGCAATGAGTTGGAAGCTTTTGAGAAAGTCAAGCTTCAACCCCTTCTTATATACCTACCTGAAGTTCCGTTCCATGGGAGCCCAGGTTCTGCACTATGTGCAGTCTCATTCGGCGCCAATTCCCAGAACAGCAACTATCACCATCGGACGTTGCGTTAGTCGCAGCCAGCGCAGAGCTCCAGGCATGAGACCTCCTTCTTCCGCAATGCTTGCATGCCCGAAAAGGACTGCGGATACGCGGCCCTAGTCAACTCACCAACGCAGTCAAGTCTCCAGACCAATCAGCACGCAATGATTGGCAACGTAATTAATTCAATGGGCATCTGTGACATCAATATCAAGGGAGATCAAGATCCCGAAACATAAGAAAGCGGGATTGACCAGGGGGCAGCAAGCCCCTTCGCCGAGTGGGCGAGTGGGTTCGGGACAACTTAAGGTGAGTGACATAGACCAGATTTTGTCCGTTTCAATCTGACACTTGCGTCTCATAACTGAGATTGACTCGAGGTGTACCGCTTAAACACCTGTCACGGAGGTTTGAGAAAGAAAATATACTTGGTTGTTCCATGGTTGTGACTAGTCTTCCATCAGCTGAGGCTCCAGATGCCTTGTTATCTCGATTTACGCATAGGTAAGTTAAGGTGTAAACTGTAAGGTTGTTTCGGCGCGCATATCCTCTACATGAATCCCCTGTTTGACAGATCCCACCCTGTTGTCAATGGGCAGGGCTCCGTTTGCCTCAATACTACCAGACCGCATCCGTCACGGACCATGTGGAGTTGTCACGGACTTCATACAGGCACGCATGAATCTTGTATCTGTGAGGTGCCATCCGGCCAAAAGATTCGTAAGCTCCTGTGATGTTACATGCTAATGAGGCCGGCTCCCCACCCACACCCTGGCTAGAAGAGCGGTGATCCTGACTGGGATTGTTGCAATCCGTGGTTGAATCGTTGCGCGTACTCGATCTGCATAGACTTGGCGAATCTGGGCTTGGCCATTACGTTACCCAGGGCACGATTTGGCCATCGTCCGAGCTTTAGAGGGGAAGCGGAAAGTGCTGTACCCTGGCACGGTCCCTTTCTGGGCATTATAACAAGCTTTTTATGCATGCATGCTAAGAATTGGCGCAGTTGGGAGCCGGTCAGGGGGCGACGGTGGTAGGGAAAACAAGTAATTCTATCCGCAACAACATAGGAGCAAGCACTCCCACTGATTCGTAAATGGAAGAGGCAGGCCCGAGCTATTCTCAATCCTGCCCCTTGAATGCTTTCCCCCACCTCCCGAGGTTGTACGCGCGTCCACGTTGCAGAGGAATTCGCCAGCAGAACTACACAGCATACTTCCCTTGCTAGGTTATTTCTCTCCTTCTCTTTCCAATTAACTAGCTATAATGAAATGACAATATTGCATGGCGAATTGCAAGGGTTTCCTATTGGGAACTCGAAAGCTCGGCCCGATTTAATCTTAAAAACCGTCGTCGTATAGATGTCGAAGGCAGTCTCTTCTATCACTGTGGTCGTGTCGTGTCTCAAAATGAACTATTGGGCAAGTGAAGAGTTTCACTGGGACCGCCTCCTTGAGGCGAGGTGAACAGAGAAGCACAGTCAGAGAAGTAGTGCCCTCTCACATCATGTGGCACCCTTGTAACATCAAGGGTCCAGCTATTGCGATCGGCAAAGGAATTCTAGGTAGGGCATCTAGACGGAGGTGGATCCGTAGCTTAAGAAGTGCTACTGGAAGTAGAGCGTTAATTAATATGGCACATTCAAAACCAGCCAGTCCGAAATCGAGATCCAGTAGAGGCAACTTCACCTGCTTTAATCGGCCTAGAAGAGGAATCCCGTCGTGCATTCTCTCTCGGCTATTCGTAAACCCACTGCTACCATAAAATATGGTATACGTCTTCAGTACCTTCCTCATTCTTTCGATCACAGAATAAACACCATGGAATGCGTTAGCCATATCTCTCTCGCTCTCCGCGGAAGCGGACAGGCATCCCTGCATAGATGGGTACACGGATATGGTCCACAGTCGTCCTAAGGCCTAAAAGTTTAAGGCTCAATACTTTGGTTTCGATAATCTTAAGCTGTCTTGAAGCGAGTGCCCCTTCCCACGGCCCAAAGTCGAAATTAATTCTCCATTTCAGCCAGCCTCGTTCACCGCTCGAGGACGATTTAAAGTGGATGTAGGATTTGAAGAGGCAGCTTCACAATGTTGCAAATTACATAAACCGCTAGATAGGATAGACCGCTCTTCGATGCTTGAAAGGGTCGCACCAGATAAGGCTACTACGCGCTTTGAATCCCAGAGAGTTTCCACAGGCTTCAAAGGAGGACAAACCTCAAAAGGTGGTCCTCGTTCCTTTGTCAAAAGCAGTTAGTTTACAAAATAGATTGGTACGAGCGTGTATGGCCCTCATAAACTATATTTCGGCGAATGATGCACAACAAAACTTAGAGACATTGCCGCGTTGATGGAGATGTATCTGTTCACACATGATTCTGGTCATGCTGAGGTATTTTCATGAATCCATTCTCTTTATTCAAGTAGTGGCTCTGTGTGTAATGGAGATTAACATAATTAAATCGGCATGAAAGCACTTCAAGAATGTAAGTGCGTTTCATCACAGCGAAGCCATTTCAAACTGCCCATAGAGCTGGGCATAAGGTATGCCTCGGGAAAAATCGCCCTCAAAGCTATCATTTCGAAGTCGAATAACAGGTTGTAGAAATATCTAACGAGGGAGACGGTGTTGGGATGCGCCCCACGCCCTAAAGAGATTACCTCTTTCCAGCCCAGAACCTCAAAAAGGCCTCCTTCTTATTCTTAGGTGGTGGGAGCGGATCTGCGCGTTTCTCATCTTCTTCGAGAGGCAGACCATCGTTGCCAACATTGGTTACGGCGTTTTGCTGCTTGCCAAGGTAGTAGTTGGTCTGGAAGCACGCAGCCACCAGGGGGATAAACGCCAAAGCCAACGCAGGGGCGATGCAATAGTACAGAGTTCGACGGTACGCCTCGATGGTGCCCTGGCGCATGGGGCTGTCGAAGGCATACGTAGTTCGCACCGCTTTGACGTTGTTGAAGATCTTCTTGCGCTCGGCCGCTGTGGCGGTGGATGGAAGGTGCTGAAGTAGTTGATTTGGCATTTGTTCTGCCCAAATGACCGCGACGATGGCGCTTCCAATGGCGCTGCCGACTTTGCTCCAGAGAGAAAGAAGCGAAATGGCCAAAGCTACGTCCTGATGTGGTACAGATGCCTGTGAGGCCACTCGTGATCCTACTACAGACATTGCACCACCAGCTCCAATCAGGATTAGAGAAATGATCAGGGCAGCGTCGTTAATGGTGGCTCGTCGGCCATCAAGCATGATACCCATGCCGATGATCTTCAGACACAGGCCAACGAGCTGGATGGCCTTGTATCGGTGAGTCCAACGCTGTAGAAGGCCGGCAATGATGCCAAAGATGCACAGTGCCAAGGTCAAGGTGTTGCCATAGTACACCCAATTCTGCTGGCTCCATGGCTTTGCTATCAATACGTAGGAGCTCCAGTAGAGTCCTCGGATGTTTCCCGCCACTGTAGAACACTTCTGTTTTAGTACAGGAATCAATATGCCATATGAGGCAGTAAAAACTTACGCATGTACATGGAGTCGATGATAATCGCCATGATAAATGTTTTGTTAAAGATGAGTCGCCGCGGTGCGCTTGGGACTTTTGCCCATTTCATCTCATAGACGACGTAGCAGATCAAAAGTACGCTGCCCACTACCATCATTGCAATGAGAGATGGGTTCTTCCACCCATTTTTGGCGTATGTCTTGAGCGAGAACGGAAGTAACAGCAACGACCAGCCGAAACCAAGTAGTATCAACCCGAAGGCATCAATTTCCTCTAAGTTCTTCAGCGCGCGGCTCTTCCAAGTCCCGGACATCTCAGCTGCTGGCGCGACGACAGTTCCACTAGGAGCATCGTGGCCATCTTCCTCTGCCTTTTCCTTAGCTGCTCGGCGGGCGGCATTGCTGGACGCCATGTTGACGATACCATCTTTCTTTGCTTTCCGGTCCAGCCAGATGAGGATCACTATCGCGGGGCCAAGCGCGGCAGGCATAATGATGGCAAACATACCGTATCCCCTGTACACTTCCGGTTAGCTGTCGTGTCTCCTTCAAGTCCACAAAATTACCAAGTACTTACCATCTCCATTGCCCTCTGCTAGAGATCGCATCCACAATCTTGCCGGAAAACCAAGTGTTGATGATGAAGGGTGAAGATAGCAAGGACCCGACAAAACCACGCCACTCGAGAGGTGTCAAATCGGCCACGATGATGTCGTTTGTGAGATCTAGGCCGGCACTACCGACGGCTACGAACACCTCACCGACAACGTATGCTGAAATGCTCTGTGCTGCGGCAGCGATGATGTAGCCCACGGTGTAAAAGGACAGAGCCAAGATGTAGGTGTAGGGACGGGAGGTGATATCGGAGATCTTGGCGATGAAGGGCTTCGCAACCGCTCCAATGATATTTGTAGCAATGCTCAGCGTAGACAGCACTGAGCTGTGCTGCTCGTAGTGGGATGATGCATCGACACTGTAGTAAGATGTGGTTGAAGAATCGAACGAGTACGCCCAAGCGCAGACGAGAACGGATGCGCCGACGAGAAAGAATGAGACCCGGTTGGATTTAGCCTCGCGATACACGGCCTCCATTCGGGTAACACCCTGGGACTGGACAACATCGCCGACCGCAGAAGTATGGTCTTGCGGGTAGTCATCTCTTGGTGAAGTAGACTCGGTCGCCTGGGCGGCCTCGTCGTTGACCAACTCGGGTTGCTCTCTTGAGGCCATATTCCCAGACTCTGGGGGAAAGAGTGTATTGTGGTAGATACCTCCAGATATTCTATCCAGACACGTCCACACGAGCTTTATATCTTGGTTTGTTCGGCCAAGTTTAGTGTACCCAGCCTCTCCTGAGCATTTTATTGATGCGAATACTAGGTTTAGCTGCCCACCTTACAAATAGGAAAATCGGAAGAGGTTTCTCTCGCCCCTCTTCTTTGGCACCTGGTCACCCCATTGGAACCCCAGCCCTACTTCGAAGTTTTCTGCCAAGACCGGAAAGTAACACTCACGTCGGAAGGATCACGTAGGGGTGGTGGAGGCGTGGAGAATGCAACCAGCTCATGACACGAACTTTTCTCAATCTAATCTAATCTGATCCGCCCGCTAAGCATGATAAACTCGTTGTGTGCATTCACCCTAGCGCTCAATCAGTCACGGCAGCTTATTCCCGTCTGACTGACAGGAAAGGCAGGGCTCTGCAGCGAATCCCACCCTTTAGCTAATCCATTACAAAGTGGTGGTCACGCCAAAAACTCGAGCCGGTCCCATGTTAGTCCCATCAAACTGGGCATGGATCCTCGCCATCATGCGGTGTTTTCCTTCGGACGAAAAGAACAACCCAACGAAAGAGAAAAAATGAGAAACAAAAAGCGCTCATACAAGCAACCATCGTATGCCCTCGAGCAAGTCCTGGAGCCACTGCTCCGTCACGGGTAGTTCCGGGCACGTGGTCCAGAATCCATGAGGGAGCCCAGGGTACACGTGAAGCTTGGTTGAGATCTGGACCTCGTTAAGCAGCTGGTTGAGTACCAGGGCCTCATCTCGGCGTGGGTCCCATCCGCATACAGCAAAATAAGCCTTCTTCGCGATGCCTGCATGAGAATCGAAGAGCAGAGGCGAGAGGCGCTTGTCAGATGGTGGCGCTCCGTATTTACCTAGAGCATGTCAATATAGAATGTCGGTATTCGGCCAGCATACCGCAAGCTCTTACCAGCAAAGTAGTCAATCGACTTTCTTGTTAGGCCAGGAGCGTCATTGATCTCGTCGACACTAAGGATGCGGTCTAGATACTTGGCCGGCCGTACATCAGGGTGGCAAAAGCTACCAGCCAGGAAGACAAGCCCCGACAATGGAGGCGAAAGGCCTTCTTCCAACGCCAAATGGGCGATTCCCGCCGTGAAATTAGCTCCTGCTGATGTTCCCCCCAGAATAAATGCCTTTGTCAAATCTGATTTCAACTGAATTTGGCTTGATCTCGTCGTCACCTGCCCCTGTATAAGCCTTGTGCCTGGAAAAGCATGTAGCGCCGAAGCATAATAATTCAACGTACCCAGCGCACAATATCAAAACAGTCTTCAAAGCCAACCGGGAATTTATTCTCAGGTGCCAGCCGATATTCGACGCTCAAGACGAGAAGGCCAAACTCCTGAGCAATTGCGCGTAAGGTCGAGTCATCTGTCTCAAGTCCGCCAGTCACGAAGCCACCCCCGTGCATGTACAAAAACAAAGGCAGTGCCTCATCAGCAAGGGAGGTCTGGCGATAGGATCTGATCGTTATGGGGGCTCCATCGCGCACTTTCACGTCAAACTCGGTAATATCCAGTCCTGATTGTGCTTTAATGGGATCATGCGCCCGGGTCATGCCACGCGAAACGAGGGCATCCTGAGGCAAATTATTAGGGAACTATTATCAATCATGTTAGCCTAGTTATGGACGCCGATGCAACTGTGCCAACGTACGTCTATCCATTGCGGATCAGGGTTTGCATAGTGTCGATATTCAGCCATTGTGAGAATCGGATCACACGTAGTGCATTGATAGAAGCAGACAATGCCTCGTATAACAAGGCACAGGTAATTTATAGTGGACACGAGAGCGATTAGTTAGATGGGTGACTCCACAAGTTCGCTGAACTTCCCAGCCGGCCGGAACCCTCTACTTGATGTCAGGTGATACAAGAACTTTCCTTTAGCTGCTGAGTACATGAATACGAACTTTTTATCAAACTTCTATTTTCTTTACGTTGATATTAACGGCAAGCATATCACACAAGCTGAACGAGCGGAGTTGGCGGTGTTGAGTAAATTAGCTGTTGCTCAAGTCATGCATGACCAATGACAAGGGTCAAAACAACTCATGTATATGAAGAGAGTACAGTTCGACACTTGTCCCAAAAACGAGACTTTTACGTAAAAGAGAGAAAAGAGTCGCTGATATTCGTTTTGGCCAACCAAAGTTTCAAATACCCCCATATTGACTCGATGGTGAAGCCGTATGCCCAGAACAAGGACGCGTTCTTATTTCAACGGTTACAGACTATGGTTGCGTTGAGCTTGTTGCTAATAATCTAATGGATGTTTTCGCAACAGCAGTCCACGGGTATCAAGCCGACGGAAATGGAAATTATTCATTCAATCATGGAAAAACGAAGTTAATTTCTACGTCTTAGAGCTCAATTCCAGCTTTTTATCACACAAATCTCGCAGATGATAGATGGCTATAGGGTACCTGTAAGAAGGGTGGACGTCCGATGGCGTTTCGGCTAGTGGCGGCATCAACAGCGCTATAATTATAGGGCGTCAAGCACTTTTAGCCTGCGGGATCAGGGCGAGATGAGCGAGGACCATGGTTTGAACAACCATCATGGCGAGAATGTATGTTGCAAGAATGGCCATTTTGCATGTCACGAGTCTGGGGTGAATCTACCTTCAGCAGCAGCAGCCGGGCAGAGGAGATGTGAGTCTCCCGCCTCTCTCTCATGAGCCATGATGAAAGAGACCTGTATCCAACTTTCCAAGCACGACTAATCCCAGAATGTAAGGCGTGTTTGACGCGCCAGTGGAACCTAAACGAGCGAATCAGCGTCCGTCAAGATGAAGACAGGAGTCAATCGAGACTAGTTGCGAGTGGGCCAACTCCAGTCCCTCCAGGCTCGACCTCTTCTCCTACCCAAACTCCCGCCTGGCCCCATGCTTGGACCAGCGATCCGTTAATCTCATGGCATATATCCATGGTCCTGGACAGGACTCGGTCCCGCATGCGGAGGCCACGTCTTCTGATCCTGGGCCGCCACTGCGCCCTGTTCCGGCCCAGTCGACCCCTCTGGTGGCCACCGAGACCGGACTTGGTGCTCTCCCAGGCGAATCATCGCGGGGGATGACTTTTGCCGTGCAGTTTGGAATCCAAGGAACTGTTTTCGACACAGGTCTAGCCCCGGGAATGACCCTGATAGAACCCAACTCCATGCCTGGGCTGGTTGGTGGCCTCCCCCAGTCTCATCATCTGGATACGCCAGTGGGGCCTCCAACACCGGGTTTCGCCCTGCCGACTGACTTTGATGCTCCGCTTGCTGCGGCTAATACCATCAACTACGGCATGTCGCCGTCGCCGTCATCGTTCTCTTGGAATACACCCAACCCTGGAGGGCTGGATACGCTCCCCAATGTGCCCCACGACAGCTCCTCAAAGCCTCCCGCCAAAATCGGCAATCGGTTCTCCAAGGAAGCTGTTAGAATCTTGAGAGGCTGGATGTCGACCCACGAAAGCAGCCCGTATCTGAGCGAGGAGGACAAAAACATCCTTCAGAGCCAGACGGGACTCACCGAGATCCAGGTGACCAACTGGATAGCCAACGCACGCCGGCGAAGAAACAAGACCCGCGGTAGCAGATCATCAACGCCCAATCCAGGCACGTCGACCACCAGCCCAGTTCCCATTCCTGCTCGGCCGGGAACCCCCATGGTGGGCAACTCGCCACATGCGGACCCGATACAGCGATGGTTCGACTCGCCGCCCGAGGACGAGCCTGCGGCGGCGTCAGCCATTGCTCGGGCGATGGCCTCTAGGTCACATCGCGGAAGCGAAGGAAACCCGATAGACCGTGGAAAGAGCAGGATCTCCTATGGTAGCTCCTCCGCTAGCAGTGCTGCATCATCGCATTCCGACAGCAGCTCTGTCATGTCAAACTCCTCAGCCGTGTCGTGGAACTCATCGTCGGCACCGAGGAAGTATGCACGGCCAAGACCGCATCGAAAGAGACATCTTCGAAACCCGAAAGCGGAGAGGAAACCGCTCAAGGCCCCGTTCAGACCATATCAGTGCACATTCTGCACGGACACTTTCGGGACCAAACACGACTGGCAGAGACATGAGAAGTCACTGCATCTATCCATCGATAGATGGAAGTGTGCCCCCGATGAGTCTCGCATGATTCAGGGAAAGGATAATCGGCCATACTGCATCTTCTGTGGCCAGGCTGACCCGGATACTGAACACCTGGAGACTCACAATCCACATGTGTGCCAGCAGCGCATATTCAGCCGAAAGGACCATCTGAAGCAGCACCTACGTTTGGTACATGGTGCAAAGCTGATCGAATCGTTCGCAGAGCATTGGAAGGCTCCATCCCCGCCCGTCAAGTCGCGGTGCGGCTTCTGTGGGATTGCGCTGGACTCGTGGTCTTTCCGGGTCGATCACCTCGCTGACCACTTCAAGGTGGGACAGAGTATCGCGGATTGGAAGGGCGACTGGGGGTTTGAGAAGTCCGTTCTGGATATGGTGGAGAATGCAATTCCTCCATGTGAGTTTCCGATTCTTTGCTCGTATGAGTGTGGCGCGTATGCTGACAAGGTGAAGATCTGATTTCCACGGAGCGCAGCACTCCATTCCCGTTTGTAGCGAGTGCCCCGGCGGTAGAAAGCCCGCGCTGTGCATACGAGAAAATCAAACTAGAGCTGCTATGGTACATGCAAGGCCACAGCGATGAGACGGGCGAGATACCAGATAGCGATGCGCTACAGCTGGAGGCGTGCCGAATCATATTTGCCTCGGAGTCGAGAACGCCAGAGGAAGCACTGACTGAGCCGGGTGCTGCATCATGGCTGCGAGATCTCATCACAAGCCACGAGGACATCATGAGGCAGGCCAAGTTCGGTCCGATCCGATCAGAGGCGGAAAGTGTCTCTGCCGCGCCGAGCAACATATCAAAGAGCTTGTTTCATGGTTGTCCCCTCGAAGCCCAGCTGCAGGATTTTGTCTTCCGCGCATGGACGGCAGGACAACTGGTGGTGGGGGATGATGAGCTTCAATCTGAGGCGTATCGGATTATCATGCGGATCGACAAGGAGTTTGCCATGCCGGAATTTGACTTCATGGAGAAGTGGCTGGTAGGGCTACTTGGCATCTCGCAAACGTGGCTTCAGGGGTTCAGACAGCGGATGAGCTCTGTTTTAGGGGATGGTGTGCTTCATGCCAGCGATAATATGGGAGCTGAACAGATCCCTCATGTGTCCAGTGACGCCGCGTCTGGGGCCGGCTTTGGAAATATGGTCCAAGAGGACAGGATTGCACAATTCTCCCAGCCCTACTTCCAGCCAACCCTTGGCGCTGGGATGGCATCTATGCCTTCGCCCGAGAACGGAGATGTCCCTCTCTCCACTGATCCTACGAGTCAATGGGATCTCAGTAGCCGTTCTATCGGTACGGCGCAGCAGCCAATAGATCAACGGCCAACCTGGGTGAAGACCAACTTTTATATTCTCAACGACTCCAAGTTTCATCATTATGTAACTCGGGAACTGAAAAGATGGGTCAAGGCAACAATGTCCCCCAACAACCCGAACTTCCATGTTCCTTCCGACGAAGAGCTACGCCACCAAGCTCGCTTTATTATGTATGATGAGTACGTTAACACTGGGTGTCTGGAATTTCTCGAGAAATCAGCTAATACGAGTATAGTGATGATATTTGGAACACGACCCCAGCAGATAATTGCGAGTGGCTCCGACGGTTCAAGTGTGAGGCTGGTATTGAAAAGACCCAAACTGACATTGAAGACCAAATGGATGATTTTAAACATGACGAACATCGAGACAAAGAGGAAAATCTTTAGTAAGGTATATCGTAAAACTATGAAAGGAATTTAAATACAGCATGGCCGCCCAGTAATAATAACCTTCTATATCCCCTGAAAACTCAATATCTTAATATTACAATAAGAAAATAGCCATCTCTAAAAATCTATAGCACGGTAATTTGACTCTCATAATTGAGCGGAGGTGTGGAATCGTCAATGTCTGTTACCATGAGAGGAGGCCCAAGCAGCGGTTCCGGCTTGGCAGGACTAGCATCGATCTCTCCATCTTCCTCACTGGAGGTCTCATCGTCGGGCTCAGTCTCGTCGTCGCTCGTCTCGGCCCAGGGATCGGGCTCGCCCCAATCCCTCCACTGCAGCCACTTTTCGTAGCCGAAGGATGGCGGGAACCCGGCTGAGCTGGTGTAGTAACCACCAGCAGATGGAGCCATTTTGGGTTTTGCTCCTGGAATTTCAGGTAATTCTAGCCCTGTTGTCTCTGTGAAGGTATCCGGGTCTAGGAGGCTCAAAGTTACAATCTTTGAATTTGCAATGTCCCAGCTTCGCATGTCGTTCGGGTTGATCTGGGAACCATGCTCGTGCGCAGCTTCCAGATCGGTCGATTTGGGCGGTCTTTCGCCCCCGTCTGAAGTTGTTGAAACTTGGTATACATTCTCGCTGGAGATTGTATCGCCTATTGGAGAAAAATTAGCTTCAAATACTATGAGGCTGGTTAAAACAAGGGGAGGGGCGTACCATCTTTTAGTTCCTTGTAACCATTCGCTATGCGCTGGTCCTCGATGGGGATTCCGAACTGTTCTTGGATATATTGCTTGAGTGAAATGATGAGAAAGCAACGATCGTCGGTTGTATACATTTTGCCTTGATACATGAAAGTTGCAGATACTGGCTCAAGCACCTCGCGTTGTACTAGCTGTATATAGGCACCCTGGGAAAAGTGTTAGTAGAAAAAAAGCAAGAGGTTTTTCCAAAAACATACTTTTGGGATATCGTAATCGCAAACACAGGCATCTTGTAAATGTTAGAATTACAGGTCGGGGTGGTTTCAGGTCAGAATGGAAGGATACTCACCATCTTGCAGGAGGATCCCGGCGAATATCAGACGTTGGTCCTCAATTGCCGTACCTTCCTTCTCATGCAACCATATCTTCAGTTGATATACAGTTGTTTGTCCAAAGACGTCAAGAGGGATAGCTTGGCCGGTGATGGTCTTCGCAAAGATCCGATACGACCACTCCATGCTGGAAAGTGATAGATCGATGCTATCCTTGGGTTGACCCCGTATCGGACACTCCGCGAATAAGTCCCTAATCGTCTTGAATCGCGGGGGGAGTTTCTTCCTAAAGTCCTTCACGTGGATGTTATCTCCGAAATAGAGTCCCTGTTCCTCCGGGGTCTTCAGGACGTCAAGCTGACGTGTACCGCTGGGAACATCCGGCAGGTAAGTAGTGAAGATTTTCTGGCTCCGCTCGGGGACAAACTTTCCGTTTCCTGGAAGTTCCTGCTTGGCAACGTTTTTGGTCGTGCATGCGTAGTGATACCCAACATCCAGCTTGGGGATGATTTGCAGATGGACTTGGTTGGGTTTTTGTTGCTCGACTTTGTCTTGCGATATGCTGTCCTCCTCGGAGTCCTGAGATGAAAACCCGGAATCTCTCTCATCATTGAAAGAGGAGCAAGTGATTTCCGGCACCGCTTGTTCGGTACCGAACCAATCTGGGTCGGGGATCAGTGCGCTCCTGTCGTGGGATATGTTCTTGTTCCAGCTGATTACGTCGAGGCCTTGATCACTCACGGCCAGCTCGCCTGCCACTGCGCCTTCGCCTTTGACGAGGAAGCGGATGAGGAACCTCTTGGATGCGTTGCACTGGAACCCAAACTTCACCGTTTCGATTTCGGCTACACATAGATTAGTTACTGTCTCTTGCGGGAATCTGGTTAAGGAACATACAGTTGACCGGGACGAAAGCGCCGCCTTGTGCGACCACGGAAGCTGGAAGGCGGTCACGGAAGGGCTTCACGTCGAAAATCGGGAATCTCTGAAGACCAAAAGGGAGATCCGCAAGCCTCTCACCTTCGCCTTTGCCGATTTTTCTGCGAAGAGAAATCCGCAGGTCGGGAGTGCCGTTTTGGCCGGCGACGATGGCACTGCTGGGACTGCCGAGGGTGAATGGCTGTCTGGTCCCATCGGCGTGGACGGCGTCTATTCTGGCTTCAACGGGGCTTGGATAAAGCTGGCTGAGATACGAGCTGATTGTCTGGCGATGGTTGATCTTGAGGCCTCGGGATTTATCGTAGCAGGAGCTTCCTTCTGTGACCATCACGGGTGTCGTAAACACGTCCAGCCATGTGACTTTGACCTCGTGCCCGAATGCTTCGAATCTGGCCCATTCGGAATCGACTTGTGCAGGGTCGATGTGCTTGTATCTCTTGATATCTCGGCATCCTCCTGTCAGGTCAATATCTGCAGGTAGGAGATGGGTTAGCTAATGGAATCTTACTGGGTTAGAGGGGCGGAAGTTTTTACCTGGAATCCTGGCGCGGAGTATACCCCCGAGATCCTTGATTAAAGTGGTTTTGGGGAGTTGTAGCACCTCAGTGAATGTCTCATCCGATTCGGTATCCATAGACAGTCTGCGCAGGCCGTTAAATCTCACTGTAATTTCAGGATTCGCAGCGCTCCTTGTAGACACCGCAGCTGAAGGGGGCCGTGAACTCTCCCCGTCTCGGTAGAAGTGAAGGAAGCGTCCTGGATTTTCTGCTGAGATCTTCAAGGTGGACTCAGAGAGCTTCTTGCTGAGCCGGTTCATAAGTCGCGACCCACGGCGGCGAAGAGAATTGTGCCTCGTTGGAAGAAGGTCCAAGCCTAGTAGTCCCGAGTCATGGCTGGCTTCCTCTTCTATGATGATGTGTTTGACGGCGTCAGTGAGATGCAGATATTCCGGGCTCTGGCTAGAGCTGAAATGGCACATCTCATCATGGCGTTCCGAGTGCCTTGAATGGGTCTTCTCATCGATTATACCGAGAGTAGCTGCAAACTTGGGCACCATTACAGACGCCTCGGCGTGCTCTTGGTAGAAGCTGACAATGCTCAGACAAGGGGTCAGAGGGAGGAATCGACGAGATGCATCTGAAATGATGTCGATATTCTGATTTAGGTTGCGAACTATGGAGTCTCTCATCCCTTGTCTGAGCCTAGCCTGGCTAACCAAATGCTGGAGTATGTTTGCCAACGGCTCTTCCACAGAGTCGCGGTGCGGCGTGCCTATGAAAACGATACCCTTGACATATTTGGTTATGTTCCAGTACTTTTGAGGATCGCCCTCGGCCAGAATGAGCGCCTGAGAGACAAGTTAGCATGTGAATCATGCGTGGAACGATGGTTGGTAGAATGGGATCTGACTGTACCTTTTTCACAACGACACCGCCCAGGTCGTGTGCGATGAAAATTAGTGGTCTTTTTCCTGCCTATTATCACACAAGTTAGATGACGGAAGGCCAGACTTAGTTTTGGAGGTGAACTTCACCTGCGTGCGTTTCCTAATGGCTCTCAGGCGCAAAAGGAGGTCAGTGGCGCAATTGTCCAGCCCCGACGAAGGCTTGGAAAAGGCCAAAGCAGAGTCATAGCCATATGCTAAGAACCGCGAGCTGGGCAAGGAGCTTGGAAGAAGGCGCTCCAGAGAGCTGCGGGTCTCACCCCATGTTCTGTTGATGGATCCCCCAAGCCCGTGAACGGCGACGATGCTACTTCAAAGTCAGCAACAACTCCTCTAACAGGCGGCGCTCTTGGCGCAGATGGAGACAGGAGGACGGCGTACTCGGCATCTGCTCGAGCATCGGTGCAACCCGACTGATCTGCCGGATGGGTGATGAATAAGCCAGTCTTGCCCGCCTCGAAGACAGGCGGGACGATGCTGCAGGAGGATGGCGGCCTGGTGGAGTTTTCTGTAGGTGGCAAATTGGCCCGGTCGCGGGACGAGGCGCTGGTCTGGCGGGAGCGTGTGCGTGGCTCGAGATCCTTTGCAACCCTTCTGGATCTGCCGCGGAAGATGTCAGTGAAGGACAGAGTCATGCTGCGTCTGCTGTGTGTGAGTGAATGCTCCCCCTTTCCTTCAACATTTGGTGAGAGATGGGAAAGGCCAAGGTCGACGGGACGGTTTTAGGGAGGCATTAGGGATTAGGGGGGAAAATGAGGTGACAATATACGGGCGGACCATGCCATCTTCCCTGTTCTTACCAAGGGCCGTCCACACCCACACCTTTCTTCGCCGTTACACGTGTCAGTCAGGCTGTCACAGAGTCGGTCAGTCCAAGTTGCTACAGGAACCTGGAATAGATATAGAGCCAGGAGAATGGATGAGAATATGATATCGTCATAGGTCGGGTTTACATTTACGATTATCTGCTGTTGAGACCAGGTACTTGCGCTGTGCTCATCTGGCAGGGATGTGTCACCGGTAGTACTACTTGGGGGCGCTGTAACAATTGGCCATTGAGGCGCTGAGCTGGCTACAAGTGAAACGATGGTTGTGAGAAGTGGCATGACCGATGATGCCGTGGCAACGAGGCGCATTGCTGATTATTTCGTGTTGGGGCATTTCTTTCTACCCGATCAGGTCCAAGTTGCTGTTGAATTGACCATCATCAAATGATATGCTGATGTGTCAAGGCCAAGTCAAGACCGACATTCTAAATCTTATGCACAGGCGAATTGGGTATATAAACATATTTGGCCTGGTCGCCTTGAACAGATCCATGTTCAGGGCGCGTGCGAACTGCGATGAACAGACCATCAACCTTGGCCATCTCTTCTATTCTGCACCTGCATCCAACAGCGGTGCAGCCTCTCTCTCCGTGCCACGGTCTGGATTGGATGCAGCCTTCTTGGCAGCCATGAAAGGCAGACGGCCATTCCTCTCACGGAATCGCAGCGTGACGAGGCCAACCATGACACACACCCAGTACGCGTTGTACGCAATGACGGAGCCGTAAGTCGCCGAGTTGGTCCATCCCAGAACAGCGTTCAAAACCGCCCAGATGCCACCGCCATTCACCTCGGGGCTGCAGCACTGCGATGAGTTAGTTTACACCTGAGCTTGATTGATGAAGGAAGTAGCGACAAAATACTCACGTTGACGTGCCAAAGGCTGCGGTCAATGTCGTAGGATCCAGGGCCGTCGCCAAGCTCAGCCGCGTCGCCGCCCACGATGATGTTCCACTCCTGCGTCTCAAAGTACCAGATGGCGCGAGAGAAGAGCCCGGCGGCGACCAGGTACAGGAAGCACGTCGAAATGACGAGGAACAGGCGGATCTGCATCACCGAGCCGCCCTTGAAAATCGCATATCCCACAGCGACACCAAACGCCAGACCGGCCAGCGCGGAGAAGGGGATGGCGGCGGGCGGCGCCGAGAAGGAGAGGCCGGCCACGAAGACGATGCCCTCGATGCCCTCGCGCAGGATCGTGATGAAGGGCAGGAAGAAGAGCGCGTACTTCTCCGCCAGGCGCTTCAGCCAGCCCTTGCCCGAGTCGGCCTGAATCGGCGCCTGGAGTGCCTTGGCGAGCTTGTTGCGCCATTTGTCCTGCATCTGGCCGACGCGGAGCAGGGCGACGCCCATGACGGAGATGACGACGGCGGCGAAGAGCGAGAAGGCGCCCTCGTAGTAGTACTCGTGGGCCGCCCAGGCGTCGCGGCCGTAGATGTAGAAGATGCTGACGATTGTGCCGGCGATGCACAGGCATATCAGGAAGCCGACGGCGGTGCCCAGCCAGACCTGATGGAAGCAGTGAGCGGTCGTTCATTCACATGTAAATTTGGCATGCGACCGGAGAATAAAATGACAAAAATATGAGAATATTGCCAATCGTGATTTCTTACCTGTTTGCACAGAGATCTGTAGATTGCCGCATCCTGATCTGGCCCGCCCAGGGTTTGCTTCAAAAACGCCAGCAGCACAGAGACAATGATGGCCGTCTCTAGTGTCTCTCGGAAGATAACCAGAAAGACTGGGACCGAGATAAAATTCGACGCCATAGCTTCGGGTAGAGGGAGAAGGGAGAAGGGAGGATCGTTCGCCCGCTCACCACCAAGAACGAACGAAGCAGAGAGGAGAAGGGAAGAAATAATAAAATAACGATCCACCAGCGATCTCTAGCAGGAAGAAGAGAAGTGTGTTTTTTTTCTCTCGCCGTAATCGGATTTCTGCCTCGTTTGCCGAGATCTTCATACACGTGGTTTTCCGCTAAAAATCCCTCGTGAGCAGCTCAGGCCAATCAAAGAGGAAGCTGGGACCAGGATCGTGTCTGGAATTATCAATCGGATCTGATAAGTTCGTATCAATTTTTGTCACGCGCCGCCGAAAACCGCGCAGGACCGAGCCAGCTGCCCGTTTCGATTTTATTCTATTTTATTTTATTTTGACGACCGCTTTCCACCCCCCCTTCTCCCCTCGCCCTACCTGATGGTCGGTCGTGCATTGTCCTGGTAGTTGATGCTGAACGGAATCATCATCAATCATCATGAATCCCCTCCGACGACTCGCCTTCTGGCTGCTGGTGCCCGGCCAGCTGTGGTGTCTGCTGGCCCAGGCTGCCACCGTGTCGCATGACTTCAATATCGGCTGGGTCACGGTCAATCCCGACGGCGCCTTCGACCGCACCGCCATCGGCATCAACGGCCAGTGGCCTATCCCGCGCATCGATGCAAACGTCGGCGACAACATCGTCATCAATGTGCACAACCAGCTGGGCAATCAGTCGACCTCGCTGCACTTCCACGGCCTCTTCATGAATGGCACCGTCCACATGGATGGCCCCTCCCAGGTCACCCAGTGCCCCATTCCCCCAGGAGGCTCGTTTACCTACAATTTCACCGTGAGTCGTGCTGCTGTCCGCAGGTAGTTAGTTCTCCCTAATTGCTGGTACTAACCTAAGGCTATGTAGATTGAGCAACCCGGCACGTACTGGTATCACTCTCATACCCAGAGCCAGTACCCAGATGGTCTGCGAGGGCCACTCATCATCCATGACCCCAAGTCTCCCTACAATGGCAAGTATGATGAGGAAATCGTCATGACCCTGTCGGACTGGTACCATGATCAAATGGCCCATCTCATCCCCCAGTTTATGAGCAAGGGCAACCCCACTGGTGCCGAACCTGTTCCCCAGGCTGCCCTTATGAACGACACCCAGAATCTCCAGATCTCCGTGAAGCCAAAGACCACGTACCTGCTTCGTTTGGTCAATATCGGTGCATTTGCTGGGCAGTACTTCTGGATCGAAGGCCACACCATGAAGATTGTCGAGGTCGACGGCGTTTACACCAAGCCTTACGAGACAGACATGATCTACTTGTCTGCCGCGCAGCGCTACAGTGTCTTGGTGACGACCAAGGACGATGCCCATAGCAATTTTGCTGTTGTGGGAAGCATGGATACTGTGAGTCGGATCTCGTGATACAACATGGAGCACAACTAACCAGAATAGTCCCTTTTCGATGTCCTGCCTGATGACTTGGACTGGAACGTAACAAGCTGGCTCGTTTACGACAAGTCAAAGGACCTTCCTAAGCCAGCTCTGGTGTCTGAATTTGAGCCAGCCGATGACATGAAATTATCACCCTATGATAGCATGGAGCTTCTCCCAGAACCGGATCGAACCGTCGAGCTGGAAGTGAAGATGGACAACCTCGGAGACGGCGCCAACTACGCCTTCTTCAACAACAACACGTACCGCGAGCCCAAGGTCCCCAGTCTTTACACCGCCCTCACCGCTGGCGAACTTGCCACCAATCCCAAGGTCTACGGAGAATACACCAACTCGTTCGTCCTGGAGAAGGATCAAATCGTGCAAATCGTGATCAACAATCACGACGACGGCCGCCACCCATTCCATCTTCACGGGCACCACTTCCAGGTCATCCACCGCAGCGACGAGGACGGAGGCGAGTTCGCCGAATCGAATACCATGCATCTCGCCTTCCCTTCAACGCCCATGCGTCGTGACACAATCGTCGTCGAGGGCAATGGCAACGTCGTGCTCCGATTCAAGGCAAACAACCCCGGTGTCTGGCTTTTCCACTGCCACATCGAATGGCACATCGTTTCCGGCCTGCTTGCCACGTTTGTCGAGGCGCCCCTGGAGCTTCAGAAGACCATCGAGCTGCCTGCCAGTCACCTGGACAACTGTAAGGCTGCGGGTTTGCCGTTCGCTGGCAACGCTGCCGGCAACAAGGACAACTTGTTGGATTTGACGGGCCAGAATGCTCCTCCGCCTCCTCTGCCTGCAGGGTGAGTACTCCTTTCGATTTCAAGAAAGTCCGTGCCGTTTTAGAATCTTAACTAACAGGCATATCTAGATTTACCACCAAGGGTATCGTGGCCTTTATTATCAGCTGCATTGTCGGAATCACAGGTACGCTGTTCGTGGCCTGGTATGGTCTGAGTCCGCGAGAAGTCTCCGAGCACGCAAGAGATGAAGCGTCAGGAGAGGGAGAGGGCGATGAAACTTCTGCTGCCCAACAAAATGGTGTTCGAGCTTCAGAGGATGAAGAGGAACGAAGATCTACGGATTATCTGCTAGGTGGTTCGGCTGCCAGCAGAAGAAACTAATACCTGAGCGTTCGCATTTTAGAGTAAATAAGCGCATATATAGACTGGCACCGTTTTCGTCTTGGCTCTGACAATTCAATTTGAAGAGCATGTTTACGGAGAATGTAAATCATGAAAATACCTTCATCCCGACGCTAGACTACGAATATAAATATTCAAGTTGACAATTTCCAATACTTTCAGAAACCCGAATTTTTTTTAATGTAATTTTATACTACCACCTGGGTAAGATTAAGTCTTGATTGAAGTAACTTGGGCTTTAAAGCATTGGTTTTAAAGAAGAGTCAACAGTGAAGGGCGCTTCTGTCTTTGACTTGACCTCATCAACGGTAACACCATCGGCAATCTCAATCAAAGTGAGGCCCTGTCCAGGCTTGACATCGAAGACACCCTATGATAATATTAGTATCACGATTTGACATACTATAGAGAGGCCGGAAAGCTTTCTTACTAAGTCGGTGATGATTCTCGAAACGCAGGATTTACCAGTGAGCGGCAAGTTGCAGCTCTTGACAATCTTCGGGTTGCCCTTTCTATCCGTATGCTCCATCGTCACAATGACCCTCGTTTCGCTCGGGTTGCTGACAAGATCCATCGCACCGCCGAACCCCTTGATTTTGCCTGGTACCATCCAGTTGGCCAAATCGCCAACAGCGCTGACTTGCATCGCACCTAACAGCGTGAGATCAATACGGCCGCTTCGAATCATTCCAAAACTTTCCTCGGAGCCAAAAACGGAGGCACCAGGACTAAGAGTCACTGTTTCCTTGCCGGCATTGATGAGATCTGCGTCCTCCTCACCCTCGCGAGGATAAGGGCCAAGGCCTAGGATGCCATTCTCGCTTTGTAGCTGCACTTCGACATCAGGAGATACAAAGGCTGGAGCGAGCATTGGCATTCCGATCCCAAGGTTGACATACATGCCGTTTTGGAATTCTTTGGCTGCTCGGCGCACAATCCTTTCGCGCTTGGCAGCGGTCTCGCCTAGGCCAAGGACCTGAGTCTGATCGGATGCATCCTTAGTAAATGTATATTTCTCGATCCCCTTTTCCTCTGTGCTCTGGATCACGCGCTTCACATAGATACCAGGTAGGTGAATAGCTTCTGGAGCGATCTCCCCAGGTTCAACGATATGCTCAGCTTCGACAATTGTGGTTTTGGCATTACGCCCCATGGCACCATTGAAATTCTGTGTTGCTAGGCGGAACTGGCAGTTTCCTAGCCGGTCGGCCTTATAGGCTTTGACGAACGCGTAGTCGCCGCTGATGCTTTCTTCTAATAAATATTGCTTGCCGTTGAATACGGCCACAGGTTTTGGGGGACTCCATTGCTGAACTTCCCCATTCTCACTATGCTTCAATGGCAATTCTCCTGTTTGGACAATGGTCCCGGTGGCTGCAGGAGTATAAAACGCCGGGATACCTTTGCCGCCGGCCGCGCAGCGCTCTGCAAGTGTCCCCTGGGGCGTGAGCTCAACCTCAATCTTCCCCGTCAAGAAGGCGTCGAGAAAGGTTTTGTTATCTCCAATGTAACTGGAGATCATCTTCTTGATCTGTCGAGATTTGATCAGTTTGCTGAGCCCGGCGTTATCCGTGCCGGCATTGTTCGATGCGACAGTTAGGCCCCCGATGTCAGGTTTCGAGAGAACACCTTGAATCAAAGTGTTGGGTACACCAGACAGGCCGAAGCCTCCACACAACACAGTGGAATCGCTCTTCATGTCTTTGAGAGCTTCACTAACGGAGGGGAAGACTTTGTTGATTGCATGGCGTCGGGTTGACGCGGCAAAGCCCCTCGTGAATATGAATTGCTTCGTGGTGAGTTTGGTCAGTAATTAACACCGACGTTGTGGTTCGAGTTGAGCGCTCTCACCATGCACTGACTGGATAGTTGATTAGGTCTAGACATCGAACGCATCGTGGCGCTCAGGGTGCTTTTCGTAAACATTGCAAAGAAATTAATTTGATAACAAGATATGCAGCTTATGCAACCGAACAAGGAAATCCACAAATCGAATTCATATTGTAGATTTAATTAGTTTACTTATTGATAGACAAAGGGTTCCCAGCAGTGATTGCGGGTACATCCGGAATTCAACGAGGAGAGGCCGGCTAAGGATATATCCAGGTTTCTGTTGGGCCTGCGCTACCCCGATACCGCGCGCTTCAACTAGCGTTCTGGGGTAACAGGAGCATCTGGAACCCCTCTACCTACTGATTTACTCGGAAAGCAGATACCGGGAAGGAGGCTAATTAGTAGCTCAACCGAAAAAGCGTTAACTAGAAATCGCCAAGTCTCTTGGTGAGCTGAGAAATCCACTCTAACTCAAAGTTCATATTCGGGTGTGCTGTCCGTCAGCCTCCGATACGCCTGGCAGCGTTTTGTACTCCAATTAACCAACTTGCTATTATTTTGTCCATTGGTCATTATCCAACATACAGCTATGGCTTCTTCTCGGGGGCTCAAAGCCATATTGGCTAAATCTTCGAACGATGCTGTCATTCTCTCTGCTCTGCGCACGCCAATATGCCGATCGTACAAAGGCAATCTCAAGAACACATATCCAGAAGAGCATAATAATAACATAGTCAATTTCCTAACTTAGATCTATCCTAGTTCTATCCTAGCTTAGATCTATCCTAGTTCCAGAAGTGCTTCTACACACTGTTGTCAAAGCCACTCTAAAAAACACCCCCACTCTAGACCCTGCCGTCATTGAGGATATTGCAGTCGGCGTTGTGCTGTCAGAACTCGGCGGCAGCAAGGCGGCACGAATGGCGGTCAACCACATCCCAGAGATACAATCCACCAGCACCAGCCTTTACACGGTCAACCGAGCTTGCGCAAGCAGCTTGCAAGCCATTGCTCTGGTCGGATCACAGACCGTCACGGGGATGATCAGCACAGGAGTGGCGGCGGGAATGGAAAGCATGACGCGAAATTACGGCAGCAAGGCAATCCCCACTGACATATGGCCTGCCCTCCGAGAAAGTCCTGTCCGTGACGCGAGGGATTGCATTATGCCTATGGGTCTCACTTCTGAGAACGTAGCAGAGCGTTACAGCATATCTCGGCAGGACCAGGATCTCTTTGCGGCAGAAAGCTATCGCCGCGCAGCCAGGGCACGCCAGAACGGCCACTTTCAAAAGGAGATCGTTCCCGTCGACACATTCATACAAGAGGTGGATAAGCAAGGAGCTAATGTTGGAGACGGGCCTAAGAATATACGCGTCACCGAGGACGATGGAATCCGCTCCAGTATCAGTCTAGAGGCCCTGGCAAAGCTGAAATCGCCGTTCAAGGAGGACGGCGCCAGCACGGCGGGAAACTCATCACAAATCTCCGATGGTGCTGCCGCTCTTTTACTCATGCGCCGAAGCACTGCCACCGCCCTCGGGTTATCAGACCGAATTATCGGCAAGTATGTGTCTGCCAAAACTGTAGGGTGCAGACCGGACGAGATGGGCATAGGCCCTGCTCTTGCCATTCCGGCTTTGCTCGGGCAGCTAGGCCTTACCAATGCCGATGTAGACCGCTGGGAAATCAATGAAGCATTTGCCAGTCAGAGCATTCACTGTCTTCGTGAGCTGGGCCTGGAAGAGGCCTGGGAGAAGGAGTTGGTCAACCCTGACGGCGGGGCCATCGCTCTCGGTCACCCTCTTGGAGCTACCGGTGCTCGTATGGTGAGCACTCTTCTTCATGGTCTTGAAAGGACTGACGGCCGAGTTGGTGTTGTCAGCATGTGCGTGGGTACTGGTATGGGCATGGCCGGCGTTTTCGTACGGGAATAGCATAGCAGTAGATTCTAATAAATGGTTGCTGTCTTCCTAACATGTCTCTTGCCGTTCAATGGATGCCCTAGGAGCGGCGGCATCCTGGCGATTAGTTTGGTAGAGCATTCTGTTGGAGGCTCTCATCAATCGAATGCTATCATCAGACTGAGAAAAGTCTGATGTTCAAGTGCCGTGTTGATACAACTATTAAGGGCCCCGCCAAAGGGAGGTTAGATATAGAACAGAGAGATAGATCAGATAGGGTATTTCATGGTCATAAATAGAAGTGTGACTAGCTCATAAAAATGGCATTGAGTAATATAGGTCATATTATAAAAAAGAAATCCCATTATCATTACCACCCAACCAGTCCTTAACTTGCCTGAATACAGGTAGTAAGTCGTGCTTTTTGCTGGATAATGTCCCAATGTGCCGGCGGTGACCAAGCAAATCCTTATATACAGTGATACTTAATACTCATAACGATCTCATAGTAATATGCAAGACACTTCTACCCATCAGGGTAGACATCTAGCTTCTCCTGATCCAGCTTCGGGTTCTTTCCAGGATTAATAGGGATAACCTTGTCTTTCCCATACCAATGTCAAACGAAGCAAGCACCACAACGAACTGCGATCTTTTCGAAAAGAAGTGGAATCTGAAATCAGCTTCTACATCAATCTCTAGGAAGAGAGACACATCAGCAACAACCTGCTGAGTTTTACCACTTTTTCTTCGGATTTTTGCTACCCTGTAGTAAGGCCATTCCTCCAGAAGCTCACGAAGTTTTAGCCTTTCGATTACCAAATGATCACGGTCATTATTACAGATGGCACTTGTAGATCAGGTGTTCTCTTCGGGCGAGTGTGTATCGGGCACGATGAGTAATTTGTTAGACAAGTTCACGAACTCGTGATTCCATAGACTTTCTACACGTGTACAGCAAACGACCTACACATTTCCCATCTCGAGATCTACTCTTTTACGGCCTACATGTTTTTGGTCAAACACACAACCAGCCTCCATTTCCGGATGTACGGAAAGACGGAGGAGGTCGGATAAACACATATCCTGCGTGGATTGGGGTTCCTCACTCCTTCATTCAGCTGCGGGGGAAATTGCGGGGGGACACTGCGGGGGGGATGGAGATACTACGAGGGCTAGCGGAGAAAGGGCTAGAATTTCGTCTCAGGCATCATCTCAGGAGGGATAGCATTTACCCGGAGTACGAGTCAGGGCTGTGAAACTAGGTTGTATGCGGTTGACCGTCACAGGCATCCCTCATTCACCCCAATTCGCTTCCTCCGAGATCCGTAAAACGGCTACTGATACTTAGCGATAATAATATGAAGCAAAGCCGGGATGCTGGGGCAGTATTCGGCAAACCATGCAGTGGAAGGGTCGCAATGCAAGTATTAAATCTCATTTTATGATGGTTAGAATCATGATTCATAATGGAAGGTTTTCATTGGTTTATATATCAGAGGTTTGCCTTGGCATCCTCGCCTGCCCATGCACGACGAATCAGCTCCTGGATGGGAGCCTTCTCAATCTCCCGAGGATTCCAGTAAGGATTACTCAACGCAATCTCCACAGCCCTAGTGATATCTTCCCCCTTCATCCCAAAAGACTTGAGATCCCGCTTGACCTCCAATGTGTCCAAGAGCGTGTTCAGGCCTTTGATAGGATCTCCATCGCACCCAGGGAAAGCCTTTGCCAACGAAGCCATCGCGGATGGAATCTTTGGTGCGTTGTAAGATAAGGCATGAGGGAGAATTATTGTGTGCGTTTCTGAATGGGGGAGATTGAAAGTTCCACCAAGAGTATGGCATAGCTTGTGATGAAGGGACATGCCCACGCTGCCTAAGCAAGTACCACAGAGCCAAGCGCCGTATAATGCCTTTGATCGAGCTTCTTTTGATTGAGGGTCCTTTTTTACCTCAGGTAAAGCCTCAGCTAGAGCCTTCACACCCTCTTGTGCGAGCAGGTTAATGATTGGGTTGCCGTTGCGAGCGTAGAGAGCCTCAACGGCATGTGCAATAGCATTGATTCCACTCGTTGAGCTAAGGGTAACGGGCAGGGTCATCGTAAGATCGACATCATAGATGACCGTTCCTGGCAGAATCTTAGGATGTGTCTTCGTTACTTTGCGGCCATTTTCAGTTTCTCCTAGAATGGGAGTCACTTCACTTCCGGCATAGGTTGTTGGTATTGCCAAGTGATACAGGCCAGTACGGAAGCTCATGGCTTTCGCAAGACCAATAGTACTGCCACCACCAATTGATATAAGAGAATCGCACTCTAGCTCTTTGGCAAACTGGACAGCCTTGTTCGTGACGTCGGTGGGAGTGTGCATGGTTGCCTCTGTAAAGGTTCCGGCGGTTTTGCCTCCCAAGATCTCACTAACCAACTTGGCCTGCGAGGTTTGTTGGGGTGTGCATAATACCAGCGGCTTGGAGAACCCAAGTCTCTTGAGCTCATCAGGGATTCTCTGAATTGTCCCGGTGCCAAAGACGATTCGGCTGGGATTTGACTGATATTCGAAGGCCTCCATGGTTAATCTTGATACGTGACTGAGAGCGCTCCGGACTAGTGGATTGGAATGGAAGAGTCGTTTGCCAATTTGAACCATTATAGCAGCCCGTAACCGGAGCTTTATTTCTCGAATCAGACCATTCCGTAGGGAGTCGTAGGATAAATGAGATCATACCAGGACTCGGATGTAGAGAGGCGGCAAAGATTTCAGCCGGAGAAGCACACTAGCAGTCTGGCACGATTCATTCCCCACGGGGCTGCATCCTCGAGTGGCGCCGTGGTTCTGCTGACCAAAGTCAATTCTCGGAGCAGATTATTGGACCGTCGGTTTAAATGATCAGCCTTGGAGCCTCAGCAAATGGTTACTTCATCTATCATTCCTCATCTCGTGTATCCTGCCCTTTCCCGGTCGTTTAGCCTACCTTTCCCCATTTTATCTTTTAGTCAATCTTCAGACCAAGATGCCGCCAAAACAACACACACCACCTGATCTTCCTCCTATGAAGGACTTAACCATTGAGAACATCACTGATAATGTTCACACAATCAATTCCAAATGCCCAGATCCAAGATTACAGTTTCTCCTTCAGAGACTGGTGAACCACCTACATGATTTTGCGAGGGAAACACGACTCAGTGTTGCTGAGTGGGAGAAGGCTATTGAATTTCTTGTCGACGTTGGCAAGATCAGCACTGATGTTCGCCATGAATTCGTTCTTCTATCAGACGTTCTTGGTTTATCGCTGCTAGTCGACGGGATCAACCATCCCAAACTTAAGAACTCAACCGAGGGAACAGTCCTCGGCCCGTTCCATACTCTGGACGCGCACCACGTGGAGCATGGCCACCAAATCTCTCACGACCCGGAAGGCGAGCCCCTATTTGCCTTCTGTACTGTCAAAGATACAAAAGGGCAGCCGATCCCAAATGTGGCGGTCGACGTGTGGGAAACAGACTCCAAGGGGTTCTACGATGTGCAATATGAGGACCGCACCACGCCCGACGGCCGGGCTATTGTGGAAAGCGACGAAAACGGAATAATCCAGTTCAAGGCTATTGTTCCTGTGCCCTATCCCATCCCTAATGATGGGCCGGTCGGAAAGCTTCTGGAGCGCTTAAACCGCCATTGTTATCGCCCAAGCCACATGCATTTCATGTTCAAAAAGGAGGGCTTTGATCGACTCATTACGTGCGTTTGAATGAAACCCTGCTGTGCTTAGCGTAACTCTTCGAAACATATACTGACTGTTTGCAGAGCTCTTTACCTACGGGGCGACCCCTTCGAGACTTCGGACGCCGTATTTGGTGTCAAGGATTCTCTGGTAATCGAACTTGGTAAAGTCGGGGATGTTGAAGGTCTGGCAGATAAATATGGAGTATCACCGGACACAAAGCTGCTACGGTATGATTTTGTTCTGATAACAGAGGAGGAAGCCAAGCAAGTACAAGAAGAAGAGGCTTGGAAAGAGGCAAAGCGTCAGAACTGCCACCTGAAGGTTGTCAACGGTCTCATCGTGCCAGCGTAGGACGGAAGAGAGTTCGAGTATAAAGGTAAAAACAGCAATGAAAGATGCCAGACCCGACATCTCAACACAATGGACCTGCCAGAGTAGAATAGAAATACAATACTTCCCATTTATCATTACGGGATCGAATGTTGGTGTAGTTTGACAACAGTTATGTATTTTATGAATATCTGGTACCTTGGTTTCGGGAACCAATTCCACGCTTGTTCTTCCCGTGCTATAAGTCACTTTCTGACTGGTCGCAGATTGAGTATGCTCGATTATACCTTTGTCACAAGAATGACACATCAGCGATATAATTTGAACGGCCCCAGAACGAATCGGAACGGGTGGGGAATCAATCCACGACGCAATTCCGGTGAAGTTAATTAGGCCCAAATGCAGGATAAAACCTCTTCCGAAGAACTACGGATGTGAACGGATTCCGAGTTGCGGCTATTGCAGTGGGGGATTATGGGGAAGTGGACGCGAGGTGAAGGCTGGGGAAATGGCAATGGCAATTGAAATAAATAGGGAGCAAGTTACTCAAATATTTGGACCAGTCTCTTTATAATATTTAGTTTAATACTGTTCCTGGTGGTCAACATGCATCAATCGCAACTGCATAGCCTCAGGTTTGGGGCTCCCCTCTTCGAACGATTCCAAAACCGCGCGCCTCATAATCTTCCGAGGCGGTCTCCTCCCCGTGTAGAATTCAAATTGAGCAAACCCCTGTTCTGGCAGTACATCCATACCGTCCATTGTAATCCACGCCTTGGACTTCTCCCTCACCTGTTCAAGTAAAGATGTATTCAAGGTGGTGTATCCCAGTTCAATCACGATGCCTCCTGTTCGGCTCCCCAGCCATGCGTCAGGGAGCGTAAGGTGAGGTGACAAGCCTGACCCAATGCTGTTATTTGGTATGCATGAAACGATGACTGTGGGAAGTCGAACATCTTCTGGCCAAGGTTCATCAAGTGATAAGATGATGAACCTGGTCCGCCCGGACTCCGAAAGGGGTGTCGGGAGATCTTGTTGTTCCAGGAGACTTCTGAAGTGAGAAACGATTGCTTCGGCGTTTGCCTGTGTGCGATTGTGAATAACGATATCCTTGATGCCAAGCTGGAGCATTGCATAAATAGTTGCGCGGGCCATACCGCCAGCACCGATGACAAGTCCGCAGGTATTCGCCGATACCGCATTTGCAGGCGAGAGACCTCGTCGGATGCAAGCACGGATGCCGATCCAATCCGTGTTCTCGCCATACAGGGCTTTAATCGCCCCTGTTTGATTTGCGCTGGTCTTGAACAGCTCAGACTGTTCCGGAACGGTGCCATCGGAATTGAGATGGCGGATGGGGATGAGGGTGTTCACTGCGCCGATGGCTTTTGCGTGATCGCTTAGAGCGGAGGTCAAACTTATGGCCTCGATCTTGAAAGGGTGTCCAATAGAAGCGCCTCCAAAGTTTGGGTGTCTTAGAAGATGTTCGAGGTTTTGAAGAGATTTGGAGGAATGCGGTGAGTACCGATGTGGGATTCCGCAAGCTTTGAATCCTGCCGTGATCATAGCAGGGGATAAACTCTTGTTGACATAGGCACCAAATACATAAAACTGCAGTGGATGAAAGAAAAAGGATGCAAAAAGGGCCGTTGTTGCGTCCACAGTCGTGATGCCCATCTTGCTCGAAGTCGGTTCATGAGATGCGTCGGCTGTAGAATCTGGGTAGACCTCGGTGATGAACTGATTCATAGTGGCTGAGTGCCAGCCCAAGGGTCCTAGATTATATGCAATCAACGGAATTGCTGGTCCTTTGATCCCAGCGACTGCGTTTCTGAAGCTTGTGATCTCCAAGTTATCCTCGACCGACTGTCCTAGTCGTAGGAACCGAACGAAATGACATTCCAGCTCCTGAGCCTTGCGATAGAATGATTTCCAGAACGGCGAACTCCAGTGAGGATTTTCGGAAGACTCTGTAGAAAGATGGCCAATAATTTTGGTTCGATTTCTCGAAGCAACGATGGCAGACAGGGAGGATATGTCCACTCTCAAATCCACTGTGATCTTGTTAGGGGCTAACCGTATCGAATGCCACAAAAGTTCTAAATAGGTTTTGACGGTCTCTTGGCTTTCGACATTGGGCAAAATGATGTGAACAATAACGGGAAGCACTGTGTCCCGCCTCACTCGACCAACCGCGGCTGTAATGCTATCTGGGAGTTGGCTTAGCTGTGCCTGGTCGGTAATCGGGCTTTTGCTCAGACTATCGACTGTGATTTGGACAGCATCCGCGCCTATGACCTGCTTCTCCATATCAAAATGATCCTGCAACACGTCGGATAGCGGCAAGGAGACGGCGTATGTGAACCTGCGCTTTTCAAGAGGTACAGCAGACAAGGGCAATGCAGGCTCGCTATACGGAAAGCTGCCGGCGGGATAAATCGAGGATAAAAATTTAAGAAAATGTCTCTCGACATGCTTCAAAGCCAGATGGGGCGGCGGAGGTCTTTTGGTCGAGGAGGGCGATGCCTCCTCTGAGATATTGAGAAACTCAAAGGTTGTAGAGGACCGGAAGACGGTATTGCTGACGCGAAGAAGATTCCAAACCTTGGACTTTTCCGAAACTTGCAACAGCTTCTCAATGGCAGCACCCTCCCGTAGAATGTGAATCACGGGGTTTGTCGTGGAAAACTCACGCAGCGCCTTCTGGGCAGAACCATGCATCCACGAACACACCAAGACGTAGCCCTGGCGATGCCGGTTGAGCATGGTCCTGAGGACTTGGGCCTGCGTCTGGTGGCATTCCAGGATGCCGTACTTTGCTTTATACTCGGTGCTGGAGAAGCCCGTAGTACGAAGGAAAGCGATCTCCAGGTCGATGACTTTTCTATTCATAGCCGTCGAAGCCATCACAGCTAGAGTTGTCTTGCCAGCGCCCCGAATGCCAACAAGGAGCATGGACGCATCTGGGCTGAAGTCCCTGGTGGTCGGCATGAAGGGCGACAAAAGTGAAGTGACTGCGCCATCTTGCTTCCTGGACTTGGCTTCGTGTGGCGAGAAGAAGGCCCCTGGGCTTGGAGAGACGCTCCTGGACAGATCAGCTCCTAAGCAGGGCGGGCTGAGACACCGGGCAAGCTCCCTGTCATGATCAAGGACGGCCTCGAAAGGCCTCTTCACCCCAGCCATGAGCCAGTTCACGATGGCTTCCTCAGCCCAGATGAGATGTGCCTAGTTTGAGGAGCCAATTCAGCCCATGTGGTGGTGCATTACCAAGAGAGCCATTTGCAGGTTGGTATGAATTTGGCGATCGGCCAGCTGAATCACCGTCCGGGCAAGTATTTACCCGCCCCACTTCGGATACCGTCATCCAGAGTTTGTCATGGGCTGAACTGGTGACGTTCCAGACCAGCCGTGAGAGCTAGCTGACCGACCATCCTCACGAATTGAGACCTGGACGGCATTGATCCGTACCGACTGTGTCTTTTGGTGATCAATGAACTCTCTTGTGCTTGTGCTAGGGAGCTAGGGCTCTGACACTGATCCCTCTCACGAGACTGGGCTGAACAGGGCTCGCGGGAGACTCGCAGCAGGGTTTCTCTCCCAGATCCATACTACCTCGCAACTTCGAGCTGCCCCCTGTATCTCGCTGGTTCGGTGCCTCGGTGGCCTCCTGCGTCTTTATGGCCTGCCATGCCTACTTCGCGGCGCAGAGAGCCTGACGATAACAATGCAGATGAGGACTCTTCCGACGCGACGGCGAGAACGTCGGCTCCTAAGCGCCAGCGCGTTGCCCTTGCCTGCGACTTCTGCCGCTCGGCCAAGGCGAAATGTGATGGCGACCGACCAGCCTGCGGTACCTGCGCTTCTCAGAAAAGAGCCTGTAGCTACTCGCATACCTCTCGCAAGCGTGGCGTTCGGTCTGGATACTTGAGGTCTATCGAGCTGTCCATATCCTGGCTTTTTGAGCAGTATCCAGGTTCGGAAGCGGCCCTTCACCGCGCGCTGGTGCAGAATGAGGGCGCCGAGGGTGTTCGAATCCTCGCTTCAAACAGTTCAACCAGTTCTCGCCTCCGCCGACAGTGGAACAAAAGCCGTGTATACAAAGACATTGGCAAGCTGCTTGCCCAGGATACGACGCAACTCACAAGCACATCAGACGATGAATTCGAGATACAGACAGTTGCCGCGAGCTCAGTGGATGCGATGCCCGATGATCCGGAACCTCCACCTCAGGAAGACTGCTCCCATCCGATACCACCAACACTACCATCTCCCATATCCCAGTGCGGCCTGAATCCACGGCCCGAAAATAAACTAACTCTTCCGTTGAACTGGCAACACCTCGTCGATGTTTACTTCTCATACACGTCTCCTTGGCTGCCCATTGTGGATCGAGATTCGATCAACAGCACCGCCTTGTTGTATGCACCAACTGGTTTTATCATATCGGGTGACTCCCCCAATGCTTTGCACTCTCAGTTGTGGTCCGTTTTGGCTGTTGCGTCAATCCAGGACGCAGCGGCCTCGTCTTTACAGGAAAATCCTCGCATGCCCCCTGCTGATATATGCCATATTGCTTGGAATATTTTTGATGCAACAAGACGAAGCTGCGAGGCCCCATATATATCTGCAATCCTGATCCAATCTCTGATTTTGCTCGGTCAGAGTAAACCCAAAGAGGCGTGGTGTTTGATTGGGAAAGCGACTCGGCTTGCCATTGATGGCTCAAATACAGCCGATCCTGGTCCTAGTCTTCACAAGACACAAATGAATAGGCTGTTGGCTGCCTCGTTTATTTTAGACACGTTGACCTCGGCCCTCTTGGGTCACCCCGAAGCGGTCGGCTATGGTTATCTTACTTTGCCACCCGAGACGTTCACAAGTACCACGGAAGTCGATGCAGCATGGTTTCGGCCACTTAGACACCTGCACGCTCTCCCTGGAACAACCAATCCCTCCGGCCGGGTTTCCCCACCTCCTATCCCTCTGTTTCAACAGCTCTTCATCTTTTGTCAACAGTGGATTACGAAGATGCGATCCAGTCTGCGCCACGGTCCTCCAGAGCCAAATGTCACACCTGGAGGACTCCTACAAAGCCTGGATCCTCGGTATTCATTCTGTAATTCTCTTGTGCCTGAAAGCGGCATTGCACTTGTTCCTTCGACATGCTTGCTTCAATGTATATTCTTGACCATCACCCTGGATCTTTCCTCTCGCCCTCGGTCGACTCTGATACTCAGTTTATTAGAGCTGCTTGAACTTGGCGTTGAGCAGTTGGGCGCCTTTGGCTTGCCTCCTCTCATCGTTACGCTCATGGGGATAGCGGAAAAGAGGGGATTTGAGAAACGGCTTCCCGATGAAGACAAAGAGAGGTGGAAAAGCTTAGCCAACTCTCTCTACCATGTTTGGACAACGACTCCGACAGAAGCACCGGCTTCTACCGTGAACACCAATGTCCATGTTCATGAAGCGAGTCCTTGCCTACCTGATGCTGGCACCGCATATCCGCAGCCAGTCATAGAAATGCCCAGCATCGCGTCTCACGCTTCAACTGTTTTCCTGGAGCCAGGAATTCAGAGAGGTTCTGCCCAAGGAAGACAATTCCTACCATCGACGAATTTGAGGTTCACAACCAACTATCCCCCCACCCTGGTGTCACCGCAGCAGTCGAGTAAGACTACACTAAACGATATCCCCCAACATAACCACGCATTGCATTCTCTACCACAGTCTATCACACAAGAAGTTCTACAATCCCAACATATAGAGGATAGTGCAATTCTGGAAGAGCTAGGCTCGATCGATTATGCAGATACGGCCAGCGCGGACTCCCAGTTCATGACTAATCTGGGGTATGATCCCGGATATGATCTGGCGGAACTGTTTGTGAGCGAATACAACATGGGCTCATCATAACGCTGTGTGTGTTCCCCAGACACCATGTTCCTCGTTTAATTGGCAAGTCCAATCCTTGAGATGGCTTTCGGAAGGTACTTTACATGTCATGTTTCTCGAGCATTGACTGTTGTATATCATGGGCTCTTGTATGTTTAGAATTTTTGGTTGTGTTGAGGAATGAGAAAGAGCCTTGTGTGCTCAAGAGATTATACCAATGAGCCTCCTTATCTTTAAAAACTACCCAGATCATGGCTTAATATGTGACTAATAATAAGCATACGCAGAATCATCTGCCGAAACAGCCGGCTACGAGAACAAGTGTATGTAGTATTTGTCAATGGAGAGCCCTATCCATCATATCACTTACTGGAGTTATGAATCTAACTCCTGTTATATATACCTGTAGAATGTTATTCCGTTTCTGTGAGCCTGTAACTGGTGAATTTACTACATTTTCTCCTCTATATCTTCCGCATAGCCTCCCGTAAAAGCGGTTCATCAATACCCTACCATCACGGGTAATTCCCCAACACAAGGTCCCGGAACAATCTTTACCCTAAATCGCGGCATCAATCACAGTGACAAGGGTCTGCAATACGATCACAAGAAAGGGTATTAATCTGACCATTGGTCTTATCCAGTTTGCCGTGCATCCGTCCCACCATCTTAAACACAACTGGCAACAATGACGAAGCAAAGCGTTCGACTCGCGATTATTGGCTTTTCCGGCCTAATTGGCAAACGGCACACCACCCATGTGCTGGCGAATCCTTCGACGGAGCTTGTCGTAACCGTAGACCCATCTCCTACGGCTCCCACGGTGGCAAGCTCGCTCGGCATCCAGCATGTCCCACTCTTCACCTCTATCGCGGAAATGCTTAATTCCAGTGTACCTCGCCCAGATGCCGCCATCGTCTGTACTCCAAATCACACCCATGTACCATTGGCAACAGAGCTTGTCGAGGCCGGCATTCCGGTCTTAGTTGAGAAGCCCCTCAGCAATGATATCGAATCTGGCCAAAAGCTGGTGAATCTGGCACAGAGTAAAAGAGTCCCTCTACTCGTCGGCCATCACCGGCGATTTAATCCATACATAATCGCTGCGAAACAGGCATTGGATTCCGGTAAGGTGGGAAAGGTCACCGCCATATCTGGAATTTGGGCGGTTTTCAAGCCTGATCCTTATTTCGATGCCAGTCCCGTTGGAGCGTGGAGAAAGTATAAATCGCAGGGAGGAGGTGTTGTGTTGATCAACATGATCCATGAAGTTGATAACTTGCAGTTCCTCTTTGGGCCGATCATTCGGATTCATGCAGAGGAGACTCTCCGACGGCGGATAACTACAGCTGGTGGTGATGAAGATGATGCAGCCGAAGAGGGGGTTGCTCTCACTCTTCGGTTTGCTTCAGGCGTGGTGGGCACGTTCATCATCTCCGACGCCGTTGTAAGCCCGCACAACTTTGAAATGGGAACAGGGGAGAATCCAACTATGCCACGGGTACGCCTTCCCCATGGAGGCGATGAAATCGATGTCTACCGTATTTTTGGTACCGAGGGTACGCTAAGCGTGCCAGATATGAGGCTCTGGAGGTATCATGAAGGTACCGAGAAAACTTGGACAAGCCCTATTGGACACGAAAAGCTGGCGATTGACCAAGATCCACGTGTTCCATTTGACAGACAGCTGGACCACTTTGTCAAGGTTGTATTAGGACAGGATGAGCCGAACTGTACTGGACAGCAAGGATTAAGTGCACTCGAAGTGTGCGAGGCTATCAGAAGCGCAATAAGAAGTGATACGGGAACCGTCGTATTAAAACGGACAGTTCCAAATTAATGGAAGGCTGTCACGATCTTCACCTACAATAACTACAGAAATTGTTTTCTATTGGAGTAAAAGTGACCATAAATCTTCTTCTGGGTTGAGTGTCACATAAACATGGGCTTGACTCTATCGTAACCTCAAAGAAGATTCAAGCATGTTAATCATAGGAATCGAAACTGTTGTATTTAGGCTCGCAAATTTACGCGTCATTCATCACGACTCTACTCCACAAACTCCCTGGTGTAATGTTATGTTACATCTTTGCTTCCTTCTAACATTCGTCCCTTCTCATCCGCATATGCCTGCGTGTACTTTACGGAAGCGCTCCACGATAAGCTACACACTTCTCCTTTAGTTCCATCGAATCAAATGGTTTGTGAGGTAATCAATTGTACGTAAGGCTACGTACATCATCGTGGAAACGCTATTTCTGTGACAACTGATTTTTGCTCAGACGACCAAAAACCGGCTAAATTTTGCTGCCGCCTAGGGCCATTTCCCAAAGGTCTTCATCAAACCACCAGTAAGCCTAGACTCTCGGACCAGGGGAGCAAGGTTGTGCTTGTGACAAAAAATGACTCGTTGCATTTGCATCTGTGGTTCAGGATCCCCAGAGAATGAATGGGTCGCTTCCCCGCACAAACTCCCCCACACCCAGATCACTTAGTACGGCAAAAAACTGTTCCGTGGAGAAATGGTACGGTGTAGGGGGACTGGGGTAATTTCAAATCTGTCACCTTGCATAGGCCAGGGCAGCTATGACCGAGAGTGACACGCCGGAATATAAAGCCCAGTCCTCCTTCGTTCCAACTCACTACACCAAGCCCCCCCTGATAGTCCGAAAGTCCTCGCAACCTCTATTCCAACATTAATTTCTCCCCTTTCTTTGCCTCGCTTAGGAGGACCTGTCCAGAAGCCATGGGCATCCTTACCTTGAAAGAAGACCGGCCGACGCCAAAGGAGGTCTACAACTGGCGCATCTACGTCTGTGCCTCCATCGCCTCCTTCGCAGCGTGTACGATCGGATACGACTCTGCCTTCATCGGCACTACACTAGCCCTTCCCTCCTTCAGCTCCGAATTCAAATTTGCTGAGTATAGCAAAGACAACCTCGCCCTTCTCAAACAAAACATCGTGTCCGTTTATCAAGCGGGTGCCTTCTTTGGCAGTCTCTTCGCCTATGGAAGCAGCTACTACCTCGGTCGCCGTTACTCCCTCATCTTATTCTCCGCCATCTTCATGGTAGGTGCTGGAATAATGCTTGGGGCCAATGGCGATCGAGGTCTCGGGCTCATCATCGGCGGACGAGTGCTTGCAGGCATCGGCGTAGGAGGCTGTTCCAACATGACACCCATCTACATTTCAGAGCTGTCTCCCCCTGCTATTCGAGGTCGCCTAGTAGGCTTATACGAACTGGGCTGGCAAACAGGAGGTCTCGTTGGATTTTGGATCAACTACGGCCTCTCCGAAACAATGGCACCCTCCCATAAGCAGTGGATCATCCCGTTTGCTGTACAGCTCATCCCTGCCGGCGTCCTCCTTGTTGGTGCCCTGTTTATCCCAGAGTCTCCCCGATGGCTGTTCTCCAAGGGTAGACGGGAGGAGGCTGTCAAGACTCTCACTTGGATGCGGCAGCTCGATCCTGGCCATCCGTACCTTGCCGAGGAAATCCGCAACATTGAAACCGAAATCGAGAACTTCAATGCCGACATTGGTCAGGGATTCTGGAGGCCGTTCCTTGCCCTCAAGGATCGCAAGACACAGTGGCGTTTCTTCTTGGGCGGTATGCTTTTCGTCTGCCAGAATGGTAAGTTGTCGCTCCCAATTCCTTGTAAAGCAGAGGCAATATACTGACTGGACATGCAGGTTCTGGAATCAATGCGATTAATTACTACAGTCCCACTGTGTTCAAGAGCATTGGTATCACAGGCTCCAACACGAGCTTCCTTACGACTGGCATCTTCGGAGTAGTCAAGACGGCGCTGACATTTGTTTGGCTCATGATTCTGATCGATCATGTGGGCCGTCGTAACCTTCTCATGATTGGTGCTGGTGGTGGCGCGTTCTGCATGTACTTCATCGGAGCCTACATCAAGATTGCGAAGCCAGAGACAGCTGCAGGGTCGTCCAATGCCGGTCTTTCTTCTGGAGGCATCGCCGCGGTATTCTTCTTCTACCTATACACCGCCTTCTATACGCCATCCTGGAACGGAACCCCGTGGGTTCTCAACTCGGAAATGTTCGACCAAAACACTCGGTCTCTCGGTCAGGCCAACGCCGCGGCCAACAACTGGTTTTGGAATTTCATCATTGCCCGATTCACTGAGCAGATGTTCAACGCCTGGGGCTATGGAGTTTACTTCTTCTTTGCCTCCCTCATGGTTCTCTCAGTCTTCTTCGTCTTCTTTTGCGTTCCAGAGACCAAGGCCATCCCCTTGGAGTCTGTGGACAGATTGTTTGAAATCAAACCAGTGTGGCAAGCGAACAAGCGTCTTCTTGCTGAGCTGGCCTCTACTCAGAGAGAATCCAATGATGTGATCGAGGGGATGAAGAATGATGACGAGAAGGTGTCTGAGGCTCATTCGGAGTATAAGTCAGCGGCGTAAGAAAGTGATGGAGGAAGTGGTGGAATCTAGGAGCCGAAAGCCTCAGAGGCAATTGATCTGGCCTAATTGATCTGGCCTAAGCTGGGTTCGATTTTTTTCATATCTATTTATCTACCAATCCATGTTTTCTTTGTACACTATTATTTGGGTGAAACCAAGATTCCCTCAATCAAATCCATAGCAAATTCAAAGTTGCACATCTCGTACAACCCTACAGGCTTTCCCGCATGATTCTCTCGTCCTCTGATATAGCTAGAGAAACGGAAACAATATGTGTGAAAAAAATAACTTACTAAACGGAGACCATAATTCTTGGCTGGCTTGCTGACGCAAATATGTCGAGATTGTCAAAGGAGAGAGGGAGAAATCTCGCCGTAGAATCAATGACAGTGCGCGTAGTTTCATGAGGGGACTTTATATTGTGCTAATATGATTTCTATTTATCCTGAACCTTTGCAGCAATTGCTGCTTGAACCTTCTCAATAACAGCATTATCTACAATCTGGTCCGCCCAAATTTCATCCTGTGCAATTCCCTGCCAAATTAATGCTTCTGTACCCAGGAGGACCTTCCAGCCATTCCTCTTTGACAAGCCCTGTAATCTTGTAAAGGGTGTAGGGTTGTAGCACATTTCCAGAATAGCACCCTTGCTCTCACGCTGGAGGAATATCTCTGTGATGCTCCTTGCAAGAAGCTCTCCTTCCGACTTGGGCTCGTTGTCAGGAATACAAGCCACAATAGCACCGGGAGTTTCAAGCTCCAGTGCCTTTTCAACGGAGTCAACATGGACAAGTCGTTCTCTGTATGGCTTGTCGGAGAAGTCTTTAAGCATAACCTGCACCTCCTCGTCATCACGGTTTACAAGGTAGATGTTGGTAACCTTCAGCCATTTTTGGAGTGCATATATGGCGCTCCGGGCTGCGCCGCCGCCGCCAATAACAAGGGCAGGACGGCCATGATAGACTTGATCCGGGTCTGCGACGTTTCGAGTAAAGGAGTCGCGGATGCCGATGACATCCGTATTGGTGCCGCAGAGGATTCGGCGACCATCGACTTCTTTGAACCAAACGGTGTTGCAAGCACCCACATCACGACACTGTTCCGTCATTTCATCGAGATGCTCCAGAATCGCCACTTTGTGTGGCATCGTAACTGCAGAGCCTAACATTGCTTTAATTAGCTAATCAAGATTGCAATATTGATTTTTTCGCCTACTTACCATAGCAATCTGGGTGTCTAATAAGTTGCAAGAACTCTGGAATTGTAGGCTTCTCCAGTCGAACCTGGCCCCATCGGAGATCCAGACTTCTGAAGACTAGGTCATGGGTAAACGGAGCTAGCGATTTTTCCAGCTTGTTCCCATAGACGTATCCATGCTTGTCAAGTTTAGAGACTTCATGTGGAGCAAGAACATCGCCTGAAGGCCAAGATGTTTCTACTTTGGAAGGCATTGTTTAAACGGTGAGGTAAATGCTGAATGATAGATCCCTAGGTGTCTTAGTGGTTGATGGGGAGGCTGAGTCCCAGTGTATGGAATCTTAGAAGGTAATAAGGAGAACAAGTAGACTCAAAACGGCTATTGACTAGTCCGGTAAGATGAGACGCATAAACTACACTCCATCAAGCGAGGTTAACAGTCCGGAATTTGTCATGTGGCAAAGGGGTACCAATCTGAGGGAAAAGACTTATCCGCCGAAGACTAGACAAGATTCGGCTTAGGCTAGATACGGGCTTCCAACTGTATACCGAACCGCTTCACAAACGTCTTCCAGCACTTGATGCCTCGCTGTGCATGTTCTGCCGGAATATGGGCTCCTTCATATGCCATAGTCCTTGAAAATAATTCCATAGAAACCCATCCTTTGTATCCAAGACCATCAATAATAGCCCTTGCCACCTCCTCGCTCGGTAAATAGGCCCCCCTGTCATACTCGTACATGAAGCATCGAGCATTTCGAGACCAACTCATCCGAGGGGGCTGCTCATCAACATGAAATGGATGGCCCTTGATCAAGGGCGCATCCATCCGCTCAGCATCCACGACCTGAATATAGAATACCTTCTTCAGGTCTACCTTGCTCACCAGCTCCGCCATGCTGCGTCGGAAATCTTGATCTGCATTTGGGTTCTTCCCACTGGGAGATGTTGGGTCCGCCCAGACACGTCCAGCTATATTAAATGTGTCCAGACACAGACCAAAGTTTGGCCGGTCCACGCGGCGTACTATCTCCCAGACGTCTTGCCAGGTGCTATTGTAAGTGCTCCAGCAGAGGTTCTCGTAGGCAAATTCCACAGGAGGGTTCTCCGCCGCTCCCAAATCTGCGAGTTCCTGTAGGTCGGCGACGATCACATCTCGGTCGCTAGTGATTTGCGAGGCTGGCAAGAAGTTGGCTGGGATCTGGATCATAGTCGTGCTGAAGATCTTGGCCATTTGAAACCACAACTTGAGTTTGGTGTCCAGCAGGTATCTGTGCTGTTTACGATCAAGCAGCCCTTCGTAGAAAGAAAACGGCTGCAGGGTGATTACAACAAGATTATTCTTGTCGCAGGTTGCGCGAGCGTGCTTCGCGGCAGTCAGAAGCTCGCTAGCCGTGGGCTCTTCAGACGCAGCTTTGTTGGCGATTTTTCGTGCAAGGTATTCAATATCCTCTACAAACATCTCAATGCCTTGGAAACCAGCTTTGGCAGCTTGTTCCATCTTTTCGTCGAAATCGTGTAGCCATCCTCGGCCAAGGGAGACACTCATTATTGCGGGCTTGAACGCCATGATTGGTTGAGCTGACTGGGGGACGTAAGGGCAGAACGCGATATCTTGACTAGAAAATCGTAATAATTATCAAAGTGATTTGTTTGGGAGCCTTGGATGTCAATGGCACATGTCCTTCGGGATAATCATGCTGTTTGGTCACTTACACGGACGGCTAGGATTTTATCCTAGAGCGGATCCGCGTTGTCGTCAAATGATTAGCACCGTCGAAACCCCAAATATGACGGCGGCTGCGATAATATCCGGATTCATGCTAGCTTGTGAGCCTGCATTTTTGGAATACATGTCATATCGGCCGAGACCTCATCAGGTTGTCTTTCCGGGCTGTTGCCCATATCTGTCTACAATGGCCCTCACTGGATGTGATGAGTTACTAGGTAACTAGGCCTTCCTACCACAAGCCAGCCTCATTCAGATCCTCGCATGACCTTTCGCATCTAACATTTTGTTAAAGCTATCATCTTTCACCATGGGTCGCTCTATCCTACTTATCAACGGGCCAAATCTGAACCTGCTCGGAACACGCGAGCCACACATCTACGGCCATGCTACACTTGAGGACATTGCTGCCGCTGCAACTACCCAGGCCAAGTCGCTCGGAGCAACCTTGGTCGCTTTTCAATCAAATCATGAAGGCGCCATCGTCGACCGAATTCACGAGGCTCGTGAGAATATTGATGCTATTGTGATCAACCCTGGTGCCTATACCCATACCAGCGTCGCTATTCGCGATGCCCTCTTGGGAGTCGATATTCCGTTCATCGAGCTTCATCTATCCAACCCTCACACAAGAGAGCCTTTTCGCCATGTGAGCTACCTTTCTGATAAGGCTGCGTCCGTAATCTGCGGCATGGGTGCCCATGGATACACTGCGGCAGTGGAATTTGCTGCGAACCACTTGAAAATAAAGGATACGAAGACGGATTTGAAGGTGAATGGTGGAAATTAGATTGAAATTTAATAAATGCCCTCTTAGAGATAGTAAGTTGGTGAATAAAACGGCTTCTTTCAACGATACTGGTGTCCAAAAGGCAGTGCAATTTAGAATAACTAATGATCCTCTCCGGACTCTGCCATGCATGCATACGACCAGTATGTACCTAGTTGACAGACTTTCACGCAAGGGTGAACTATTGCATATTATGATATTCCACTCCGAATGCAACTATGGATATGAATAACCGAGCCATGCGGAGTCATCTCATTTACGACTGTATGAGAGGGGATGCAAGCAATCGAAACCTATCTGGGTTCTATGTCTAACCAACGGTGCCCCCAAAGAATTGCTACAAGATGTAGAAAGCCAACAGATTCTGTGGAAATATATGATCATCACCTTAATAGACGAGATACTATCTCACATTCAGTGCCGATAGAAGGCCTCGGTAGAGCGCGGGGGAAGCGGGGTTTGTGAAGCAACATGGTAATAAGATTGATCAACGGCCAGGGTGTTCCTCATTTGGCGGCAGTAAACCCTCGGTTCAAAAGTACGCCTTCACTTTATCTGTAAATATTTGAACCTCTGGTCTAGTAGTTGCAAATCCTGGCCCTGCTTGGTTTATCTTTTTATCGATCCGATTAGTTTCAAAGTCCCAGACATCTCTACCAGCCCCAAAATACAACTCCAAAACCAGACTTGAGACACATTGATTCAAAAATGGCCGAGCCAGCTACGACCTCTTCCAAACGTCCTGTCTACGTTGTTGGAGTGGGCTTAACCGAGTTCATCAAGCCTCGTGGCCTTCGCGACTATCCTGAAATGGGATATGAAGCCGGCATCAAGGCAATGCTGGACGCTCAAATTACCTATGACCAAGTCCAGGCTGGCGTGGGATGCTACTGCTATGGCGACTCTGGTGCCGGCCAGCGCGTGTTCTATCAATTTGGCATGACCTCGATCCCCATCTTCAACACCAACAACGCTTGCGCAACCGGCTCAAGCGGCTTGTATCTTGCCCGCACCTTGATCCAGAATCGCGCCATAGACTGCGCCTTGGTGGTTGGTTTCGAGAAGATGCAGCCAGGGAGCATCAAGAGCAAGTGGGATGACCGGGCATCACCAACCCAGCTGAGTTCCAGAATGATGAAGAAAACACGAGGGCTAGAGCCGGGCATTCTCAATGCCCAGTATTTCGGGAATGCCGGTAGGGAGTATATGGAAAAGTGAGTTCATTCTGTTCCAAGGCACAACAACATGTAGAAGGCTAACCTGCTTGTGACTCGATAGATACGGAGCCACTGCGGAAGATTTTGCTGAAATCGGCCGGATCAGCCACGAGCACTCTCAGCGCAACCCCTATGCGCAGTTCCGGAATTCCTATACTCTTCAAGAGGTCCTCGATTCTCCCATGATCTTCCCCCCCTTGACAAAACTGCAGTGCAGTCCCACAAGTGATGGGGCAGGAGCAGCTGTGCTGGTGTCAGAAGACTTCTTGAATGCTTCGCCACACCTGTGGAAACAGGCCATTTTGATCGCTGGCCAGCAGCTAAGAACAGATACTCCCAGCCTCTACTCGGGGGGCTCTATGGATTTGATAGGGTATGGGATGTCCAGGGCCGCTGCAAAGGGTGCTATGGAAGAGGCTGGAATCACACCGGGAGAAGTCAAGCTTTGCGAGCTACATGACTGTTTCTCGGCCAATGAGCTCATTCTTCTAGAGTGCCTCGGGTTCTCAGAGGTGGGCAAAGCTCATGAGATGGTTCGGAATGGCGACATCACATACGGCGGGAGGATGGTCATAAACCCATCTGGAGGTCTCATCTCGAAAGGACATCCTTTGGGCGCCACAGGCCTTGCCCAGTGCGCAGAGTTGGTGTGGCAACTACGCGGATGGGCTAACAACCGGCTTGTCAATGACATTGACGTCGCCCTCCAACATAACCTCGGTCTTGGTGGTGCAACGGTTGTCACCGTGTACAAGCGTGTTGATGGGAAGAAGAATGCTCCGGTCAGCGATGAGGAGATTGTCAAGTCAAGTTGGCTCGGTTATAACCCCGCCGTTGAAGCAAGAGGCGTCAGAGAGGCAGAGGCTGACAAAGTCCGAAGCAAAACAAGCAGAAGTGACTGGGCACTTGCTGATAGCCAGAAGAAGATTGACTCACGCTTGTAAACAAAGGTTAAGACCCTTCAATACAGCATCATATATATCCAGGGCAAGGGCTTATTGAAATTGCCCATTTTATCGTGCACTTAGTGTCCGTAATTGCTGACGAAAGAAATGCTCAGGTGAGCTGGGTCTATTGATACGAATTACAAAAAAACTCTATACTGTGTATATTCTAATTGCTGAAGTCAAGCATCTGTGGAACTGATGAGTCCAGAATCAACAGCTCAATGTTCTAAATCATTGTTTCCTCTCCACTCTCTACCACCCCCTCCCCTCGATATCAATCTTCTCCTCCACACTCCATCCCCCCTTACTCCTTCTTCTTTCCCTTGGGCATACGGACCAACCAGTAAAGGAAGATCGAAGCGAATATGTTGAACACGATGAACGCATTGCCAATACCAAAGTCCCTCCACCTGTTGGCGTAGCTTGCGCTGATCTGCTGGAGGAAAGTGTTCGTGCTGGCCACGGGGCAGTACTCGCACACACCAGTAGCAGCCGCGTTCCAAAGCTTGCCCCCAGCAGCTTCCGCGTATGGCCCAAGCCAATCGCCGCAAGTCAAGCCATCGGGAGCGGTCACCTTCACAATCTCGTTCGATGCGCATTGGACGTCTTGATTGGCCAGTCCAGTCGACAACACAGCCGAAACCCAGTACGTGAACGGATTGGCGCGATACATGAAGACCCAGAATCCAGGCATGGAGCTCGGCGAAGCCAGAACACCACAGAAGAAGAGGCAGAGCATGAAGAGCACGTTGGCCAGGTTACCACCCGCCTCGGCGGTGTCGGTGATGGCGATACAGGCGTGGGCAAATGTGCAGGTGAAAATGACAAACTGCCAGAAAAGAAGCCACATCAGGCCTCCTCGCTCGACTTGTGTTCCTGTTACTGCAGCGTTCTTGTCGAAACCGACTGGGTAGTAGACACAGACGAACATGAAAACGGACATGAGAGTGTTCCAGGGGATTTCCACCATGATCTGAGAAAGCATGAAGACCTGCCAGCTGTATGTCTTGGACGGGCGCTCACGAACTTCGTAGAGGGATCGCTGCGTCACGAAGTGAGGCATCTGTTGCTGTACGAGCTGACCAAAGATACTGAGAATGTTGAAGATGGCAAACATCTGGTTTTGCAGTCCCTGGATAGTGACTGGAGCGTTCAGGAAGACGAGTCCGATGAACAGAGAGACGGCACAGCAGAGAATGAACTTGGAGTAGATGTATGAAGGAGTGCGCCAATACTGCTGGAACACACGGTGGGTAACGGTCAGGAGCTGCGAGGTCATGGGCGAAGCGAACTCGTCGTGCGTGTCACCCTTTCGCTCGTCCGCAACACTGGCACGGGCAGCACGCTCAGACTTGAGACGTTGGAGCTCAGTCTGCACGCCTTCGTACTCGGAACTATCAAGCCAAGTCTGGTGCCAATCTCTCTCAGTGCTAGATCCAGGGGCAGCGCCGATGGCTTCAAGCATCCATTCAGCGGGGTTCTCATCATCCAGGCACTTTGGAGCACCGTGTCTCTCAAAGTAAGAAGTCATGGTCTTCGAATGTTCACCAATATCGCCAAAATACACAGTCTTACCGCCCTTGGCAAGGAAGAGGAGGCGGTCAAAGCGTTGAAACAACATAGCGGAAGGTTGGTGGATGGTGCAGAGAACAGATTGGCCGGCCTTTGAGAGCTTTTCCAACAAATCAAGGATAGCCCAAGATGTCTGCGAGTCAAGACCAGAGGTTGGCTCGTCAACGAACAACAGCAGAGGGGGTTTGGCAGCAAGCTCCACGCCAATTGTCAATCTCTTGCGTTGCTCCACGTTCAGGCCCTCTCCAAGAACACCAACGACGGCGTCAGCATAGGCCTGCATGTCAAGCAGCCTGATAACCTCATCGACATAAGCAAGCTTTTCAGCCTTGGGGGTACCAGCAGGTTGACGCAGCAGGGCGCTAAATTCAAGAGCCTCACGAACAGTTGTTGTCTCCAAGTGCAGATCCTGTTGTTGAACATAGCCAGTCTTGCGTTGGAATGAATCGTCGCGAAGCTTTCCATCGACAAGCATCTCACCCGTAATCACACCCATGGAAATACGGTCAGCCAGACAGTCGAGCAAGGTAGTCTTACCGGCACCAGAGACACCCATGAGAGCTGTGAGCGTGCCAGGTTTGACCCATCCATCAACATTATCCAGAATACGCCTAGGTTCGCCCTTGATCTTGATATCGTAGCAGACATTGTTCCAATGGAAAACGCTGGTAGAGCCCTGAATGTTTCCTCCTTCGGAATCGCTACCAGCTCGGTCGGCGATGACGGCAGGCCCTGAAACGGCAGCTTCGATATCGCCCTTGTTGTCTGCGCTCTTGGGGAGATGTCCCTTTCTGAAAACCAAGACTTCACCCTTGGACTTCTTGGCAGAGATCCACTCGGTTGCACACAGGTAGATGAGATGCAGACCAACAGCAAACGCGATCAGAATACCGACATTCCTCCACTTGTGGCTGGGGTGATAGGAATACATCTGCTCGTAGTAGTCCTCTCCCAGCACAGCGCTCCTGCCGGGGACCGAGCCAACGACAGTGCAGGCCATGTTCTCGATTGAGGTGTTCTCGTAGCCTGGGACAGTGCGCATCGGGACAAACGCCATGCATTCAAAGGAGCGGCCGGTGAACTCGTTGATCATCAGAGCCTCATATGCGTAAGCAACAGGGTCAAGCCAGTTAATCCATCGGCACCAGCCAAGCATGTAGCGAACGGGAATGACGAAGCCGGTGAAGATAACCATAGCTAAGATCAAGATTGCAGCGGGCACCATTGCTTGAGAGAGCGTACGCGAGAGAGCGGCACTGGAAAAGGATTAGTATTCCGACTTTCATCAGGATGGGATCCAGGGGAGCGTAGACTTACATCGATCGGAACAGGCCTGACATAGCCAGCACCATCAGGAATGTGACAAGCCAGAAGAAGAAGAACGCTCCAGGTTCACGCCTGAGGTGAGCCATGAAGTAGATTGTCAAATTATAAAAGATACTGTTGAGAACCTTGTAGGGCATGTCGACAAGAATCGAGGCAAAGGCTTCAGAAGACGAATGATAGAATCCATAACGGGAGTGCTTCTCAACAATAGGTCGCTGAGAGTACTGGGTAAGAATTTCAAGAGCGCTGGAGAAGGCATTGGCAAGGATGGCAAGAAAGAGCACCGCAGTACGACCGTAGAAAGAACCTGTGTGAGGCTGGAGATTGTAAAAGAGAGAAGAGGCGATGAGGGCAATGACAGTGTTTGCAACCAGGGAGAATATGGTCAAGCTTGGGTCGCCTATGAGGCGCTTCCACCCACGCCAAAGACAGAGTTTGATCTGCTGTCCGTACGTAAGGGTGTAAGGGGACTTGAGACGCTGACCCTTGCCCTGGACAGCCTTCTTGCCAGCACGGAACTCTTCAGCGTGGGGGCCGTTGAGTGCGTACTCCTGCTTATACTCCTCAATCTCGCGCTGCAAGGCCTTGTACTCCTCACTGTTCTTCCAGCATTCGGCGAATTCATCAGGGGTACGGGGCACCTTGCCCTCGAAGCCCTTGCGCACGACACGCTCAGATGGGGCAGTCATCGAGGTCAGGAAGTCAGGGGTGGTCTGTCGCGCTGGGCATTCGAAGCCCAAGTTGACAAAGTACTCCTTAGCCTTGTTTCCAGGTCCGAAGAAGATCTGGCGGCCCTCGTAGAGCACAGCCGCCTTGTCGAAGAGATCGTATGCGCTCTGAGGAGCCTGGTAGATGGAGACGGCACAAGTTTGGCCAAACAACTCCGACTGAAGGCGAAGCGTCTTGCAAAACTCGATAGCATTGGCAGAATCCAAGCCTCTGGTTGAGTTGTCCCAGCACTGAAGAGGAGCGTTTGACAAGGTAGCCTCGGCAATGGTCACGCGCTTACGCTCACCACCCGACACACCGCGGATGTACTCATTACCAACGCGGGTGTTGACTGTGTGGGCAATGCCGTACATGTTCATGACAACATCTCGCTGGTGGTCGCAGTATTCGTTGTGCGAAATACCCTCCGGGAGGTTTCGAGGGCATCGCGCCCGCGAGGCAAACGTCAGAGTGTCTCCAACCGAGAGCATGGGGAAGTGAACATCAACCTCTGCCGTGTAGATGGCTTCGCCCCTGTGGTGGCTATGCATCTCGTCTGCGGTCACACCTTGGTAGTTGAGATAGGTGGACTTATCGGTGTAAATGCCGTTCTGTTCGCCGGCAAGAGTCTTGAGGAAGGTTGTGCAGCCAGCACCCGGAGGGCCTAGAACGACAAGCATCTCACCAGAACGGACAATTCCATCAAAGCTGCGAAGGATATCGATTCGTCTGTTTCCATGATTCTTCGAGAAGAGGTTGCGAGCAAGGTCTGGGAGTTCGAGGAGAATGTTGCCGACATCCTTTTGGTAATCCGTGGCGTTTCCGAACCCGTAGACGTTCATGTTTTGGAAACAGAAGCCAGTCTTGCGAAAGTTGACACCATTGTCAGACGAGTATCTGGCGAGGGTCTTGGCCCAGACTCGGGCACTGAAGTGATCACCAGAGGGATTCAGGGGCGAGTTCGGGTCGTTGTTGGCGAAGAGGTTACGCGCGTTGCCGTGAATGTCGCCGACAGATTGATGGGAAAACCGGCGAGCAAGTTCTTGGATGGCCGAGTGTCGACGTTCCATCTCCGATCCAACACTCTCATCGCTATCAGAGGCTTCCCCATTTGTTCCCACCTCGATTTCGCTCTTGTTGTGGCCCTTTTCATTCGGGGAAGCTTGGACTTTCTGCGAAGCGGCGCTGTCGATCATGGTCTCGCGACTACTAGTGGGCGACTTCCCAGGGAAGCCACCCAAACCCCCGGTGGGCTTTTCACTCATATTGTCACGATGTTTGTTTCGATTCTTGAGCAAATTATTAGACGGCGATCCTTCATAGCGTCTTGTCTGACCAGTAAGAGAGGAGGCACTTACAGCAGTTGAGAACAATAAATTATAACGTGTTAAATATCGAATTCAATCAATCCTAAGCTCCGATGAAACGGAGGAGGGTGATGACTTCGATCTCCAGAGTCCTCTTTACCTCATAGGCAGACAACGAACCCGGAGAAGAACTGGATTAGGGGGTCAGAAGGGAAAGAACGCAATATTCTGCAGGTAAAGCTGATATTACTTTGCACAAGGCAAACACTGCAAATATTGGCGTAAAGAATTAAGAAGAAAAAGGTTGTATCCAGCCAGGGTCCAGCGAATATAATATAAAAAATTCAATCTTTCCCACAGGGGCGATGGGCAAGGATGCGTATCTGTCCAGTGTCCGGCATGTCGCAATCAGATCGGACAAAGTCTGCATCCAAGAACCCGAATCGCTCTATGTTTACTAATGGAACCCAAAAGGGGCGCTGCATAAATCTGGATACGTGTGGCATCCCCCATGGGTGTGATATCGCTGACTAGAGACGGGCCCTTGTAGGAGTCCGAAAGAGTCCGCCGCGGAGCATCCACTCAGACCGGCCAAGCAGTGTGTCGGACTGATCCGAGAACATACCGTCCGCGTTGGGTAGAACCTTGTGGGCCAGGACTTTGTGGAGAATCCTCCATTATTATTACATTGACTCGAGAGTTATATGTCACCAGCCCATATCCGCCCCATGAAATATTCATCTCAAGCGTAAGGAGCCATGACGGGCTCCGATGAGGGCATCGTTAGGGGCGTGCGCTCGTGACCGATCATTACCGGCTTCTCGATGGGGAACCCTTGGCACTACTATGTATATCATTCGTTAGGGATGGCCAGGATGCTAGATGTTTTGGGGTGGTATGGCACATGACATGATTTTTTTCTACGACTCTGTAGGATATAGCCGCCAGATCTCAGCTGTCCTCGAAGAGGGGTACTGTCTGTTTTCATTTGTATAATTGTGACTTGGGAAAAGAATCAGACTTGCTCCAGAGTCCTATGAGCCCCTTCACCAACCTACATATACCACCACCTCCAAGGTCCCATGCTTCGCGCCTAATCACACCATGTCACTCAACAATGTCCCCCGACCAGCACAGCTACAGCGAACGGAGAAGGTTCTAGCATGTGTGAACTGCCAACACCGCAAAAAGAAATGCGACAGAGCTAGCCCATGTTCCTTATGCATCAAAGTACGTGGCTAATGTGACGAACCATTGATACTTCATAACCATTGCCAAATATGCGCATACATAGACTGACAAAATGCAACAGCTTGATGTCCCCTGCACCCCGAGTACGCCCGCGCCTCGTCGAAAACGGCGGAAGAAAACGAGAGAAATGATAGACAGACTGGAGCGCTGCGAAGCTCTCTTGATGCAATGGGTTGCTTCCGATGGATGCACCCGAGTAGCTCGAACTAGTCCGTCAGAGAATGGCTCTGCGACAACGACGACGACGACAACATCTTCGGAGGCGGCATCAAGAGAATCAGCAGAGTCGCCGGGCTCGCCCACAACCACAGCCACTACAACATCAACGTCCAGTCCGCCACCATGCTCCTACGCAAATATTCAGAAGCATTTCAAACCATGCCCAGCGGCACATATAATTAAGAATAAAATAACCACCACAACGTCGAGTATGCTATCAGATTTCCAACTGAGGCCGGGAGTTATACGCAGCATTGAGGGTCCGGATGATATGCATGAAATCCACAGCCATCGTCCACCACGATCTCCCACCTCGTCTTGGTTCCCGTTGTTAGGCAAAGGGCCATAATCGATCAATAGGGATGCAGGAGCGTGTAAATAACGACGGAACGAACAATAATGACGACACTTAGTTAATAGTACCCAATATACCCAGCCATATGTTGAAAGAAAATAATAATACAGAAGAGAGGCGTTGAAAATGGCATATCACCACCACTTTGCGTGTAGTTTGTGAGTCGACAGCGAACCATCCGTCTCAACTGCTCGAGCGCAGGACAGACGAGAAGGAGGGGGGAAGCTGAGGTTAAAAGTTGCGGGGGATCGAGGGTTCTCGGACAGAAATAAGCGGGGAATCCGACAAACTGGCCCCTGTTTTTTGTTATTCAAACGTCGGCCCACGGAGCCCCTGAAGTGGGCCGCGGAAGTGCCCCAGCAGCCCTGCCACGCCGTCCTCCAGCAAATAAACTATTCTCATTCACTGGTGACCCCGTCGTCAGCGCCTGGATGAATCATGATGAGCCCTGATGGCCCACCGAGGGGACTGAATTTCACATCTGGTGGCCAACCCGGCCTACAACGGGCCCTCGGGTTCCTCATGGAGCCCGAAAGAAAGGCCTTTTTGTCTGAGAGATATCAGAATTTTCAGAGGGTTCAATTACACCACGTAACAGGGCGGATTGAAGCTGAGAATATCACGGAAACATCGTGGTGTCCGCCTTGGCGGCGTCACCAACAGCATCATCCCCACTCCTCGATATGTCACTAAGTGATTGATTTCAAAGAAAAAGCTGTGTAATCTAGGACGCGTAGGATCTGTTGATTCTTCCGAACAGCGTGGGATGTATTTGATGTCCGACGGACTGTTGATCAAGTATCACACCCCGTTCGCGGCATCAACAGAGTGACTCATCTTGAGCAGTATCTCGAAATTAAGAAACGAATATTCATAGTACTATAATATCAAAAGCGAACTTAACGAACGACGTTGTACGTTGTTATAGTGTTATCGGGGGCGTTTTGGGCATCTTTGATTTAGATTAGATCACTAAGTGTATTTCACTTTCCGCAACGACTCGGTGAATAATTACTGAGAAAGCACCGAATCAAATGAATACCAGATTTTGTAAAATGGAAATCATACGTTCAGCTGCAGTTCAGCACAAGGAAATTGTAGCGTACACTCAAGCTTCCCGTGCCTGACATGAAAAGGTGCATGTTTAGAGCGGCCTCCAACGCCCCTACCCAGACCTTGAGTCAGCCTCAGTTTCAACTTTGATGCCTACATGAGGTACCCCCCTCTATGACTTTGTGGATCTCAGCCCAATAATAAAACACGTTTCCAAATTCTACATGTGTCCAAGAGGAAAATGCCAGCTACCATCTCACCTCCACCAACCCTGTTCTCGTTCACACCTTCTTGAGCAATGACGGGTGGCTCTATGAATCCGATACACCCCATACAAACAAGGATCCAGATCAATGATCAAAGAACGGCGGGTCACTGAAAGTCTTCTAAGCTCCACATTCAACGAACGGAGGGATATTCAGGGGGTATCAGTTACCTTTTTGAGATGAAGCGTACATAGTAGTATCGCCACTCTGACACATCCCATCTTCAGCATGAAGTTGTGATTTGAAATCATGTGTCCTCCTTTTAGCTGAAACCCAGAAGCTTTGATCTCTTTGGACGGCGTATTAGAGTAACTTGATCTTAGTGAGTGATCTTCGTGAGTGATCTTGGTTGAAATGTCGTAGATTATATCAGATTAGCAACTAGCTGAGGTAATGTTTTAACATTATGCAGGCCATGATTAAAGCACAGTGTATTATATCTCCAGGTGAACTTTTTATTTAAGTGATAGTGAGGTTTCCTGTAGGTTATTGATAAAGAAGAAAACATAAAAACTACGCAAGCACTTCATTCATTCTCTACTTTGGTGGGTTCATAATGTGAATGGATCCTCGGTCTCCAACAAAGCATGTAATTCTCGAGACATATTGTTTAAAATAGTTTGCGAGATTCCAATATGTTACACAGCGCAGTTTCAAGATATATTTTATTCTTACGCCACCTACTTTAATATCAAGATTCTTGTGGATAGATGTCAACCCCGGAATAAGTCTCAATCACCTTTGTTACAGACTTCAACCTGGCTCAAGGGTAGGGCTCTGCAATGGATGCGATGTATTTTCAGTCTTCAGGGTTCTGAATGGGGCTAGAAGCGTTCTCTATTGAGGGCAGCTCTACCGGGGGTAGACTAAAAATACTCACGGGGATACCTTTTCTCCGCTAAAGCTCTCCTCTGGTCCCGGCCTTTACAACATCTCGGTATCGAGACAAACATATGTGTGCCAAAACTTTTCAATTATCAATGCCAAGTATTTTACTTTTTTCAATATTATGTCGAGAGGTAAATCTCCAAATTTCACACGTCTCAAAATACCACAGTTGAGGTGATGTGAATGCAGGTTGTACTGTGGACTAGTAAAGGTTGAGTACCTAGTAAAGTGAGCAAACCATGATCTGTGGAAATTATCTTCTTTCTCTAAATTCTCACTATTTTTCTCGACTTAGACGCAATCATCAATCATTTTTTATCATACAAAGTTCAATTACTTTTCCCAGGCTACTTATCAGTCCTTCTGATTCGCTCAAACTCCCGAGGTTCCGAACTTCCGAACTTCCATGATATCAACGCACTAACCATCTCTTCCTGGCTTTAATCGAGCCAATTACCTGTGTATTCACGCTTCTAAGTGTCGGTGGGCACCTTGGACAACTCCATCTAGCTCTTGTATAAAAACAGCCTCGACTCGCCCTCACTCATCTGGCAGGCCTCCGGAAATTCCTCCCTGTACGAAGCGCTGAACAAGCTCAAGTTCCTACCATGGGTGGCCAGACTCAGATTGAGAGCCAACAGACTCTTTTCGAGTTACAAGCCACGCAGGAGCAGCTGCATGAGAGCACTCCCTATAGACAGAATCCCCAAATTTCCCATCCTCAAGAGCTCAAGCCGGTTGATAGAGGACGAGATGCCTGGGTTGTGCTCATCGCAGGCTTTGCTTTTGAAGCCCTCTTTTGGGGTGGGTTAGATTATGCTTCAATATTCGACGAAATCTTCTCTAACTAACATAGCTAACAAACCACAGGGTTCCCAATGTGCTACGGGGTGTTTCAGAATTATTACACCACTAAAGTCCCAGAATTTCAAAGCGACAAAGACAAAGTCGCTCTCATTGGTGCTCTAGCTCAGGGCCTCTACTACTTGGGCGCGCCCCTGTCCGCGATTGCAACGAAGAGATTCCCAAAATATCAACGACTGCAGATTTGGCTTGGGTGGCCCATGTGCGTGCTAGGTCTTCTTGCCGCATCCTTCACGAATTCTGTAGATGGACTCCTTCTCACCCAGGGCTTCCTCTATGGCTTTGGGTTCGTGACGCTTACTTATCCCATTATCGCCATGCTTAACGAATGGTGGATTTCAAAGAAGGGCATGGCGTTCGGCCTCATATCCGCATCTTCAGGAGCCACGGGGGCTGTCATGCCATTCATTATTGAGGCGCTTCTTGAAAGATACGGCCACAAAACGACATTACGGGCCTGCGCAGTTGCGATGGTCATCTTGACGGGCCCGTTAATTCCCCTCTTCAAGGGTCGGCTGCCCGCATCTGAACAGGCCAGCTTAGCAAAAATGGACTGGAGCTTCTTTTCAAAACCGCTGTTTTGGGTATATGGATCCGCCATTTTGATCCAGGGGTTCGGCTTCTTCTTTCCAGTGGTTTTTCTGCCTTCCTATGCCTCAGCAATCGGTATCTCGTCACTGAATGGTGCGCTGCTCCTGGCGGTCATGTCTATTTCCCAAGTTTTGGGCCAATTCTTTTTTGGGTATCTGTCGGACAAATCGATCTCTGTTACCCTTTTGTCTATGGTAGCGTGCATCGCTGCGGCCGCAGCCACGTTCGCCCTCTGGGGGCTGGGCAAATCAATGGCAATGTTGGTGCCATTCGCTATTGTGTATGGCTTCTTCGCATTCGGGTTTGGAACATTGCGTGTTGCCATGGGGCGGGCTGTCAGTGACGACCCATCAACAGTCTTTGCCACATATGCCATTTTCGTATTCTTGCAAGGCATTGGCAACGTCATGGTTGGCCCACTAAGCGCGGCATTGATGTCGAAGCCGGTGGTTCGCGGAGCATATTCGGCTGGCCAGTACGATGGCATTGTGTTTCTGACTGGGGCGTCTTCCGCTCTAGCTGCCATGATAATCATTGTATGGTCTTCATATCAGCACTTGATGAGAAAATCATGACGGGGGCATGTTTGTTGTTGTGGGACTGCGTTTTCATAATGGTATAAGCATACGCCTGATTTCTATATGTATTGATAGCCTCCTTTGGCAACAACAAAAATTACTTGTTAAACCATACAGATTCACCACCCCAAGAGAGGCCTGCGTTCTCGAGACTGAGACCTCCCGTTTCCGTGAAGCCTGTGCAGGATAAGCATCCAAAACAAGGCTTTTTGTACCAGGGCCATGAAAGCGTAGTTGATCGGAATCCATCCCACTCGCTGATACCACAAAATGAGAACACCCAATCTCGGCTGTCCTTTAAAATCATCCCAGGGAAAGGCCAGTCTTCCGACCCATCCCACCGCTTCGATGGAGAAGATTGTACCTTGAATTCCCAACCCCTTGAAACTCAGCGAACCGCGGCGCCTGCGGGAATGTATCAAGTGCATCTGGGTTATCAGTGATGCCAAGCAGAGTACTGAGGTAAGAGGAAATAAATAGCTTTGGTGGATTAGTACCGCCCATGAGACTATCCACCCTTCGTAAGGTGCATCCCCGGGACCACCAGGACTGGGGGTGGCACGCTGAAGGAATAGCGGGACAATGGCGAACAGCAGATACAAAATAAAAATGGTCGGACAGATGGCTAACTTCAGTCCTCGGAGGTTATCATTAGAAGGGAATCTGACGCTTGATACGAAGCTTTAATATGCCTGTCAGCAATGGAACGGAGCTGTCTGTCAGAAATAGGGGTGTTTCCACTAACATCAGCGACCACAAGAAGAAAACGCCCGCAAACTGGACCAAGTTGATCTGGTCTCCTCTAGAATGAGGATCGCCTACGAGTAGGCCTCCAAGGTCATTAATCGTGAGGAAAGTGGCGAAAGCAAATTGCTCCGTTGCGTTGATGAGATTAAATAGAACGTAGGTGAGAGACACGCCTGAACTCTCTCTTTTACGTCTGAGCCGACGGACCTGGGGTATAAATGAGCCCCAGTTCAAGACGAGAAGGACTCTATACGCATGAAAAACAGTCAGCGGTTATAAAGCAAAGCCCAGGGAGGGTATGCACAGCCATTGGCAGGTAAGTACATTCTCGCCCAGTTCGGTACCGTTCTGTGGATCATGATGTCGCCAACGATATGGGTCAGATAGCAATTTGTAGATTTTTGTCGGGAAAGAAATCAAAGAAAATCAAGACGGTTTGTCTGGTGAGAAGAGGCCAATTTATTGTTCGGTGTTTCCGAGTCTTTGAAGATGCAGAACGACCGCATGACCCACCAAATGAAGCAAGGCGGAATGTCTCCATCACACGCTACCACCATGTGCATCCCACGGCCGTGCGACACCCATTTTTAGTTGAATGCTACTGTCCGGTGATGGGTTTTATCCTCAGAAGTGAGACACGCATGTGAGAAATATGCTATTGTGACTTGTGCCATTCAGCAACAGGTAAATCCACGAAGTGGAAAACGCCTTTCTCTCAATTATTAATCAGCGTTCATGATAACTAACCGCTATAATCAAAACAATTCAAAAAAAAAACCCAAGGCCGTCCGGCCAAATGTAAATCTATCCAAAAATCTGTGTTATACAATTCGTTGATACAGCTCACAATCTCTTCTCACCATTAACCATCTCAAACTCCCTGTCAGACTTCTTGGCCAGCTCCTTCTCGACCCAAGCATCAATAGTTGCAACAGCATCCCGAGGGCTATCCAAATGAAGCTGGAAGAATCCCTGTAATAGAGATGGCGTGAAGACATTGTTTGGTATTTTACTTGCAAAGATGGCGGCAAGCTTTCGAATTTCTTCCGGGGTAAACACAGATGCGCAGCCAAGGTCGTGGGAGAACATGCGAACAAACATCTCCGCCGCAGATTTCTGGCTGATGTTTCCCAAGAGAACTTTCATGTCAACGCGACCCGGTCGAACCAACGCGCTGTCGAGTTGCTCGGGCCGGTTGGTTGTCAAGATGACGATCCGCCCCTCTTGTGAGCCAACCCCATCCAAAACATTCAACACTCCAGATAGTGTGCAGCTAGTAGTATTGGTGTTGCCGTTGGGGTTGTTGTTTTTATTGTTGTTTTCTGTCTTGGTTCGTTCCAACCATACTGCGTCAATATCTTCAAGCAGGACGACACATCGAGGGGGGATTTCGAGAAACATCTGTTCCAGATCGGCATCGGTGGCGACGCTAGGAATCTTGACTTCGTACAAATCGAGCCCAAACTCACCAGCGATAGCCACTGATAATGATGATTTGCCCGTTCCAGGAGGCCCGTAGAAGAGATAGCCTCGTCGATACGGCATGCTCCGGCTTTGATACAACATTTGGGTCTTGGGATCAAGATACTTGCGAATATCAGAGAGAAGTTCCTGCTTCACTCCATTGTCAAAATGGACAGTGTCAAGGTGCCGGATTGGTGTGCGGGCCTTGGGCTTCCAGGCAAGCCCGTACCGATCCCGCGCGTAGATGACAACAAAGAACTGGGTTTGCCTGTCGGAGAAATCACGACACGTTTCAATGAACTTTTTCACGGGCTCAATCGACCAGCTCAGGCAGCTCACGGTGAGTTCTTCGCCCCCGACGCCATCATAGCTCGGGTCGGAAGAAGACGACACGGCGTAGTGATCGACCGCGCGTGTAACAATAAAGAAATTCCCATTGTGCCAAATCCATCTCGCATCCCAATGAGGAGAGTAATTTACCGAGTGTCGCGATTTCTTGAGTGCCGCGGCTCGGTCGCTGCCTGTGTGGCCAAGGCGGGTGCGACCGGTGAAAGATCGGTAATCTCGGGATCGGTTGAAGAGAACCCATTTGACGACGCTGCGGTTGAGGGGATCGCCAGCTGGAATTGTGACAGACGCCAGAAAAAATCTGCGGACCCAGTCGTAGGTCTCGTTCCAGACGCGCTTCAGGAGCCTCCAGGCGGCGGGCGCGGTGCCGGCGATGGCAATGAGAGATCCGATCTGGGTGATGTCCAGCTCCGACCATCGGTGAATGACGTCTCTCATGATGCCGACGCCATACTCTTGGAAGGGGAGATTGGCTGCGCCGCCCGCATGGAAATAAAGCGCCATGCCCCTTGATTGAGAAGAATCCCAATAGAGGACTTTTTTTTAATTATAATTTTTCAATAACACGATGATAGTGAAGTGATTCCCCTAATGCCTCATGGGGAAGCGACGGGGGTCACTGGAGACAGATGCAGAGGGAGGGAGGGAACAACAAGGGGTGGGAGAAAACGACAAAATAGAATCGAAATTGACCAATTACAATTGAAAAGAGGGACAAGAAAGGCAATGGGAAGGAGAGGACATGGCTGATCGAACCACACAGCCGGCCACTACTTGTTACCAAGCAAAACGAAGAGGACAGCGAAGAAAAAGGGAGAAGATTTTTCAGCAGCCTCTCCTGACTGCGCCACAGTTCAAGCCACAGCTACCCTAAACGCAAATGCATCAGTGGAATGATCCATCAGCCAACGTATTCCGACTGATCTTTTCAATTGAAAGTCAAAATATACTGAAGAGGTGATTCTCTGTAAGTTGCGTGCGAATTCTCGCAAGTTTCAAATCCAAGAGCATAGGTAATGCATGAATGTCCATCACCCAACTATGCAGGTAGGGTAGTTATCATTCACGCATGCAGTAACTCCACAGAGTATCCCATCCATTGAACAACATAATTTATCAGCACGTATGTAAGGAACAATAGACCAATTTCCAGAGCAACAGATTGACGGGCCTTGAGAGCAAGAAACTTACACAATCAAGGACACCGCATGTCCATCTCCATCGTACTGAACGCCTGAATGTCCTGAGCCCCATCTCATCTTGGCACCAAAGCGCTGGCGTGTTTCACCTTACCGTGACTAAGCATACGAACCATTCCTTAAGTGGGAGACTCCCCACGTGATATTGTTTTGTCATGGAGGAATAAGCAGCGCCAGATAAGACGCGGGAGACCAAGCCTAAATTCTAAGCAGTGGGTCAGCCGTTGAAGTTTTTCTCGGCACTGCCATTTCTCTTTGCCTTCCCTGTTTTTTACCGATGTTGCATTGATCAATGCGATCCCCTCTATACCAGGGTTCCTGGTTGTGCCGGCAGCCGACTGTGCTTGATTAATCCTTAGAAATCTGCAGCAACGATGTACGAACCATATTTGCTACCCGTGCGGTCTTGGCGCGGAAAACACGACGAACGCGGTGAATGACGGATGTTTATGATTGACCCCATATTACCTACTAAGCTGAGAGGGCGAAACCTAGAGTATCGCGCCGTCCCCAGGTTTTGCTGTAGCTAGCTCTCCTACCTAGGTAGCTTAGCTTCCTCCCACCAAGCCCGCCGCGAGCTAAGCACACATCTTGTCAGGGAGTTGGAGGGAGCGGGAGGTTAGAAGCCGAACATGGTGTCGGCATGTGCCCTCGCTATGGGCTCGGGTGCGTGGAAGTTGATTATCCCGCACGTCGCTATGCATGTGGTGCGTCCCTGTGAGATTGAACGGAGAACAAATCCTTGCCCTTGCCCGCAGCAAGACTCGGTAGATCTCTTCGGTTAAGATTTGGAATGGATGGCGTAGTGTGATTCTAGGACCCCGTTGTTGTCGCACACCATTTCAATTGCTCAGTGAGAAAATGGCCATAGTAGAGACGGCATATTTGATACCGGTTTATCTCACGGGGTGGCCGTCCTGGCCATAATCTGCTGACCGCGGCGAATCATCTGGCCAAACGTCCGTTACTAACCTGAAAACTGGCTGTATATTTTTGAAGTGCCTATCTAATACGAGGAGGCTGGGAGGGTCAATGCTACTACGGCATGCTTGAGTTATCTGCGGTGGGTGACACTCTGCAGTGGTACCCATAAAGAGTGGATTTAGTAATTCATGACGGCATCAACTATTATTTGGTCAGCACCACATGGTAGCTTACCAAATATGGAGATGGCAATCAACACCAAAATCAAGCTGCGAAGTAAGGTTAGAAACTTCTTGAGAGACTAAGAGAAGCCGTTACGCTAGGACAAAGGGGCTCTTCTTCAAATCTATTTAAGATCAGTCGCGGTCGCAACATTCCGCCGTTTTTGGATCACCACTGCCGACATCTTCAAACAGACTCCTAGATCTCATCTATACACATTCTCCTAGATCCGATCTCACTTGTCTACTTGTGCGTCCGCACCTTCTTCACCCTCAGTCAAGATGAAGTTCTTCAACGCTATTCTCGCCGGCCTTGCTGCCACTGTTGCTGCCCAGCACGCCGACAGTATGACCATCCCAACCCAACCCTAATTTTCCTTCAAAGGCTGACATTGCCATGTCTACACAGAGTACAACTATGAGAGACTTGTGAAGAATGACACTCTCCTGCTTATCGTTGATATCCAGGAGGGTCTCTACCAGCTCACCCGCGACTTTGATCCCACCCTCTACAAGCAGCAGGCTCTTGCCCACGCCGCCCTTGGCAAGGCCTTTGACCTGCCTGTTGTTATGACCACCTCTGCCGATACCGGTAAGTTAGGCACCGCAACTGTAATTGATAATTAATTGCTAATATCTCTGCTTTATAGGACCCAACGGTCCCCTCATGAAGGAAATGATCAACATGTACCCCAACGCCCCCCTCGTCCAGCGCCAGGGCGAGGTTGATGCCTGGGACAACGAGGAGTTCCGCAACGTTGTCCGCAGCTACGGCAAGTCCCAGATCGTCCTTGCTGGTATCACCACCGACGTCTGCACCACCTTCCTCGCTCTCTCTCTCCGCGCTGAGGGATACTCCGTCTGGGCCAACGCCGAAGCCTCCGGTACCAACTCTGCTCTTGTCCGTGACATCTCCAACGACCGCATGGCCCGTGCTGGTGTCCAGATTGTCAGTCTGTTCTCCATCGTCTGTGACCTCATGCGCGACTGGCGCTCCGTCCCTGGTGCCAAGGAGATGATCCCCTGGCTTGACACCTACTACCCTGTCTGGGGTACTCTTGCTCGTGCTCATGCTGCTGCCGTCTCCAACGGTACCATCCTCCCCGGCGAGGACACCCTCATCTAAGTTTCGCTTCGGCTTAATCGTGAGGGCTTAGTGTGCCGTCTTGGCTTTGGTGAACACACTTGAACATCATACGGCTGGAGGGAAATATTCTACGCGGAAAATTGGGATAGAAAAGATAGTAGGTAGTTAGATAGATTTCATATAAATATATATGATTATGCTACACAAGCTATAAAGTGTCTCTGCTTTGAGCACTTGGAAGGACAATAATGTGTATATGACTTCTTACATGTAGCCTATCAAATTGAATGTAGGGTTTTTAAGAAACTTGAATAGATTGCGGGCAGGCTGAAGATTGTCAGAAGTCAAGTTAGGAAGAGCCCGCAAGGCAGTTGTATTTTCGCTCTGCGAACTCATATGAGACACGTCTTAAGAATGGGCGAGATCTTCTTCTCTTTGTTGTGAGTTTGAGCTGGATTTAAGAGCGAACCGAACAAAACAGAGACAAATTGTATTCTCCTTGACACGAGGTTTCTATGATGTATTTAGCATACCTCATGAAAATAACTCGATCCAGCAAAGAAGGCAAAAAGGAAAGGTCGACGTGGGCCTGATTCGAACAGACGCTCCCGAAGGAACAAGATTTCTAGTCTTGCGCATTAGACCACTCTGCCACCACGCCTTGCTTATATTACTAAGCCATCAATTTAACATTATAACCCCTTCGCCATGAGCAATCAGTCTTCCCCAAACAATCCAAGGGAAATCTTATTTCTTCAAACCTTTTATTTTCATCTTGAAAATGTTTTTACACCAATATATCGACGTCTAGAGCTTTCGCCATGTTCGATTCTATTATTAGGGATAACACAAACACGTAAGCAAATCACCTGGGCACTCACCCAGTGCCCCAACCAACGGAACGATCCTATTGCACCAACAGCGACCATCATGCATCCTGCATGAAAGAAAGCGGGACAATGGAACAGGCACAGGTCAAATCAACCGCGCTCTTAACGCTACCTCCTGAGATCCAAACGAAAATCTTCTCCAATCTTACTGTAACGTTTGGCACCTCAAACCTCCAAGGAGTTTTGAGAACCTGCAAGCAGCTATACGAGGTCGCGCTGCCCTTATCCGTGAGCATCTTCCGAAACACGGTCCGGCACCCGAGGGGTCAAGGGCCATGCTCCCGGGCGCGCAACGCACAATTCTTGCGATATATTCTTGTTTCCAAGCCCTGGCTTGCTACGCATGTCAAAACCGTAATTTTGGGCCGAATTTCAGAACATGGAGAGGACACAGACAGCGAAAATCTGTCGGAAGACGTCACGGAATCGGAACTTTCCGTTTATCAGCGACATATCAGATTTATCTTGGGCCAATTGCCCTCCGAGTCTAACAATCGGTGGTGTTGTCGATGGGTAGAAGACCTCAGAAAAGGCACTTCGTCTGACGCTCAGGCTGCCTTGATGTTGCTTACCTGCCCTAATATCCAAACACTACTCTTCGAGAAACCCTCAACTTCATACCACTTCATCCGTTTATTGCAATTGGTCCACAATCTTTGGGATATCCATGGATCAATCTACTCCCCTGGCTCTGACTGGACTGCTTCTCCCAGGATGGTCATTCCACTCTCGAATGTCCAAGATGTTTTCCATGAGACAATCGACTGGAAGGGCGGTTACACAACCTTCTCTGTTGAAGGATCATCAATATTCAGATTCCCTCAAATAAGGTCATACGAATGCATTTTGGCATATGGACACCAGGCGGCTGCTGATAACTTTGGAGCTCTACCGTCTAGGTCTTCCTCTATTGAGGAGATAACGCTGCGGAGTTGCCATTCTTCAGCAGAAATGCTCAAGAGCATGCTAGGTGCCTGCAAAGCCCTCAAGAAACTTGAAATTTCTCACTTTCAGATTCATTCCGAGGACATTCCTGTCAAGTTTATGATGCCACGGGATATTCTTGATGCTATTCTGCCTCATGCCGACACGCTTCAACATCTCTATCTCAATTTAGAAGAAGAGTTTGACAAACAGTGGAATTGGAAAGCCTGTCCGGAGAGGTTGTATATGGGAACAGGACTTCGTCAGATGCATAAGCTGAAAAGGCTTACGCTGGGTATGCAAGCTCTTACTGCAATGCTTCCGTCTCAACCAGAAAGCCGCAGTGATGATACCTTTGCTTGTCCAATGCCACTGGAGATCGAAGGAGCGGCACGAATTATTGATTGTCTTCCCGAGGGTCTGGAGTATCTCAAAATCTCCGAATGTGGAGTCATGATCCTGGAACAGGTGGCTGAGTTGCTCAATGTTGTCGAACAGGGACATCACTTCAAAAGGCTCACTTACGTTGGTTTGCTATTTAGTGGTTGGCTGATGCAGGAGGCTGATGACCTGAACGCCTTCGAAGCACTGCGCTGCAATGCCACCAAGGTACGGCTGGACATGGGCATCCAGAGCCATAATGCGTTCTATCACGATTTGGGCGAAGGCATCCCTGAAGTGCTCAAGACAACCCGCTTTTTGCATGAAGGAGATGCCGAAGAGCTTGCGGATAGGGATGGATACCGCAACACGATGTCCCGAATTTACGCCCCGCATTGCCGACAGTTTAATCTGAGATCACGAGGTGCCTCTGACTATAAGGCTGTGTGGTGTACTTGGAGAGATGACCCTGATTCGTTTGTCGAGTAAACGATGAAATCACCATACCGTCTTTATACTTCAGGATGATCTTGAAACACCCTCTATTCTGTTGCTTCGAGTTTTGGGTATTCGCTGGGTTAGCTCCTAAATCAACTTCCGCTTACGGATGTAATCCTTTAGAATTGAAACTTTTTCTTTTTTAAAAAAATCTCTAACTTTAGTTAGAGATTTCGTATTTAAATAATAAGTCATCATACCTAGGTAAGGTATGGTAGCATAGTAGAATTGAAGACAAGTACACTACACTTAAGGCAGCATGGGAAGGAGGCTACGACCCCCCCCAAATTGCTTCTTTCAATATTTGAAAGGGTCAAATCCGAACCTAAAAAAATTGAATTCTACGAGGCGATATTAAACCATTCTACACGAGTAAGGTAGATATCATCTCTAACTTTAGTCTAGGGCAAGAACTTTTCGCATCACCAAGCTTAGTTTCTCTGTAGCCCATTTTTCGTCGCCTTCTGCTTTGCCATGTCTCCAAGCGACGAAGTTGTCGGGCCGAACAAGTACCGCACCTGACGACTCTACTCCTCTAATTCGAGCCCAGTCGCCGTATAAATCCTCATATTCCTGGCCATAGCCAATTGAAATGGTGCGGATCGATACATTTAACTCGGCAGAGAGCTTGGATGCTGCCTCTTTCCAAACACCACCTCCGATACCCGTGAAAAGCGCGAATTTGCCCTTGCCCGCCAAGTCAATGGTAGATATTTCGTTCTCAGGGATGGCCTTGTTCAACCATACATGTGGAAGCCTCCAACCAGGGATGGTGGTACGGGTGTGAAACCGTAGGGGATCTGGGTTCTCTTCAAGCGCAGGCTTCCCAGGAGCACTATCGCTGGTGTCAGCGCAAATTGCTGGACTATCGCTGTAATCCTGGTTGAACTCAATCCCTAGTCCGTTCAATTCAGTCTCTGCACAGGCATCTGCGGCACCTTGGAATTCAGTACGGAGCTGCTCGGCTGTCTCGGTGTTGGCGCTGAGTAGCGAAAGAGCTTCGAGTCGTTCGGCAACGGAGGGAGAAATTATTCCCAAGATATTGAAGATAGGCACGTGACGCCGGAGTGCTTCATTAGTGCTAGAAGGAAATAGCGAAGTCAGCTTGAGTTGTAAAATCACGGGAAGCGCTGCTCACTGGGTTACCATGTGCTTTGCGACAGGTTGCCTTTCGAGCGAATAGCTATCAAGAAGACGTGGGCTTGCTTTATCTATAGTGAAAATTTAGCAAATTATCTCCATGCCATCTTTATCCTAGGAAATATCATCTTACTTTGCAGGACATATGCTACTTTCCAAGCAAGGTTGTAAGAATCCTGAACGCTCGTGTTTGAGCCCAACCCCATGGCAGGGGGGTGGCGGTGAACGGCATCCCCAAGGCAGAATCTGAAGATGAATTAACATCGCATCATAATTCGAGGGAAGGTTTAGGATTGTTTGAGAAGCGTACACTCTACCAACCGAGAAATGAGCTGCGTATGCCTCATTGATACGCCACCGACTCATATGGGTAATATCCACGGGTGTACCGTCGCCAATTACCTGCTGGATTTCTTCCAAATATTGCTCTTTAGACAGAATTTCTTCTCTGGCACCCGGAGTTGGAAGGAAAGAGAAAACCCATTCATCCCATTGTTTAACCCTGCGCACGATGCATACCATGTTGAAATCGGCGTGGTCACGATGGGGCTGAAACACCCAGCTCAGCACGGCTGGCCTGCTCTTCATCAAATGAGAAAGATCCGCTTTGAGAAACACGTTGACGGCCCATTGAGTCGCCGGAAATCCTTCCATTGGCACCTGGAGGTGTCTCATGACCCGAGATCCGGCACCGTCGGCGCCAAAAACATATTTTGCCGAGACGGAAAATATTTGCTGTGTGACCTTGTCGAAAAGGTCCACAGTCACCCTTGAGTCTCCCTGTTCCATCGTTCGGAACTCGGTGTCCCAGCGGACCTGAAATCCATTCAAAGTGGCATAACGAACGAGCTCGGGTTCTAGCCTGGTTTGTGGCAGGTCCATATGCTCACAAGGGCTGGCAATTTTATACTCCCCCTGAAAGAAAGCATCAGTCACATGCGTGCTTCAAAAATGCTCTAGTTGGACTTACTGTTCTCTGAGGTGTTGACTGGAGGGTGTACCTGCGAGCTAGTTCTCGGCCGGCCATGGATAGACACCATCGCAAGAGGTGATCAGTTTCGTCGATAGGGGTAGAAATATTCCGTAAGATATCCTCTAGCCCGATATCACGGAAACATTCTAACCAAAAAAGGATGAGAAAACTCGAAATGTGTCTCCTAGCTGGCAGTTACTCACCAAATGTGGCCATATTCGTGATATGCGCACGTGGCGTCTCAGCGCTTGTGCTGTCTCTACTCACCAGAATGCCTTTTACGCCTGGTGCGTAATGTCAGAACAGCGATCATTCTAAAACGCAGGGAAAAAGTTACCATAGCTTGCGAGAAAGCATGCCAGACTGGCACCAGCTGGGCCGGCTCCAATAATGAGAACATCTGTCTCAATGGGCTTGCCATGAGGTTGTTCGGCGGTTTGGTTTGACATATTTATACAAGGTTATGGAAGACGGTATATCTGTGTGATGGTTGTCAAAAAGGCTAGGAATCATTGGCAGCCTTCTGTGAACTTTTCAACGGTCTTATAACTCTTGAATTCGTGGTTCCTCTTCCTCATGCTAGTCGGCAATATTACTTAACATACAGATTTGCTTATTCAAATTCGGCCATGCGAGTCAGATGATGCTCTGCAGCTCTCATTATTGTCTGATTACCAATTGATAATAAACATAATTTCCCTCATCAGCAATGGCCCATCGTCTTTTCAAGGCAATCCTACGCAAAAGTCTAGTGTGCGCAGCTCTCGATTTCATGACTAGCTCTTGATTGCGGCTTGGCGTTGTAACCCTATTGTCAGGGGACCAGAGCCGCGCGGGCATCATTCTCACTCTAGAATACATGTAATATGTTGTATCCCTCCATAATAATTCTGATGCAGTGGTACCAATAGACCATGCATGGACACGCGAAATAGACAACCTCGGACATGCGTTTGAGGCGAAGTCCGAACACAACCCTGCATCAAGCCTGTGGAGCTAACCGCGCGGGATAGATAATCATGCTTACCAACTACCATAAGCTCAAATCCAAGGGATACGAATAAGGAACCTCTGAAAGGAAGGGGAGGGCCATTCTGAAGTTTAGTCCTAGGATTACGTACCTAAGATTAATACTTATAAAAGCAATCTCTTTGATCTTAAAATTTACATGGGTAGGTATCGATAACCTCGGAATTCCATGGCAGTTTATTTACAATACACCTCACAAATATATGGCAGCCTACGCTCTGATGCAACCAATTATTATCTATCAGAGTCTAATACCCACAACACTATGGCTGGCGGCAACGGATACGTAACCTGACCTATGCTCTCGGCAAACAGAATCCACTCCCCCCAGACCAATTTTGGATCATGTTGATCCATCCATTCGCTCAGCGGACCTATTTAAATTACGCTAGCCCTAGTTTCAACAATGGAATACTTTTGCATTATATCTGATACAACTTTGTATCTTTCCTTTTCCATCGAGATCTGCAATCTTGTATAGCGTCACATCTGACTTGTAGGTGCGCGTGCTCGGAGAGAAAAACTTCATCTATAAATCTAAAGATTCTAGGCATGGTGTTGCTCTGTCATGGCAAATGAGACCGTCAGGGAGGAACGGGTGTCATGTAGATTATAACTTCCAGGAGCAAGCTTTATCTAATTGCGATCACGATCAATGTCGGTCTCCTTTCGGATATTGCACATCCCTAGCAGCTCTTGTATCAGCCGCTCATACTCCTCGTTTTCCTTGTTTCTAAGAGCTCTCTGCTGTGCAATCCTGTAAATAGGATTAATGTCAAATCACCCGGATTTCTAATGGAGTAGATGGCCTTTTATTTCACGACTTACATATTCGAGCGCAGGTTATCGTGAGTCCAGGCCTCTGGAGCCTCCGATTCCTTATATTCCCTCCTAAGTTCATCTTTAGATTTTGGTACAACTTTGTACCATTCATTCAGATCTAGAAATAATATTGACTTAGGCCATCGTATGTGAGAGAGAAATATGAATTGCGAACTTACCGGGGTTTGCCGCCTCCTTCTTTTCTGCCTGTGGGACGTCTCCCACCACAATGGAAATCACAGGATTTTGATTCTTGGCTTGTTGATAGTCATGGTAATCGCGTCCGCGTCCAAGCTTGAGGAAATAGTAGGACTCTTTTGTTTCAGCATGCGTAACTGGGGAGTATTCCCCTGGGTCTGGTGTAACAATGTGAAATAATCTGCCTCGCATAGTCACAGTTATGAATGATGTTACCCTGAAGTCCTTCCGTTGGAATGATACCTAGACGTCACAAAAAAGATAATAAAGCTTACCGATCAGAATCCTCCTCATCTTGCTCTTCTGCCCTAGTAGAAGGAGAAGCCTGATTCACAGCTACGAGAGTATAAAATTAGTATGTGAATAACATAATGTAGATAGGATTAGCCCATACCTGGCATACTCTCATTACTTGCAGCGGCAAAATGCGGGTTATAGATAATGCTGGGCTCTTTGTCGAGTATTGCTTGGATGCTGGAAAGCTCTCCGGATTCTGCTTCTATAAAGCCCACACTTGCGAATGGGCTTGGTATGGTGACAAGATACCTCATCTTGTCTTTGTTTGTCCCGGGTGTGAAGGTATGATGTAGTGAAACGGTTGAAGTTTGAACTTAGAATGTGCGAGTTTTGAGGCTAGAATGTGAATACGTAGACTTCTTCCAAATGCCTGCCCTGTTTAATACTGCACAGATGCGGGGTATCTTACTGCTGAGTCATTGAGTGTTTCAGCCCGAATAAGCACTAATAGTTTGGGCAGCCAAGATTTTGCTCCTTTGAGAAACCAACTGATGACTTTACTGGGCCCTCAGACCATTGTGTCTTCCACCGCCATTTTTGTGCACGCAATACGGCGATCCTTTGATGGGCAGGCTCACTTAGGCAGACTATATAGAGTGTGATTCTAGACTGGCTGCAATGTCTATCGTGACTGTAGGTCGCGGGCAACTCATGCGGTCGAAAGCAATAGTTCGTAACACCAGCTTTCTAAACATACACAAAACCCTCCGATAAAGAGCAGTGGTCAGCGACGATGAGGCTCAAGAATATATGTGAGTAAGAAAGAGAACCGAGTGATGTCGAATAGGATCATTACCTTGTAAGTGTTACAGGCTGCGCCTACAGGAAGCTCCGCTAGGGATACGTGGTCTCACAGGAAAGATCCCGGTCACCTAAGGATTTTTAAACCCTTAAACCTTGTAAAGAAGAAACCCTATAAAAGCAGCTAGAAAGCCGCGTCCTCTTAAAGAAACTTCTCCTTCTTTCTGTGTCTAGAGATAGTTCTACTTTATGGACTCCCTGGTTGAATAGGCGCGGAGAGCATCCTTTCACAGTACGTCTAAAAATAATGGCGAATTGGTAAGGATCGCATTGTGTGTTATGGTGAGGCATAGGATTTCCTTACCTTAGTCTAAATATAAATTGGATATATGAATAGTAATAGTCGAATACCTCAGATTAGGAATATATATAACGAAGGAAAAGGGGCTAGCTTTAAGGTGATCGGAAAATCACTTGATGTGAAATTCTTCCTGTTTGAAAACAACTACTCATATACTCTATTTAATACTTTTGTTGTCACTCAATATGATTGATCTCTCTTTGGCTTAGAGAATGACAATATATCTGGCAGTTTTCATGGCTCGGAACAAATAAAACACAGGGCTTTTTCAACATATGCCGTTGTTCACACAAATCAGGAGAGACCGGATGGACATGATTCCCTAATCTTGTCTATTCATTTGTGTTCATTCATCAACTAAAAAACCTATAGCTTATTACCCATGTTTACGTGAACGGCCTTGACTTGCGTGTATGCCTCCAACCCGGCCTCTCCAAGCTCCCGACCAATGCCACTCTGCTTCACACCGCCGAACGGTACACGGGGATCGCAGTCCTGGCTACTGTTGACCCAGACCATGCCGGACTGAATCTCCGAGGCCACTCGGTGGGCTCTCTCCAAATCCTTGGTGAAGACTGCCGCACCCAGGCCGTAGACGGTGTCGTTGGCGACCTTGATGGCCTCCTCCTCCTCCTCGAAGCGGCGGATTACAACAACGGGACCGAAGATCTCCTCGCGCCAGATCCTCGCATCATCCTTGACGTCGGTAAAGACAGTAGGCTCAATGTAGTATCCCGAGCCGTCGCCAACGGTGGCCTTGTTTCCTCCGACGGCAACCTTGCCCTCTGATCGGCCAATGTCCAGGTAGGACAGGACCCGGTCGTACTGCTGCTTGGAGACCTGAGGTCCCTGGTAGGTTGCCTCGTCCCACTGGTGGCCGACCTTGCTGGTCTTCTTGACCTCGTCGACGAAGGCGGCGACGAACTTGTCGTAGATGCCTGACTGGACGAGGATGCGGGAGGTGGCGGTGCAGATCTGGCCCTGGTTGGACATGATTCCCAGGTGCGACCACTTGATGGCCTGCTCGAAGTCGGTGTCGTTGAAGACGAGGAGGGGAGACTTGCCGCCGGTCTCGAGGGTGATATTCTTGAGGGTCTTGGCCGCTGCGCCCATGATGTGGGTGGCCGTAGCGGTGGAGCCGGTGAAGGCGATCTTGTCAACGAGAGGGTGGTTCACCAGCGCTGATCCCGCGTCCTTGCCGAGACCGTTGATGAAGTTGACGACTCCGGGAGGGAAGCCGGCCTCGGCAATCAGGCTACCAAGAACCAAGATACTGAGAGGCGTCTGTTCGGCCGACTTGAGGACGACCGTGTTACCGCATGCGAGCGCGGGGCCGAGCTTCCACGTAGCCATGGATAGAGGGTAGTTCCAGGGGATGATCTGGCCGACGACACCGATGGGCTGGCGGATTGTGTAGGCGAACTTGTTGGGGACGGAGATGGTCTGGCCAAAGACCTTGTCACTCCAGCCGCTATAGTAGCGGATGACGCCGACGGCCTCGACGAGGTCGGTGTTGAGGGCCTCGTTGTATGACTTTCCGTTATCCCATGCGTCGATGGTGGCGAAGAGCTCTTTCTTGGACTCGATCAGATCTGCGAGCTTGGCCATGAGAATGCCACGGTCGGTGGCGGCCAGGCCTTTCCAGGCCGGGTTGTGGAATGCATCGTGTGCGGCCTTGACGGCCTTGTCAACATCCTCTGCACTGGCGGCGTGGACCGTGGTGATTTCCTTCTCGGTGCTGGGAATACAGTGAGGATGAGATCCAGAAAGTATGTGGAATGAGGTCAAGCTTACGCAGGATCGACGGTAGAGAGAGTACCTCCGGTAGAGGGCACAAATTCGTTGTTGATGAACAGACCCCTGGGCTGAGACCAGGACTGGCCATTTGGGGCTGTGAGCTGGACAAAGAGATCGTCTGCCATTTTGAAATCCGCTAGCGATGGTATTTTGATGCTGGAAAGAAGAAAACAAGAAGAAAGATGAGAGGAAGGAAAAGGCGCAGTACGAGAGGGCTTATGCAGTGTCTGTCTCAGATGGGTGAGACAAGAGGACTGCCAAACTTTTTGAACCCTTCGATCCCGACCGAGCGATACCGGCTACTGCTAGATGTACTCGCGTGTGCCAGCCGGTTCTACAGCTTGCTATGCGGGGGGATTATGACTTTGGGATGCTCAATCTGGATCGACTTCTGCTAGCTGAAGTTCGTCTTGCCCCTCGTCTTGCCCCTCATTGTCACATGGCAATTTCTCCACTGAAATGTGCCAGTTAGGAAATAATACCCCCTGGATTGGAGCCGTGAGTTTTTAAACACTGGCAATTGATAACGAGCTTCTGTCATTTCTAATCGTATCAGGTCCATTAGCAGCGGGCCTGATTCATGGACCCTGGACCCGTTTTGCTCGGCTTGGCCTGCCTGTTGTGAAGCTCGAGAGATTATGACTACGACTTTGAGCAGTTCAGAGCGACTAGGAACCTCTTTGGTCAATTCTTGACGGATTTGGTCAATCATTGATGGCAGCTTATTCAATAAGGCCACAGCCTGACGTCAATTCGTGTCTCAGTATTCTAATCAACGCTATTTTGGGGTGTTTCACAGGTTGGAGAGGCCCAGGCTCTTGGCCTCAGACTCAATCGCCCTCGGGATCTCTGCCCTGAGTCCGTCTGCGTGCTTCGGCGCCCACCCAAGAAGCTTCTTTTCCCTCGTCGCCTTGCTTCGGGCGTTGGTACCAAAGAAGACGGTGCCCTTGGGTAGCAGTGTGTCGGCGTCGTTTCCAAGCACCTCGTCGACCTCGTCGGTCGCAATGAGCCCCTTCTCCTTGGCGGTGACAGCTACCAGCTTGGAAATCTCACCAAAGGACTATTTTGGACAGTTAGTACAGGTTATTCTGCCAATGTAGGATAATTGAAGATGGGAAGGAGTTTAAGAGCACGTACCAGTTCACCCACGCCGGGGAAGTAGAGACCGTTCAGATTCCATAGCTCGCCGCTGTCGCCCTGGAGAGCCTTTTCCACAAGGAGCTTGAACAGGTCTCCCAGATCGTGAATGTGCACGTCAGTCCACCTACTCAGGCCCTTGCCAACCTGCAGGCCGCGACCCCGCTTCAGTGTAGATTTGGCGAGCTCGGGGATCTGGATGCTGCGCTGCTTCAACAGCCCCTCGCCAGGGCCGTAGATGATGGGCGGGAAGACAATCGCGGTCTTGATCTGCGGGGTCTCGGTAGCCGCATTAAACAGGTAGTTGTCTACGGCGCGACTGGGGTGCTTCTGAATGAGGGAGCGGATATCGGCCGCACCATCGAGATCGTCGAAAACCGCCTCGCTGGGTGAGCCTGGGATACGGCTCGTGTCTGCGATCTCGGTAGCTGCCAAAGCGCTGGCGCCAGACACCTGCACCCAGTGAGCAGACTTTCCGCTTGCTGTTCTGGCCTTGAGGGCCTCGTGGATGGCCTGAACGCTCTTGATGTGGCTGCTGGAAGCCAGGTCTGGAGGATCCGAGCTTTAGCAGGTAATTGAGGAGGAGAGAGAGAGGCACAATTTGGATTGGGCGCTTACGGAGGACGACATCAGCATCGGCGGCCTCCTTCGCTACCACGTCGGTGTTGTCAAGGTCAGCAACGACGGCTTGGACATTGCTGTAAGCTGAAGAAAGCGCCTGGGCCTTGGTAGAGTCGCGGACCAATGCTCGAATGGCATATTCTGGGTGGGATTTGAACAGTGTCGCGAGGGCTTGGCCGCCAATGTAGCCAGTGGCACCGGTGCTGGAGGAGACGGTGCGGTTAGCAATGTGTTTCTAGGATTGATAGATGATCGGGCGCCTACAGGAAGATCTTGGCCATGATTTCAAGAGGATTTGACACTGAATTGAACCGAAGAAACACGAAAAATATTGCTCTGAGCAGGATGTTGACAGGATGAGGAGGAGGGGATGATGCTTGGAGGATTTTATGACGAGCTCAGGCGTCTTGGTGGAGTCGCTCCGCTGTCGTCATTGCCCCTCAACCACTAAAAACTGCGCCTGTAGCACTGTCACAGCGCTGGAAATGGCATCATCAAGCACATGTTGACACGAAGCAACGTGAAATCACACGACTCCCTGCTGCACAGGTTGTTGCTATATTTGATGGTTATAGTCATTGATTCTTTTGTCTTTTATTTCTATTTTCCATTTCCACCTGTTTTGGTATTTTATTCCTATGCGTGTTCGACATACAGTGTCGCATTGCCGGCTAGAGTCTCTTGAAGACCTTCTCCAGCGCCTCAAGAGGAGGCAATGTTGAATTTGCACATCCTAGTCTTGATTACCACCAGCGTCAACAAGGTATCACTCTTAGTATTGATGGTAGTTATTATAGAAAGCCAGAGACGCAGTAGCTCACTGGGTAACCGTCGAAGATGGCATTGACCTTTTTCAGGTCCTCTTTGGCGTTGGGGCCGGGAACTGAAGAAGCGAAAAGCTGTGGCTTTAAACGTCCTAGAGAGACCAGCAGCATGAAAATCTGTCGTCGAAACGCAACGAGTAGATCTTTCACCGTGGTTCTTCTACATGGGCCATAGCGAGCATGAGCTCCCCATCGTGATGAACATAATCTACATACACTTTTGTTGGCTCTGTAACTAGAGCTTGGGGCCGGACCGAGCCAACCGTATCAAATTTCAGAAACATCGTGATTTGTTCATGTTGCTTGATCAGGACTACTAGGCTTTGTTAAACACTATTTAGCATACCGGTCCTGTTTTCCCCAGAGTTTCATCCAGAAGAGCAAGCTGGGAACGGCTGGCAACGGGCTCAACGTCCGATGCCAATCCGGGGTAGGAGAAACCGAGGCCCCAGTCTAATGTCGAGGCTCGCGGAAACCTTCCCTTCGTTTTGAGCGAGTCAGGGTCCACTAACAAGTCCCGCCTTCAGTCAATCAAAGCCCGGATGATAAGCCCGCGCGAGCCCCAAATGGGCTAATGCTATCAAAGTTTGGGGAAAGGGGGGCGATATCGCACTGGGCGAGTAATTGACAGCCAATTGACAAATCCCATGGACCTCGTTCCAGGAAGACGCGGAGAAGCCTGGGATAACCGGCTTGACTTACTTCATCCCTCTGATCAGCACTTCCCTTCTCTTGTCGCGAGGAAACCTCACGTAGCTTGCCTTTACTGAATCAATATGAAGCAATAAGGCGGCTGCAGTTTTAGAAGGCAGAAGCGGCGCATCGTCTGATTTTCACTCCGCAAACCCACCGTTCCTTCACCAGCAAGACTACCGACCGGCCAACAGAGTCCATCAACCCCGGGCAACGGCCAGAGACCGGATCTCCCTTGTTTCAACGCCGCACCCTCAGAGAACTATGGTATCGACTAGGCGGCAGACCGGGAGCAGTGGCCGCAAGGGAACAGCAAAGGCCCGGCCGACTGGCAACAAGGGACGTTCAGGCAAGGATGAGACCCGTTCAAGGACCTTTACCGGATGTGGCACCTGCAGGACCCGTCATCTGAAGTGCGACGAAGCGCGTCCAGTCTGCTCCTCGTGTCGGCGGCTTGACCTGCCATGCCAGGGCTATGCCCCACGTCTCCTGTGGGTGACGGACCATGGAGGCGATACACAGCAGAAGCAAAGTCACAGAGGGAGCTCCTTCAGGTACCCACTCTTCACTGAAGCTGTCCGCGAGGTCATGAGCTTGGAGCTTGTCGACAGTCTTGGCAACCAGCTGGCTGGGAATGTCGTCGTCGACTTGGATGATGAGACGGCTACCGACGGCAAGTTCCACTCGGTAGGGCCCTTTGGAGTCTTTAGAGTCTTTGATGACCCTTTCGCACTAGACCAGGTCTCCGATAGCAACTTCTCTCCACCTCTGCGAACATCCTCTTCGCCTCTTGGTAGTTCGGACTCGGGTTCTGTTCCCGATGTGTCGGGGTACCCCCTCGATGATGATATCGAGGAGATCAACGGAGAGCGCTGGGCAACCGATCCCATCCAATCTGTGATAGACCCTGCTCTTATGCAGGACGCCAGTAATGAGTTTGGATCAACATCATTTGCTGCGGATCTCAACGAACTGGACAATTGGATGCAACTTGGCATTCAGTTTGGTGTCGACCAATTCCAGACGTTCCCCTTTGATACTGGCTTCAACATGAGTCTGGCCGCAACACCCCCCAGATCTCCTCGCGACCCCTTCTTAGGCCAAGCGATATTATCATCACACCCATCTTCAACAGTACCCCAAGGGGGTCGCAAGACGCCTCCGGTGGAAACCTCCTCCGGAAACGAAACTGAAATCCTTCCCGTCACGACATCCACCACCGTCCCTTCTGGCCTGCTGGACACCATACCAACAGCGCTAAATAGCAGCTTCCTTGATGGTATGCCCAACCTGCCATCACATACTGCTGTCCTCCTACGTTACCTCAAGACCAAGGTGCTAGAGGACCCATCAAATACGAACTCGAGGATGTCGCCTTGGAAGCTCATGCTGCTACCGTGCGCCCTGGAAACATTTGCCGAGATGTCACTATGGAACACAACCTCAAATACACGCCTGAGTATTCTGTGTACTCTTCTTGCCAAGAGCGCATTCCATCTCCATTCATCTCTCGGCAGGCATTCGGAAGCTGGCTCTCAGTGGCTGCAAGTTGCTATTGGCCATCAAAGAGATGCACAGGAACATCTCAAGGCGGCGCTTAGGACTGAAGTCGCAGGTGAGGGACAAGCCAAGTATACGGAGATGCTCATGGCCATCCTGGGAGTGGGGGTGGTTTCGGTAAGTCTCAAATCCCCGCCAACGCAAGCCTGTATTCTGTATCGTGGTTGCTAATAATCTAAAACACAGGTATATTTTGATGGAGCTAGAGCAGTTAAGAAGCTGCTACTTGACGCAGAGCGCCTCATCCGCCTCCGCGGCTTCCCCTCAAACAAAACCTTTGGTCTTCGGGTGCTGCATCACATGTACACCCACCTTAGGGTCATTATGGAAAGCACGAATATCTTTCCCTTGCAGATAGGCAACGAGAACTCGGACTCTCCCGAGCTCAGCCAGGTCAACATATCTGGCGCCTCTGCCGCTGCGCTGAGGAGGTTCCGTATTAGCCCAAGTGATCTTGGAGACTTGGATTTAATGCGTGCTAAGCCTGAGGATCTCGGATACCACGACATTCATCTCGAGGCTTCGGGAATCTGGCCCGCTACCTTGTACCCAGACATGTACGGCATCCCGGAGTCACTCATGACGCTTCTATCACAAACAATCAGCCTTGCCAACGAAAAGCCCAAGCTGGAGTTTGCGGCGATTACCAACCCCTCCATAGCCCTTTCCTTATCCAACCATATCAAAACACTGGAACACCAGGTCTGGTCCTGGTCACCGCAGTCTTGCCAGGTTCCTGCCGGTCCTGCACGACCGCAGGCTCTTGTCACTGACGACACACCGCCGCTCGATAAACCGATGGTAGAGGCACTCATCCTAGCCATGCACAAGGCCATCATTATTTACTTTTACCGGAGGGTCTACAACATGAGCGTCATGATCGTACAGGACCTCGTAAAAAAGACCCTCGATTTTATCCAGCCGTACATCAGCTTGTTTACTCACGACCAAGACTACGCCATCAGTATCGGGTGGTCAACGTTTATTGCGGCTTGCGAGGCTGCCACGCCCGAGTTACAGAAGCAGGCGTTTGAGTGTTTGGAGATGATGGATGATCGTGGTATCTTTATCGAGGCGGACAAGCCGAGCGTGGTGGCCAAGACGGTTTGGGAACGGCGAGAGGAGTCTGGGGATTTGACATTTAGTTGGCCGGGTTTGATGGTACAGGTAGGGTAATAGCGATGCATATATCCATTTATGAAATATTAAGGAGCTTTGATGTTTGATATTCACTTATTTTCCCGTATATCAGATGATAGGAAAGAAAATAGAGTTCTTCGCCTACCCCATCTCATGCTAGCGCCTCTTTCATTTCCGTCCTGCTCGAGTTCGTCTGTTGCCAAATGCCGAAGATAAGGTTAGGATAGAAGAATGTACGTGTTTAGTTCTCGAGACAGCTGAACCCATGTTTGATGATGCTTACTCCCTGGTTTGTCTTTTCGCGCCTCGTCTTGCCGTCTCCATAAATCAAACATGAATAACTTAATCGTCTTATACCTCGTAAACCCCGTTTTCGACAAGGCAAGATCGAACCAGGTTGAGATATACTCTCGTTGGTCGGGAAGCATAGCCTCGCAACCCGAAATAAAGGCAGGCCAGGGCGACCAAGAGCTATCGATTGACTCTGCCTTGCAAAATGAATCAAAATCCTTCAGTGATTGAATTACGCTGTTAACATGCTCTTGCAGAATCAGAGGGTGAATCTTCTTAATCCGTCGGTAGAAGAAAATGATTAGCGCGCTGTTAAATGCCTTCACGAGGGTTGATCGTGATAGGCTTTGAATTCGATCCTCTTGAGAGACTCTGGGGGGACGGTTTGTGATAGCATATGAGCATATCATGCTTTCTAGGATTTCCTTTCGTTGCTCAATGGCTTCTGTAACCTCAGCGTCTAGCTCGCCTTTGGTGGAGTGAATACCGTCCATGATATTAGCTAGTCTTGTTGTTTGAGACAGTAAGCTTAACCACGTCTCTGAAATGCCATATAGAAGCATATATGTCGGGTTTGATTTGCACTGTGCCTCTTCTAGGTGAATATCATGCAGACCCTCGCCAGTTTCCGTCCGATCGGTGACATCGCCTAGGTTACTTGGGGAACAAGGTTCGAAGCGAAGAAAATCGTCTAATCTCGGATTCTGAGCCGCGTGTAGCCAGGAAGAGCCTTGATTACCGGGACCTTCTGATCGGTCGCTGTCGGCGTATGATGCCTTTAGATGACGAATGGCAAGATCGATTTCGGAACTCTCGTACTTCCGAAGGACAAAACTACTTTCTCCCACAATTCTATTCCAGCTGTAGGTGTGGTGAAGTAATTTTATTTTTCGTGAGATTCTCCGTTTCGCGAGGCCAATTGTTCGTAGTAGACGCTCAGTATCAATGATGAATGCTCTTGCATCTCGCTGGCGGTCAAATACAATCTAAAAACTCTTTTCTTAACTTGACCCCTTTGGCAAAATGTAATTGCTGTCTTACCGCGAAACAAAGCAGGGCGCCAGCAGCCATAAGGTGCTCCTTATACTTTGCCAGCTTTGGCTTGATTTCATGTCTTAGGGAGAGTTGCCAGTGACATTTGGCCTGCTTTATCATTTTCTCTGAATACTCATCCCAGTACTCCAGTGTTGTGTCTCCGTGCTGTTCTGTGGTTGCGGCCATGTGCCGAGCCGAGACTGCGAGGATAGCAAGAAGATTGGCCAAAGCAGCGTGTGAAACGGGCTGGTCCATAAAGGTGATTTTTACCAAAGTCTCGACAGCAGATTTTATATGGGTATCAGTCGGCGATTTCTTACCCACTGGCATCGACCATATGTGAGCCACTGTGTGGTGGTGGAAATGCTTTAGGAGCGTTTGAGCTTCTATTTGGCTTAACTTTACCGTTTTGATTGACCTGCAAAATTGCGTGTCAAGTACAGGATCCCTTTCAGCATTAGAAGGTTTGGGAAAGCCATCGGAAGACTTGTCGAAGCCCTCCGCCTCACCAATAGGTTCGAGATTCAGAAAATGAGGACTCGAGGGATATTGGGTGAGTGATGCCAAATGGATGGGTGAATCACCCTCCTCGACAGACGTTGATGGCACCCACGAGTGTTCCAGATGCAATGGGAAGTCTAACTCGAAAAGATCCGGCCAACTAAGCAGATTGTCGGCGCCGTTGATAAACGCGAATGGTTCCGTGTTGTCGGAAAAGTTGACCTGTTCGGGAATTGGCATCGAGCAATCAAGACCAAACAGGGGTTCATCTGGTTGGGTGAAATGAGACTCCGGGTTCCGACGAGAATCAAAAACAGAAAAGGGACCAATAGCCAGCCCACTCTTTACTTGGCCATCCCTGAAGCTATCATCAAGTGACGATAAGCATGAGTCAATGGTTTGCTCCACCACCAAGAACTTCAGAGCCTCGCTCATATCATCTTGGGCTCGCTCTATTCCCGGAGGGTTAGTCGATGATATTATTGTCCAAGGGGTTCGGATTCAAAATAGTTGCCACTCAAGACTGGTTTCCGTGAGCGTGGATCGCTTGACTCGCCCGCTTCCCCGGTTGCTCCCCCAGTATCAGCCATCCACTTCAGCGTCAACTTGTAACCCGTACACACAACCCCAACTGCTTTGCAGGTCAGACACGTCGGGCGCACTTGATCGCACTTGACATGCCTCCTGCGGCAGGTGCCGCATCCGCCAAACGAGTATTTCCCGCGCGCACGCTTTCTCACTGGAGCGGATAGCATAGCGACGGCCGACGGCACTGGCGATGTGATTTGTCTGGCTTGCCCCAAATTTGTCCCTGCTCTGCTGAGAAAGGGGATCGAGTTCAACTGGAAGGTGATTGAGACTGGCCCATGGGGTATGGGGTTCTAATATGGCGATGATGGCCTGCAGCTAACGTAGCGTCGTGGCACGGGAATCCCACTGCTCAAGGCTTGCACTCATCATTGAACAAACACCGGGCTTCTTAGGCAAACGTAGTAGGTGGTAGAGGACCTTATCAGCGAGTCAACCGTTGTTGTTTGAGGGGATTTAGCTCCGCTTCCCCGCCCCCCTAATAACCTCCCGGTCTAGCTCCGCCCAAATGAGAAGGGGATTCCGAGTAAAGGAGATAGTCCTTCAACCGTGGATTCCAGACCAAGTAATCATCGATATTGGCTTGCATCATCTTAGGGAAAGCAGCTCATCAGTTCAAATATAAAATGCCTGCGTCGTCTTTTGGTCATGAAGGAATCACAGATTCACAACCACCTCTTCACGACCGCATATACTCCTACCCCTTCGGCACGTAATCATCTTTTTTTCCATTATGGATGAGAATCATAAAGAAAAGTCGGAGCTGCAGGCCAACGTTCGCCAAGCTTCCGTCGACGTTGGGGTACATCAGTCCCAACCACACCATGCTCAAACCAAGCGTGGGCTCAAATCTCGCCATGCCCAGATGATTGCTCTGGGCGGCACAATCGGCACTGGTCTCTTTGTAGGCTCAAGCCAGGGTCTTCGCATGGGGGGACCGGTGTTTCTCTTAGCTGCTTACTGCTTGATTACATTCTTGGTTTTCGGCATCGTTACGGCTACTACCGAGCTAAGCTCCTATCTTCCGGTTCCCGGTTCCTCGGTTTCATACTATGGCAGTCGTTTCGTCTCTCCAAGTGTCGGTTTTGCCCTCGGCTGGATGTACTGGTACATCTTCGCTATTACTGTACCCAACGATATTACAGCGGCAAGTTTGGTGGTTCAATATTGGAATCCGCCTGTTCACCCTGCAGTTTGGATCACGGCGTTTATGATCCTCATCATCGCCTTGAACTGTTTCCCCGTCTCGGTGTTTGGGGAGTCTGAATTTTGGTTTGCATCGCTTAAAGTCTTTGGGATAGTTGGGTTGATCTTCATGGCCCTCGTTCTTGTATGTGGCGGGGGGCCGAAAGGGGACGCTCTTGGGTTCCGCTATTGGACACAGCCTGGTCCCGTCAATGAGTACCTCGTTTCTGGCGACTCTGGGCGCCTGGTGGCTTTTATCTCTACCACGACATTTTCGGTCTTCGCTTTTGCTTTCGCACCAGAGCTCCTCGTGGTCACTGCGGGTGAGATGGAGAGACCTCGCCAGAATCTTCCAAGGGCAGGGAAACGTTACTTCTATCGGCTTGTTCTATTCTATATTTTGGGTGCGTTTTTCAATGGTCTGATTGTCCCTAGCAATCACCCAGAACTCCTGGGAGGTACTTCGGGAGCTGGAGCTTCGCCATGGGCTATTGGTGCGAGAGATGCCGGTATCAAAGGCCTGGACTCCGTCATCAACGCCGTCATTCTTACCTCGTCATGTTCCGCGGGCAGCTCGTATCTCTACCTGGCAAGCAGGACTCTTCATTCAATGGCCTTGACTGGCATTGCTCCAGCATTCTTGAAGAAGTGCACGAAATCCGGGATCCCATACATGTCGGTCATGGTGAATTCCTCGTTTTGTTTGCTAGCTTTTTTGAATGTTTCGGCGTCTGGGAAGACTGTCTTCAATTGGTTTGCCAATCTCATCAACACGGGAGCTTTCATCAGCTGGATCAGTATTTGCTTCATCTACCTTCGCTTCAGGAAGGCGACGGATGTTCAACGCGTGGAGGAGCTACCATATCGCTCTTCCTTCCAGCCCATTATGTCGTATGTATGCGGAGTCATCCTGACGTTGCTCATGCTAGTGAATGGGTTCACCAACTTCATTGCTGGGAACTGGGACACATCTAATTTCATCACTGCGTACATTGGGATTCCCATTTGTTTGATATTCTACGTTGGTCATAAGGTCTCAAAAGGCCGTAATGATCCCTGGATGTGTGCTGCGGAGGAAGTAGATCTTGTTACAGGCCTGGCTGAGATTTTGGCGGGTGAGACTCCTTCCCCGACGAAAAAGGGTTGGAAGAACTGGTGGCGAGTTCTTTTCGAGTAGGTTCGACGCCGTATTTTAAGATGGTTGCGTTAAGGGATGACAATGGGACAACGGTCGCCCAAAGCCTTGAATTATTGTTATTAGTGGACCTATCCTCATCAAAGCGGGATTCTAATATCAAAACTCAGTGCCCGGATATCAATGAATCTTATTTGAATTTCCAATTTTCCCGCAACCAACTCTGTGTATATATTATCAAATTTTGTATGATTACTTATTGTATAGACACATGAAAAGACCAGTTCCTAGTTCTACTAGCTTGAAAGATTGTTTTGGCGCCGAGCACCCGTTCCTTCACCCACAACGCAACAAATCAAGATCATACTCCTGAGAGTTGTGTTGAGATGTCGGGCCTGGCATCTTCCATGGCTATTTTTTACTTCATACTCGAACTCTCATCCGTTCTAGCCAATAATAATACGGGTTTTTGATGCGTGTTGTCACGGCTTGGATTACTTGGGACTTCTACGTTCACATTCTAACCACACATCTAATACAGCAAGTTAAGAATATTATCTCATTCATATCCAATTATCTATCTACTCATGCTAAATTCATATCGTTTTATTTTTGCTTTATTTGATTTCTTTACTCGACCAGCTTGACGCCGGCAATCTTGAGCGCAGCAGCAAGCTCGGCCTTGGCATCACCCGTGAGCAGTTTAAAGGGCTTTCGGATGCCACCAGTCTTGACCCCCTTGAGTTCCATGGCGGTCTTAACGCCAGCGCAGTAGTTGTAGGACTCGAGGACCTTGCATAGGGGGTAGATCTTGGCCCAGATCTCGCGGCCCTTCTTGAGGTCGCCGTTGACGGCGACCGCGTTCCACAGCTCGACGGACAGCTCGGGGAGGATGTTGGTGGTCCCCCACACGGAGCCCTTGGCGCCGGCGGCGAGGCCGTAGAAGGTCAGGGTGTCCCAGCCGTTGAAGGCGACGATCTTGCTGGAGACGGCGTCCTCGAAGAGGAGCTGGGTAAGAGAGGGGGCGTCGCCGGAGGTGTCTTTGAGGAACTTGACGCCGACGTCGGAGAGGCCAGCGAGCTCAGTGGGGGAGAGCTTGACACCGGAGGCGCTGGGGATGTTGTAGTACATGATGGGGATCTTGGAGACCTCGTAGACCTCCTTGAAGAACTCGCGGAGCTCCTCCAGGTTGGGGCTGTCGTAGAATGGAGGGACGATCATGGTGGCGGCAGCGCCAGCCTCGGCGGCGTGCTTGGCCAGGTCGAGGACCTTGGCGGTGGAGAGGTCGCCAATGCCGGCGACGACAGGGACGCGGCCCTTGGTGGCTGCGAGTACAACTTCGATGAGCTGCTTGCGCTCGTCGTAGGAGAGTGCTGTGAACTCTCCGGTGCTGCCGCCGGGGACGAAGCCGTGGACACCAGCCTGGATGAGGGACTCGATGTGGGCAGTGAGGGCCTCGACGTCAATGGCCCGGGTGTCATCCTTGAAGGGAGTGTAAAGGGCCACCATGACGCCCGTGAGATCCTGAGGAGCCATTGTGAATGGTTTGTGTATGAAAGAAACTAAGCTGGAAAATGCAAAGTAATGAATTGGAATAGAATAGAGAATAAGAGAGACTTGAAAAATCTAGGCACTTGATTGCTCTTTATTAAGATTTTGATCGCAACATCACCGATAACGCACCATACATCACAAGAAGGCGATGCGGGGTGAAAGAGGGGATGAAGCCAAACGGAGCTCGCTCGGCGACGGAAGCAAAGACGAAGGGACAGTGAGTCCGCATGGCAACTGCCTTGGGATGGCGATAGCGACGAGTCGCACAGGCTGCTAACTGGGAATATTGGAACAGGCAAGTAGCTCGCGGAGACATGCCGTTTCAGAAGTGGAGGTTTGAGCCGCTCTGGCTGAGTGGACACCAGCTGCAAGCGGTTGATCGAGAAGTGTCTGCCGAGATCAATCTTAGATTGCCTCTCCCACCCATCAAGGGTCAGGTGTGCATATTCCCGTGCTCTTATGCCCCTTGGCAGGAGCCATAGCGAGTGTTGATCTCAGCCGATATGTTATCTTGCATGTTCCGTGACTGGGGCACTACCTACGGCTGGTTGGTGTATCATTTAGAGAATGGCTATGTAGCTGCTAGTGAGCTATTTTTGTCTCGCCACGAGAAAAAGGCAAGGCAATCCGAGGCACTCAGGCACCGTATCTGAGAATGTCGGGTCTTGTTCCCGATCGATCCCACGCGGCAATGGGCACCGGGGCGTTTCAGTGCGTATCATGTAGACGGAGTTGATCGATTTCATTGCTGTCTCAATTTCACTCTCTTGCGACCCCAAATTTAGGGGAAATTCACCTATTTGATTCCCAATGTTCGTAAAGAAGGAGGAGAAGGTACCTGAGAAAACCTAATTAGGGGAACTTGTATGAGGATCACAAGAAGCATCATAACATTCACGTTGTAGGTAACATGTGTCTCATAAATTGCCTACAATTGGCACAGGTTTGGAATAAGATGAAGTTCGCTTTACAATTTGAAATCTATGGACGCCTAAGACATATTTTGATTTACAATTTTGACAGAATGCCGCTGCTGTTGAGGAATGCGACGTGGCTGGCGTTGATGTCCTTGATTGTTCGGCAGCTGCTCCATGGGTTAGCTGTCTGTCATAGGATGAAGGTCTCTGCTGAACTTACCCGGCAAGGGCCATTGCAAGCTTAAACTCGAACATGAGAATCTTGACGGCAAGCTCGACACCTTCTTGGCCGTTGTACTGCCGACAAATTGGTTAGCGATAAGTTCGAGCTATAAGGTCGCGCGTAGACTTACAGCTAATCCCCAGATGGGAATGCGACCGATGAAGCAGTGAGAAGCGCCAAGGGCAATCGCCTTGAAGATGTCGGTGCCGCGGCGAATGCCACCATCGACGGCGATGGGGATCTTCCCGGCGGCGACGGGAGCGCAGATTCGGAGAGAGTCGAGAGTGGCAGGGACGCCATCCAGCTGGCGACCGCCGTGGTTGGAGATGATGACACCATCTAGACCGTAGTGGATGGCCGTGGTGACATCCTCGGGTGTGTAGACTAAGAAACGTCGCATCAGCATTTAGATAGGCCAGACCTTTCGAGTATCAGGGGGACCATGCCACATACCTCCTTTCAACCATAGCTGGAGCTTGGTGTGCTTGCGCAGCCAGGGAATAGCAGTATCCCAATCCAGGGAAGGGTCTATCATCGTTAGTGACCCATGAATCTTCCGAGTAGAAAAAGAGTTCTTTGCTCACCGAAGTCATAGCGCGATACGCCGGTGTCCACAGCTTGACCATATCGTCCGCTGAGCTCGTCCTTGCCATTGGAGAGTAGGTTTGGCCAAGCCATATCGTCTGGGAGCACAAAGTTGTTCCTGTACTCGTTCAGGCGGCGACCCAGCAGAGGTGTGTCGACGGACAGGAAGATGGCCTTGTATCCAGATGCTAAGCGATAAGTTATTAGTGGAAGGCCCCTTTCCTGCCAGACGAGGATAAAACTTACCCTCTGCTCTTCTTAAGATCTGCAGGGTGGTTTCTCGATCACGTAGAACGCAAAGCTGCATGGCATATGGGTTTCCTAGGCCTTCTGCCGCAACATCTTCCATGGACGATGTGGCGTATGAAGAAAGGCCCATGGCGATTCCCATCTTTGCGGCAGCACGGGATGTTGCAATTTCGCCATCAGGGTGGGCTAAATTGTGCATAGCAGCAGGGCTAAATCCGAGAGGAAATGAGGTCTGGTTTATACATTAGAATACAGCTGAACGCTCGGGTAAATGAAACATGTGCCGTACCTTGACACCGAGAATCTCTGAGCTCATGTCAATGTTATCAACGTTGACCAGGATCCTGGGAATGATCTTGTAGCGGTTGTATGCCTCCTCATTGTCCTTCAAACTGCCGGGGGAAAAACAATTGTCAGTCAGCGTCGCTTTGAAGTCCCATTTCTATCAATTGCGCACCTGACGAGGTCCATAGCTCCCTCATTGAAGTAGTCCCGGTACATCTTGGGCAGCTTCTTGCTGCCCAGCTCCTTCAGATCCTGGATGGTATGGACCAAAGGGTCCCAGGTGACACCGCGGTTTGCCATAGTTTGATGAGACAATGAACGGAATGCTAACAAATTAGAGAGAATCAATGCAACGGAAATGCACAAGCTGCGAACGATGCTACAATGAAAATTTCGTCTGAATAAAACGCTTGGAGATGATTGAAGAGAAAGCTCACCGTCAAGATAATGGGAGAGGGCAGAGATGAAGCTATATCTTTGAATTCCCACGTTCAACCCCACAGGTCAAGCAAGCCACATCGCAGCCGACACCGCTCAATCTTAGATACGACTTCCCGTAGAGGAAAATGAACGTATGGGCTAATATCACATAGTTAGCACACTAGACCGATGCCAGGTGGACTGGCAGGACCCCTGGGCTTGTCATCTCATATCACCTCTTCGCAACTGGGTAATTGACCGCGAGCTCTTTTACCACACATCACATTGTCGGCTACGCAATCCGCAGATAAGCCAAACTGTGAGAGAACTTCCCCACAGATCTAGATCTCGACTGTGGGGGAGCCAAAGGCAGTAGTGGGGGCAGAAAGTTTGTCGCTGAGTCGTTGGAAGGGAGTCTCTCGCGGAAACCTTCCCATCATCAACAAGACCAGGCACTAAGAGTTACAGGTGGCCGCCTCGGGAATTCCATCCCTCAGAACCGGTCATGTGAGCTACTCTTCACATATCCCCAACCAAACCCCACTTCTGTCGGAGTGTCTGAGACCATCCAAGACCGCGCACTCGCCAATTGAGACGCGTTTCCCATTTGTACTACGGAATAGAAACCGACGACTTTTCTCAGGATTGACTTGCCTTTCCAAAAAGGCAACATCGTCGGATCCATTGATGATATAACGCAAATGGCCTGCGATATGCTGCCGGACGGGGTGTCTCCAGGGGCTTGGCCACTTTCCCTTTTGTGTTGAACATTTGCCATATCAGCAAAATCAGGCCATCAAGTTGTTTCGTCTAGCACTTACGCGAAGAGACAACAAGGGTCCTCCTTTCTTTTCGCCAGGTTCAATCCTCTACACCCTTGCCGCAAATATACCTGCGATTCTCGAGGCTTCCACGGCAGCTCGTTTCGCTCGGTGCCGAGCTGCGTCCCCAACCTGCTTCAATTGCTCACCTGTACTCTCACAGATGTGAGAAACAACACGGTTTGTGGCTGGGTAGTGGACATTATTAATCCAGCCAAGAGCTCGGTTAGTTGACGTCTGAGAGGCAAGGGGTATGCCGCTGGCCGGAGCTGGGAAGGCTTCCTGAGAATGGCGTGCCACGAGCATAATGTGCCGACAGTAAATCGTATTTGTTTTTGTAGATCCGTAAGAACTACCTAGGGTCAGCTGGCCACTTCCGTTCCTCTTGAGTAGGACAAGACGTTTGCCGATGCGTTCTTGGCAGTCTCTAATTACGCGGACGGGCTTGGTTAATAACAGAGGAATATTTCATTATTTTGTGCTATATTCTATCTCTCGGCTGCGTTGGGGAAGGCTCTCTTGGGAAATTATATCCCATACCACCTTGATCTGCCTGCCCCTCCGCTCTGGACCGCGGCGACATCTCGACCCAGCCAAAATCCCGCTCGGCAAGCCCTGACTCTCGTCCAAGCAGAATATCATCCTCTGAGCCTGAACCAAATTCTTTCCCAGAACCTGTTGCCGTTGACGTTGAAGGTTTTGGCTCGTGTCCTCCTTGCTCCGACACCTCAATGGTGGTTTCAGCTCTAATTTGGTTCTGCTTTGAATCATCAATGGACTGCAGACCCATCTCGTCGCTATGACGCTCGTGCTGTGGCGCAAGTCGCTGGCCGACCCATGGGACCCTGGCGTACTTGGAGTATCCGCTGGAGCCTTGGGGATTGGCGGAAACGCTGACACTATGGCCCGGTCGGAACTCGTGATGCGAGAAGCTGCCATTTTGACGGGTCACAGACCCTCGATGCCCATTGACAGAGCTGGGGGGAATATTTGCTAAACGCTTTATCGTGGAATTTGCAATGCGGTCCAATACACTCTTGAAGTCGTCCAGGAATATAGTATCGGAGGCACACTTAAATACGAGAGAAAACTATTGGGAAACCAGTCAGACGGTATCAAAAAATATGGATACTAAAGGTCTGCAAGACACTTACCCTCCAGTAAGGATTGATACCACGGTCCGTGGAGACCGTTGCGGTTACGGCGACGTCGGTGATGAGGAAGACAATGGAGATGAACATGCATAACAACATGATGCCGAAACGTGGACTGTTTCGAACCAGACCGATTAAGGTGTATTCGTAATTTCGCTTGATGACCCATACCAACTTGACGGTAGTGAAAATCCACCAGGGATCTCTGATACGAAAGGTATTAGCAGTGAGTCCAGAGGATGGTGAGATATGCCCGGGGGGGTTTCTAGGTCTCTTACCTCGCAAGAGGCTCGTAGAACCTTGACTGCTCGAAGATGCTGCCTTCAAGGTTGAAGTACTGAAAATTGGCGAAGGTCTCCAGAATCCAGTAAGGCTGGACAAGCAAAAGTGATATGAGAAATATTTTACCCCCAAGAGGTGGCAGAAAAGGTTTGATCTTCATCCAAGAGATGACATTGTGGATGTTGTACGCAATGTACAGCAAGATGGCCGTGCTGCTTAGCAGCCTACATGATAGCAAGACAGTCAGTGGGGGTTGATCGGATGGGCATAGCTACGGCCACAATTCGAGGTTGTGCAATGAATTAGGTAGAGACAAGGAAATAAATGAACGTACCATCCATAGACGGGATTATTGAAAAAGACGAAAGCGCCATGCCAGATAGAGAGTATAAGCTTGGGACAGTAACTTGTTAGTAACGATATCCCCTCATGTTCACAGGACATCATCTTCATGATGCTTTGATAAAAAAGAATCGGGCACCAACCTGAATCAAAATCAATTTGTGAAGGAGGACATGCCTACGGTAGTTACAGAGGGTGAAGAGGATTAAGAGCACAAGAGCCCCAACATTGAAACCCTGAGCCCACGCCTCAACAATCTTCGTAGTGTCGAAAGGGATGTTCTCAATCTGATTGGTACTTGATCGCACCGTGAAAGGCGACGATGATGGAGGGAAAGGTGGCATGTGAGGGGCGGTTTATTGCAGCCTGCATGCAGGCAAGCTTCAAGTGAAAGCGGAGATCCGACCAGCAAGCGTGCGCTGGGTCCTCTTTTGGTCTGCCTGTCTCTTGGAGAGGACAGTGACTCTGGATATCATAATGCCCGGCATGAAGCCACGAGTAAATGGACCAAGAGATCGATAATTGTCTCAGGAACCAAAAGGCGGGCCAGCCTTTAACAATATACCCGCAGCTTGGGCAGAAAAGTGCGCCGTCAAGCCGTGTAAGCGAAACCGCCCACAAATTGATCCAGGGATGCAAGAAGCCTCACGGTAAAGGATCGACAGTGGTGTGGAGGAGCCCCTGTCAAGCGGCGCAGTGACCAAGCAGCGATTGGTGCAAATGGTTACATCACCAGCACTTTCCTGCAGTGAGATGACGACAGAGAAGTCACTATGATGGTGTCGACAAGTCTTCTAGCGAGCGGGATCCAGCCAACGGCTTGGCTCTGGGGTATCGATGTGGACTTCCCCAGAGTCAACCCAGACTGATGGATCAAGCTATTGAGCCTGGACAGCGGAGGAACGACCCCTCAGTGTGCTCAATCCTAGATCAAAGCACAGCCCATGCCACTTCCATCCAAGCTGCGGGCTTCGTGGCTAGTCGTGCTCCAGGCAGCCGTCAAAGGCGACGATGTGATAGGGCGGGCAACATTGCCAAGCCACCCTTCTCAGTTGGCTGCTTGTGGAAGCTCGTGTCCCCGTATTCTTCTCCAGCCGCGGGCAACCTGGAACATGTGGCTTGCCGATAGTATGCTGCGGCTAGAAGAAAACTATCGCCCGGTCGCGTGGAGGTGAGACGCCACAGCCAGACTCTTCTTATTCTTATTAGGTAGCGGATTGAGTTGATTGGCGCATGGGAGGGACGAATATGCAACAGCGTCTCACGTTTATTCCTTGTTCCTTCTTTGCCAAAGATCGTCGCGGTAGCTGACTCAGATACCGTGAGCGTCATAATTGCACAATGTTCACAGGGCTAGACTTTGGATGAATATCTGTGATGGCGATAGCTTGATTTTGCCTCCTTTTCCACAGCGACTCCGACCATCTATGGTTCAGATAATTTCAGCATGCTTCTTACCAATTGCTCACTACTATGGGGAAATGGCATAAGTAGAAAATCGTCGAGTCGGGCGCATTAAGCTGACTTGGGCTTTTTGAATGTAGGGGGGCGTGAGTTGTCAGCGAAGGGGTTTTCTTGTGTGACTGACCTTCCCTGCATCCTTCACATGGCAATGGCGGTGTATAGGTTGCTTGATATTGTTGTTGTTGTGGCTGCTCTTATCAAGGTCAAGATGGTGGTGTACGACTCTTCCATTACTCGGACCCTGCATGATTTCTCTACTCTCTGCCCCCGCCTTTTCTCGATGCAAGCGAGCTTGTGAGCAGGAGGCTCCACTCACACAGCAGATCTATCTCGTCAGACTCAGCCTCAAGGTAAGGAAATTTGCTTAATTGTGAATGGAGCAATGCTTCCTGGTTAAGGCCTTCATAGACACGATGAGAAGGCCAAGAGGCTAAGCCAGGATCTTAAAGGCAGTATATACGGAAGGAAACCGATCTGTTTATATCCATGTATCGACCTATAAATATATCAAGATATGGGGAAACTTATTACAGTGGCATGATATCGATTTCCAGCCATCCATCGTGTGGTAAGTATTTATTGATATCTTGGAGACTTTGCAGCTTATGTCAGTCCACAATGTTTGTAGGCTGAATGAAAGAGTTCCCGTCCAGCGCACGAGTTCATGTATTTTTGTCAGACCACGATCACCGAGCCAAATTCAGCCTCTTGTTCCCATCACGCTCGTACTCTTCTAACAATATCTTCCAGACTTTCCTGAGGCACCCCCAACAACTCATTCTCAAGTAGTCCCAGAGCCCTGAAATTGGCCCCGAAGGACTCCTTCATGTTCACAGCCAGGCCTAGCCTTCCCACAGCCATCATCTTTGGCATGAATTCCGTTGCTGTCGTAAGAGTTTCCTGCGCCTTGGCAATCTCTTCTTCCGTATTTACGTGAGAGACCTGCCATCCGTCTTCTCCAGAAACCTTTTTCTCGGCGGCTAATAGCTCGTTCATCGATAGCTCTGTAGATGAGATGTACACACTGCGGTTGGCTGTCTCATCTGGATGCTGCAATACGCCGACGACGGATTTCCCAATACTCTCGCGGGTGGTGGCAGTAAATCTTGCGTTGCCGTCGTCCCAAACTGAGGCGGTTTTCTTGACCGGGTCAATACCGAAGAAGCCGACTTGGATACAGCTAGACAGCAATCAGCAGTAGTTCTAGACTTGCGACGTATGGAAGGCATACAAGTCGAGGAAAACTCCACAGGAAATAACCGTCCACGACCAGCTAGATGTTTCCAGTGATTTGAGATCTTCAACCATGGCAGCCTTGGTTGTAGCGACAGGGAATACTTTTGAAGCCTCCTCGTTAGTTGGGTCGACGCCGTATCCAGACGCCACAAGCCGCTTGACCCCAGCTTCGATAGACGCGCGTGCAAGTGCAGCATGACGATGCTCAGCGGCGAATCCAAGAGACAGCACCACGGCGTCGTGGCCCCGGAAGGCCTCGATCATCTCGTCATCCTGATACCCATCGGCGACGCGTACGACGCGGGTGTTGGCGGGGAAGACAGCCGAGGAGCTCTTCCGAGTGATGACGGTAATGTCAAAGTTCTGGTTATCCTGGAGAGCCTTCAGGATAAACGGACCAAGGTGGCCGGATGCCTGCAAATGTGATTAGATGCGATGCGATAGTTAATACAGGTCTTTAGCTCCATACTCCAACAATAGCAACTCTGCGAAGTGAGGATGGCATTGTCATTCACTTGATATGTGATGCGTAGGTAACAGAAGTAAGGGACGTCATTCTATGGGGTTAAGCTCGCTTTAGTAGCTCAATGCGGATATGACGGCTCAGCTCTGAGACACCGGGATAACTCTAATATGACTTGATGAAGACAGTGATGCCCGCTTAGTAACTGACACTTGATGGTTGAAATGTCACCGAAATGTGTCCGAGTCTCCGCAACTATGCTTGATTGTTTCCAGTAGGCAGGGATCCCACGCTGGCTCCCACGGATTCAGGCCCCCTGGGCTCATCAAACCCCTTGCTATCTAGTAAGCAGTAGAAACCCCCATGCCCCAGCATTGGGGACTGTGACAAGTTGAATTGATAGTCTATTCTCGGGTTTCTAACACTCGGTTCGATCTTATGGTAGTCACCCGAATGATATCGAAGCATCTGCAGTAACTCGCTTGACGGGTCAGTTACCTGATATCTCTACTCTGAACTGATTGGATCCACAATCAGCGCCGTACTGTTATGGCATGTAGTTCTCTTGGTATGAATGTTCTATTTCTATTTGTTATAACCCACTAATACAGCTATTATCATATTCTCTCTACAGCTATCTTCTACTCTTCTCGACAACGCTTAGTTCCCTACGATGGACGAGTGGTATTTGGTGTTGTCGATATTTTGGGTGATTCAAAGAAGTTTTAGTTGTCTTGCTCTTTCATTCATTGTTCTTCCTCTTTGTTAAGTAACTTACTGTAAATTTGGGCAATTAGAGCGCGACTCGTAGATAGCAATGTATACTTCCCGCTTTATCTGTGTACCTGAAATTCGTTGGTGTTAACCACCTTCATTTTGTAATATCTCTCGATATCTAATTCCCGAAATTTAATACGCCAAGAGCAAACATACCCAAAGTGGAAAGACTGGAAACAAGCTCTCTGAGCAGAAGACCACTTGTTAGCACAACGATGTTACGTTCGTCTTGATGTACCAGAGATACACATGACCTCCAATGGCGTAAGCAGTAGTAGTAATAGCAGTAGCAGTAGCAGCAGTAGTCGTCGTAGTACAGTAATGACATTCACTACGCAGAGTTTCATGATATTTAGAACACGACTCCACTAGCCGGTCAGTCGAACACTACACTGCGGAGGTCACGCAAATTCGGAAAAATCAAGATACGACCTCACGCAGTCGTCGTCCAAGAGAAACAGTTCAAAGAAAAAGATTCAGATCCATCGTATCATTAAGGTAGAGGCTCGCACCCGTATGGATGAAGCGGATCGCTATGCTTTCTCGGAAGATGTAAATCTCCTCTATGCCCGGTGGCCTCCTGCCGATCAATGTAACCAAGTTACCGTGAGGTGGGCAATCTGTCCGGACCTCGTCCCACATTTGGGAAGATTGCATCGTCTTTACCTGTAACATCCCGAAGGGATCCAGTACGAATTTATGGGGAGAGAAAGAATGGCACAAGAACGAGTACGCCCCTCCTTCTTTCTTGTGAAGTAAACATTCATTATCGCTAGGCAGTGACTAGAATATTCTACAAGGAAGAAGATGGCCACAAAGAGCCAGAGTTCTTAGCGATAAAGTACATATTGAGGTGTGGTTTTCAGCTACAAAACTTCTGAGATTAATAGCTTTTTACTATATTTGGAGCCGACACCTCATGGGCAAGAGGCTCTGTCTAGCTTTGAGAATGTCGAGAGGGAGAAGAGCTTGGATGGGAGAAGACGTGCCAGGACATTCCTTATGTAATTTTTTGAGTAGTTGCTTTGTTGCTGTGCAATGCAAAGCCTAGGAAACATCACATGGCAATATGACTGAGCGACTTAAGGCGTGACAGTCGAGGGAATCATTCGTTACGTCAAGTAAAATTACTTACCATAAGGTTGTGAAATGATGTTTTTCAGCTCGTTCTCTCTTGGTGTCCCCGGACTGGTCCCAATAACCCTTTTCCCCTTGACTTGCTGCCTAAGTATGCGTGGGTCTTTAGATCTATATGGTACGCAGATATCTGATGGCAGGTAAGTAGTCGCCCTCTCTCCCTCACGTGATACATAACATGCTTGACATGAATACATGTATATGTGTAAACACGCACAGACACAAGAAACCCTTCTAACCTTTTCTAAAATATAAAGGCTTGCTTAATACAAGTAGTAAACTATAATAAACGTTTAATTTCATAAGTTTGATGTTTTTATTCTGTTTCTTCTGGATTTCTAGCTGAATCTCGCGTGTTATTGTCATCACCTCTAGATACTGTAGGGTAGGCCATTCCCTCCGGAGTTAATTCGTTTGCGCCTGACCTTTCTGTTCGCTGTTCAGAAAAGCGATCGTAGCGGCGCTGACATCTCTGACTTGTGTAATGATGAGCAATAGACTTATTGTAACAAATAATCATACCGATGTTGAGGGCGGCTTGGTTGGCTGATTGGAGATGTTGCACGCAATGGCCGAGATATTGATCTCATTCGGCCTTCGGCCTTCCTTGTCGTTGGAGCGAGTGATCAAGATGTAAGCTTATTGGTTTTTGAAATAGAAAAGAGCGACCCTCCATCCTTAATTCCTTATTTAGTCCTGGGTCTCGAGTCATCAAGTCAACTACTGACTCACCTGTGGGTACGTTGTTGAGGCTCGGAGAACCGAGCGGTAGGGCAGGACAATAGAAATGCCCGCCGGCACCTAGTAAAACACTGAAATTATGGCTCCAGGTTCCTGACGGGCTTCTGGTATTGGGCCAAGGGCACCACGCTAAGACAAGGGGAGCCGTAGCTTCGGGGGTCGGCATTAAAGTTAAGTGCGCGGCCACGCGATCGAAGGTGCCATCCAGATAAGCATGCCCTGATAGATCCGAGGCCGAGCTTGGTCAGCGAATGCGAGTCTGAAGCATTAACTGCAAGGGTGCCGTATGTCCGATTCTGATGCTGCGATTGGTTTGGACCCGGTCTGTGCTGGGGCGGTTTCGTCAGCCTCGACGAGGGACCACCTGGTAATCGAACGGGAAAGAAAAAAAAAACTGGCGATTGATAATATATGTATTAAGGCCGCTCCCCTTTCTGATGGGGACCTTCCGAGGGCCAGTCAGTTCACTTCGATACCAAAATCAACCGTAAACGATGGGTCTTCTACCTCCAAGATCTCCCGGCCGACGGCCACTCCTTTCCGATGCTTGGGCGAAATCATGGCCCAAAGTGGCAATCCCCATTGCCATGTCCGCCCTGCTTCTGCAGTTGCTGTTTCTCGGGAACCTCTCCTATCTCTTCGGCGCGCTCTTTCGCTCAGGTTCTCGATCACACGCCCTAAAAATCCTTGCAGTTGACTACGATGGAGGGAATATCGGCAAGGCCATGTCGGCGGCATACACATCCCTGGAGGCCGACACCTTCCCGACCCTCGAGTTCCGATCGCCAGAGGACTACCCATCCCCGGATGATCTACATAACGCGGTGTGCAAGGGCGGATACTGGGGCGCCATCTACACACACTCGGGAGCCTCCGATCGGTTGAACCAGGCCGTCCGGGTCGAGAACACGACCGTATATAACCCCGCCGAGACGATTTCGTACACCTACAACGGCGTGTTTTTCCCAACAATCGCTTCTTCAGTTATCGACTCTAGTCTGGCGCGTCTTGTCAACGTCGCTTCTCGAACCTACTACCGCGTTGCCCGTGATGATGCGGCCGCAGTCAACATGACCGATCCCGTCTCGTCCAGCGTCTTCCTAAACCCGATCCAACCCTCGTCGGATCCTATAATGCCGACTATCCAGGGAGCTCGCGCACTACTCAACACTGTGTCGATGGTGTTCCCAGCTCTGATGCAGTTCTTCTTCCTAATGGGGCTAAACGGCATCATGTTTGGTGCTGGCATATTCGCAAACATGTCCAAGCGTGATGTGTTTTTAACCCGCTTGGTCATCGGCAAGGTGTATACCCTCGTCTCGGCACTAGGCACCATCGGCTACATCTGGGCGTTCCGCGAGTCCTGGGGTGTCACCACCGCCCAGTTCTTCATCAGCTGGATGGCCTTGTGGCTCTTTATGGAAGTTCAGTACCTCGTCATCGACACGATGATGGAGTCAGTCGTGCCCCTCCAATTCTTCGCGTTCTTCCTTGTGACCTGGATCATCACCAATATCGGAAGCACTGTCAACCCATTTGAGCTCACGGCGGGATTCTACCGGTGGGGCTATGCTTTGCCTGCCCGCAGCACCTGGATTCTACTGTTGGAGATTTGGTCCGGGGGCTGCAGGTCCGAGAAAGAGATTTGCCTTCCCGTCCTTTTCGCCTGGTGGCTTCTTGGTAGTCTGGGGAGTGCCTGGTCCGTGAGGCAGCGTTGCCTGCTGGCAGACCAGAAGAAGAGGGAGAAACTCGAGTCTGAAGGGTCGAGCTCGAGTTAGATCTCTTGAATTTCATTTGTCTCCATATTTTATAGAATGTATAATAATGTACTAGCACAATTGCTCCTAGAATTACGTGCCTTTAGAGCCAGAATAATTAGAATTAGAACTGAAATTTGAAGCATTGAGCCGTGAACTAAGAGCCCGCTAAATATACATGTGTAATACTGAGCGTATTAAGATGGGTAGAAGCCGTCGTGCCCCAGTTTGTTTGTAAGGCGACGAGATGTTTGGTTGTGTACACGGTTAGATGTTATGAGAAGGCTCCTCGAGTCGCGACGGAAGCATCGAGAACCTGCTGTCGAACTCTTGAGCCGGCGGGGGATCTTTTTGTTTTTAATTCTATAAAGCCGGGTGGAGGGTCTCATGGATTATATAGCAAGAATCGAAACATCTGCCAAGGGAACAACATGAATATTGGGCTACAGTGTCTTCGTAGAGAGGATACCTACTACTTAATTGTTAGTGTGCTACGATTATCTCACCTTGCAAAGCCGCGATTTTCAATGTCAGATTTCAAGTCTGGCAACCCGGTAATCCTTCTGCACTGCTGGCTCCCCAGGGCGCCATCAGAGTAAAATCTAGGCCGGCAACTATCCTTCCTAGACGCATTTATTCTACGCGCCATAATGGTGCAATGACTTCAATGCGCGTAGCGTGGGGCTGATTCGGGCTGAAGCCTAGAGCTGAAAAGGAGTCAGCCCTTCGATGAGCCCACGACTCCGCCCAACGCAGCTTGCGTAGAATAGATAAAAACTCGGGCAGCAGACGTCTTGGCGCAAGAGGAACCACAGCTAGACCAAAAGATAGACCTCAAAATGGACGACATTCGGATAGAGACTTACGAACGCATCCGCAAGGCCGTCTCATCCTCGGTCAACGTTCCGGCGCGCCCAGTCTCCAATGAAGCGAAACTGACTAAAGCCCGGGCCGCGCTGCCAAATCCATCAGCCAAGGACTATCTGAGCGAAAAAGGTTATCCTGACACCTTGGATCATCTCATCAATGATATTGCGCCAGCTCTGAATGGTCAAAACCGGACTGCGACATACTGGGGAGGATCTGCGACGGGGGGCACGCTGACGATCGCGGAGATTGCGGAGAACCTCGTCAGTGCGTTTGATCAGGACGTGTCTACTCACCTACCTCGGGAATCAATTGCCACTGAGGCAGAGGACGCCGCGCTGGTGATGCTCATAGATTTCTTCCATTTGGGCAAGCCGGAGGAGTGGGAGGGGAGGATTTTCACGACTGGGGCTGTGGCAGGGAACGTGCTTGGGATCGCATGCGGGCGCGAGAAGGTGATACAGGCTAGACTTCCTGAGAACTCGGAGAGCGTGGCGGACTTGGGCATACTGGAGGCCTGTATGAAAGCTGGCGTGAAGAAGATCCAGATCCTCGCCGATGGGGGGCACAGCTCCCTTGCCAAGGCTGCGTCCATCGTTGGCTTGGGTAGGAATGCGGTGAAGGTGTTGCCGTATAGCGAAACAGAGCCGTGGCGGCTCGACATCAAAGCTGTGGAAAAAGAGCTGCAGAGGGAGGGGGTCGCGAGTATCATTGCTGTGAGCTTTGGCGATTCCATGACCGGAAGATTCGCAACGACTGGCATCAGTGACATGAAGAAGTTGAGAGAGCTGGCGACTAAGCACAACGCCTGGCTTCATGTTGACGGGGCGCTGGGCATATACACTCGTGCTCTGCCAGCGGACAAGGAGTTTGCACGTTTGAAAGAGTATGCTGCTGGCCTGGAGCTGGCCGATAGTATCACCGCCGAGCTGCATTCCGTTCTCAACGTGCCCTACGACACAGGAGTCTTTTACACGCGCAAGGCTTCTACGTTATATGCTGTCTGTAACAACGCCGGCGAGAGGTCCCTGTCACTGGCAGATGGCTCTGTACAGAGTCCTCGGAATATTGGGATTGAGAACTCACGCCGATTCCGCGCCTTGCCGGTGTATGCCGTTCTGCTTTGCGAAGGCAGAGACCGTCTCAGTCAGATGCTTGCTCGGCTTGTAAGATCGACCCGCGCCATAGCAAAAATCATTGCTTTTGAGCAAGGGTACGTCTTACTGCCAGGCGATAGTACCTTGGGCAAAATTCGCGCACTTGTGAGCGATATGCATGACATCCATTTCACCGTGCTTTTTCGAGCCACAGACGACAGTCTTAATGACAAACTCGCGGACGAGATCAACAATGATGGCGTATGGTATGTAGGCAGGACAACTTGGGAAGGGAAACCGGCATTGCGAATCGCTGTGGCGAGTTGGAGGATCAACGAGAAAGTAGATCCGGGGAGCGTGGGATACTACTTAGGGGTATATTCGATGGAGCATAAGCACGGCCCTTGGAGACGGTAGACCTGTAAACTCAATGTACACTCTCCCCAAAGATAGCATACGCACTGGGCTGGTAGGAGATTAATGCTATAACTAGAATGGCGATACAATTTAATAACTGTATCAACATAAGAGCTCCATAATGGTGCTCTGATTCAGGATTTGCTCTTTGTTGCTAGTGAAAATCAAGACCTAGCCCAAACGAGCTCATGCCGAGGAAGATAACTCTGTGTCTCCCCCGGTTCCATTAACAAGCTCTAAACTAACCCTATTCAAAAGCAATTATTCAGGGTAGAATAAGAATTTAAATATGGATAATTGGTTGCTCGAGACTGAGGCGACTTGGTTGATACGTGATTGTAGCTTATTTCAGGCATCGAGGCAACCCCGTAGCGCATCATACGAGTCTAGCAAGGTATCCAAATCTAATGACATAGGTTTCATGCTGATGATATTCGATGGCCTCCATGAATTAAAAGAGGGGTGGCCTGCAACCTTTTCCTCTTCTTACAGTGGCTTGGATTTGCTGGGGAGTTGCTGGGGGTGAGGATGCATGATGGCGAAGGAGATGATGATGAGACTACTGGCGTCCTAATGGTTGGTAAATATGGTGGAAGCCTCCCTGCCTGTCATTCGGATTTGAGCTTTGGAGACACCAAATGAGGAAAATGTCGGACAAAGAAAGGAGAGTTTGTAAATTGCTTCTAGGAACTGCTACGATTTCCAGAGTCAGCACAATCGACCCTCTCTTGTTTCAATATGCCTCAAGCGCTTCTAATTTCGAATACAACGCCAACCACGCGTGGAAATCTTCCGTTCCTACTTTCTCAATCTCTGCTCGGAGTCGTGTTTTCTCGGTTTCTCTTGCCTCCGTCTCCTCAGCTGCCTCATTCCTGCATACCCACCACCCCGAAATGGGTTGAATGGTGTCTCGCACGACAGATTCACGCTCTTGACCCTCTGCCGACTGATGCGATGAGTCCTGACTGTCGAGAGCATTAATTCTCCTCCCCGTGTCAACAGTTGACGAAGTGGCAGAAGTGCCAACCGATCCGGCCACCATGGTTGCCTCGTATTTGTCCCCATTGTCATTAATCGAGATAGGTACAGATGCATACCCGGCGGGGACATCGTCAATGTCAATCCTTGGGTACAATATGTCGTTAAACATCTTGTTTGAACGCCTTTTTGCCCCACCATCCTCGTTCCAGAAACCGAAAGCCGTGAGCCACCCGGTCAGATAGTCTGTGCCACTATCCAAGCTGACCTTGTGCACAATGGTGTTCCAGAACTCCGTTGTTTCGAAGCTATCGGGGCTTTGAAAAGAGGTGATCATACCGTTCAGGATTGGGCGTAGCATCCCGGCGAATTGAGTTGGTTCAGATCCAAGTTGCTCGATCTTGTCGATGCGGTTGAGGATATCCTTCCAGTCGTCGACCTCGCCAAGTAAAGTGACAGAGGGTATACCGCATGTGACAGTGGCGCCGTAGGAGAAATATTTTTGCATCGCCCCCATGAAGAGAATCGCCCCAACAGCCTTATCAATATCGGTAGTGGTGGAGAAAGAGGGCATAACCCAACCACGCAGCTCGGGATCAACGACATTCTTGGCAATCAGATGAGTCATCTCGTTCGCAATATATGCAAAGTCAAGTTCTTCCACCAGTAGGTGAAGATGCTTCTGCCCTGAATGGGCTACAAAAAAGGAGCGCAACTCCTCTGCATGGGCGTTGATGTAGAAGCTTAGCTGTGTCAAGATGGCAAACCAGACATCCTCTGGGCGGATCACCAGGTGATGATGCGAGCTGTAGGCTTCGTATGCCGTCCAGAAGAAGCCGTTGTTTGCTGCGGTGATGTGTCCTTGATTGAACTCGTCAGGGGCAAAAGAGGCTTGGACGAGTTGTTTGCACCGCCGGTGATGCTTTGGAGCTGCTAGCTCTAGGAGCTGAGAAGCATCAGCAGCTTTCGCTCCTCCCCAGGCCTTTGCCTCATGGTCGACGACCTGAAGCGTGATGGGCATTGTGCTTTCTGTGGTAAAACGCGCCTGTGATATCACAACGAAGAGGTATTTATTAAGGCACGTCGGCACTGGCTTTTCTCACGGATCATCGAACTAATGCGTTCGATGAAGGTGGGGATGTGAGGAGTGACGTCTGATGATGATGACAGAGATTCAAGATCTGCCCATCCGGCCGAATTGGGAGGCCACTGAAGCGGGGTGATGCTGCGCTGGTTGCCTAATTTCATCAAGCCTATCATATCAAATGGTAAGTCATTAGATAAACATCTGTCGCACAGGTTAATTCAAGGCGTAAAAATCCCCTTTGGTAGCGAAATATATGATCTACTAGGTAAATCAAGGTGATTATGAATTTTTAAAAGGAAATAACGAATAGATTTGTATACTAAGCTATGAAAGGGGACTTGAATTCGTCTCTGTGATAGATGGTTTGGTTGCTTAAATGAGTGGCCCCCCTATATTGCACTGGAATTAGCGTCTAAGGGTGCACTGGCCAACTGCCCCTTAGTACAGAGCCCCGCCGGACTTTTATGGCGCCGTCCCGCCCCCCACGCTAACCTTACCTTCGCCCTTTTCATCTTCCCACCCTTGAAGTCATTTCCATAATCAACGTCACAGCAACGTGCTACCTCTGTCTACTAAAGTCCCTTGACACCGCTGTCGGCAATTAGCCTGCTGCTTCCCACGTGCTTACGGGAGTTACGTGAAACTTACCTATGTCCCCGCTCCGCTTCTCTACGCCCCGAAAGTTTATCTATTCGTTTGGTTCAAGTTATCATCTTGACCGGAGTCAAGGTTCAAAAATCAGACTCAGCACTCGTATTTTGTACTATGTTTCAGAATGAACAGGAGCAACCACCAGCGTCGGCCAGGAAATAGAACACAAATCGCGTGCATAAATTGCAAAGAAAAGAAATTAAAAGTTGGTGCAACAACCGGGACCTTACCTAGCTGCTCAACTGACATTAGTCACTAGTGTGACAATAAGATACCCGAGTGCGAGAACTGTCGCCGGTCAGGCAGTGGTAGGTTCATCCCTAGAAGACACAGAACTGGTTTCGTGGTGTATCTGGTCTCGTAAACATGTAAACTTTGCCCTAATTCGAAGGATTATTAGCATGCCTAGTGGAAGATCCCGCCACGAGAAGACATCAGCCACGAAACTACGTTGACGTTCTAGAGCAACGCGTGGCCTACCTGGAAGGGGCTTTGAGGCAATGCCGCCCTGAGCTGGCTCATGATCATCTGGTATCGCCCAACAACCCGCCTTTAGAACCTCCGTCTACATCACCTTTCCCCAACCAGACCGGCAGCAATGTGGCTGGCGAACAACCGAATTCCGGCAGGGCCGAAGGGATTGACGATGCACCTGAAAATTTGAACGACTTAGCCTCCAAGGTTGGCCTTTTAAGTCTGAATGCTGCTGGGGCCGAGCCTCACTATCTCGGCTCATCCTCGACCTTTGCGTTTTCCCGTTTGATCACCGCCTCGTTGCGCCATGGAGTCTCAAACCCTTCAAGCGCGACACACAACTCTCGCATAGACCAGCGGGCTGGTGGTGATTTGGCCATCCACCCAGGGGCATACCAGTTACCTGACTTTGAAGCGGCACTTCAACTTAGCAATGCTTATTTCCATAACATCCACCCTCAGTACCCATTCCTACATGAGCCCACATTCAGGGCATGGGAGACGACTTCATTCAGTCATCCGACAGAGCTCGAGGCTCGTCCATCTGACCCCACCCCTTTGTTTTTCCTTAATATGGTAGCACGCGAACCGAATCCCCCCCGTAGGCTGCAAAAATCTGAACTCTGTCATAGGTGTATGCCATCGGAGCGTTGATGTTACCCAACTCTGGTTATCCAGCAGAGGCAAGTTGATCCACTGCAGTTAAACCACTCTGGCTGACTAGCCTCATAGCAATTGTATGTCTCTGCGCAGATGTACGCCGAGCCCATCCTGGCGCGCAATAATTACGAAGCTGTTCAGGCTATTTTATGTTGCGCCGTATACTCGCTCCGATCATCGATAGGGACCTCCCATTGGTATGCGCGATCCCGGAGTGCCAAAAACTATTACTTACACGATGCAGGAAACTTGCCGGTCTAGCCCTTCGCCAATGCATTGATCTTGGCTACCACCGTAAATTATCAGGCCGCCATAGCTCGAACATTGATCCGCTGCGGCTAGAGCTGCGCAAGAGGATCTTTTGGTGTGCCTATTCCATGGACTCTCAGTCATCCATCATGCTCGGCCGACCTCAAGGTATACCTTACCAAGAAATGGATGCCGAGGTACGATCTAATTACCCCTGAGTTGATACAACTCACAGACATGTCTTGGAAACTGTCTAACCTGTGGTAGTTCCCAATGGATGTTGAGGACTCGAGTATCACTTCAGATGGGATATTCACCTTCTCACATGATAGCTCCCTAGGCGATCTTCCAACAGTCATGGCACGGGCGATTCATCACTTTCGCATTCGAAAGCTCATGAGCCGGATTCATAGTGCGCTATACTCCGATGTTACGATTTGTGACCCGTCAGACGAAACCTATCGATTACAAGTGGCTAAGTTCCGTACTGAGGTCGACAACTGGCGAGCTTCCGCCCCAATCGTGCCCTATAAAGGCCAAGAGCTCTCGCTATTTGCAACTCCGGCTTGGTTTGACCTGGAGTACAACTACGTTCTCTTACAGCTCTACCGAAGGCAGATCACCCACGGCCAAACAGACCCCACAGATCCTGCTATCCTCACCTGCCTCCTACAAGCCGCACAGAGCATGTGCCAGACTTATCGCCGGCTATACCTGCAGAGGTCAATGACCTGCACGTGGGCGGCGCTCCATGAGGTTTTCCTAGCCGGGCTGATGTATCTTCACTGTGTCTGGACATTTCCCACGGCGCGCGAGGCACATATGCAAGGCCAGGTCCACAGCACTTGCGGAAATTGTACTGTGGTTCTGGTCATCATGGCGGAGAGGTGGCATGAAGCAGCAACTTACCGCGATATCTTCGAGACGCTGGCCAACCGGACAATGGCAATGGTTGATCAAAAAACGTCATTGTCACCGCCGCTGCTGGCTAATGCTGCAGAACCTACCAATTTAACTGGAGGAGACCTAGCAGAGCATATGGCACTAATAGATGAGATGGATATACCGGAAGGATTCGATGAATTGCTGATGGGCCTAGTAGGCGATTCACATCAACAATGGCTACTGGGCGATCATCAGATGTAATAAATACAGGGTTTAGCGTCCACAGATGCAACTGCCATTTATGGTCACCACGAGCGGATCAACCATAACAGACGGGTGTTTCTGCTAAAAGAGTGCACTGTTTGGAGGCTTGTTAACAAGCAAGTTACAAGTACAGGAGGGAGCAGGTCGCTCTCCATGGCCGAAGTCGACCCGCACGGCAGGCAGGGGCACTTTGGCCCTCTACAATATCTCATGCAGTCTGAGTAATGTCGTGACCGCTGCTATCGGCTTCAGAATATTGCAATAGCCGGAGTGTGGTACCAAATAGATGAATCCAGTCCTCGACTGCTCTCCACTCTCAATCTTATCGTGAGCATACTCCACATGTGCTCACGAGTCAGAACACTCAGGGTGGAATGGTAGTGCCACATTCTATTGGTGGGCCGACCCGAGAGAGTATGGCCATGGTGCCTGATAAGTGGGATGAGCCGAGTCATTTTGAGAGTCTTGCGTTTGTTGCAATCGCTAGCCCTGGGAACTTGCAAAATGTTCTTTCTTAATCATAGCGCATTAACAGCATCACAAGTGCGGATGGTTAACGACTTCACCCATCCGCTGGGAGCTGGAGATAAACCCTGAGCCGCGTTTATTTTACCATCGACTGAGACCAGGGTTGAATTGGATGTGGAGTCATACAACCGGCCGGATCCTGCCACCAATGAAAGCATCGTGCTGTATCGATTTGCCGTATCAATTGATAGAGGCGAGCTAGATGAAGCTGCTGGGAGGTTGTGGCTGGTAAAAGCCATTGCATTCGATAAAACCTCACTACTTTACTTCGCTCAGTTCCGTTCGTTTCGCTTCAAGCCTATCGAGACCTCGCTACTACTCTAGGCGTTTCTCAAGTCAGTCTCATCATCGTCTTTGTTGGTATCCTCGAACCACAACGTCTCGACTCGGCACCACCTCCCAATCGCTATTATGGCGAAACCAACCCATGAAGACCACCAGGTGGAAGGCTCTGCAACAATGTGGCCGCCTGGCACCATCTGTCTCGACGACATGAGGCCGTCAGACGACAGGCAGGTCATCCTTCAACCACGACCGAGTGAAGATCCCAATGATCCACTCAACTGGTCCAAATGGCGCAAGTACTGGAACTTCGGCCTTGTTTGTTTCTACGTGGCCATGGTCGCCGAGTTCATCAATGCTAATTCGCCAACATGGGGAGCGATGAACAAGGAGCTCGGATACTCGTACGAGATCTTGAATGATAGTTACGCCGTGGGCTGCGCTTCTCTCGGGCTCGGTTCCATCATCCTGATCCCGTTCGCCCTCAAGTACGGCCGTCGACCAATCTACATCTTTAGCACGGTGCTGCAGTTCGCTCTCAGCATATGGTCGGCAAAGATGCAGACCGTCGCCGACATAATGCTGATCAACATCCTCCAATGCTTTTTCGGGAGTCTTGCTGAGACCATCGTCCAGATGACCATCGCGGACCTGTTCTTTGTGCACCAGCGCGGAAAGATGAATGCATTCTACATCTGGACCTGGTATGTCGCCACTTACCTCGGTATCTTGATCGCCGGTTTTGTCGCCAAGGGTCAGGGATGGAGATGGATCTGGTGGTGGAACGTCATCTTCTTTGGCATTACTATCTTTGTCGTGTTCTTCGGTTACGAAGAGACCAAATATATCCCGCCCTTCCCTACAAGTTTGCCTCAGTCGACGGAGCCTCATGATACCGCTCTGCCAAATGCAGATGGAGAGAAAGTGGACGTGAAGACCTCTGACCAGGGCGTCGCCAAACTTCACAGGTCGATCCGAGAAGCAGAGCAAGATTCGCCTGTGAATCTTCACACGGTTCACATAAACCCCGACATTCCGGTCAAGACCTACTGGCAGAGACTGGCCATCCTCACCACCACGTCGTCTTCCGAGGGAGGAGCGCAGTCTTTCCTGCGTCACACCTGGCAGCCTCTCGTCCTCCTCGGCACCATCCCTGCTGTAGCCTTCGCAGCCCTTGTCTATGGCATTTTGACGGGGTTGGGAGATACTATGTCTGCCACGTTGTCGACCTATCTGCCCGAGCCTCCTTACAACTTCAACTCTGACCAGATTGGCCTCATGAGCATCCCTAGAATGATTGGCTCCACGATTGGCCCTCTCGTTGGGCCGCTCAGCGACTGGTGGATCGTGTACCTCGCCCGCCGCAATAAAGGCATATACCAGCCGGAAACCCGGTTGTGGTGCATCATTCCCTTCCTGGTATTCGTCCCTGCCGGTTCACTGATGTTCGGTATTGGCCTGAACAACTCTGTGCCCTGGCCCGTCATCGCAGTTGGGCTCGCTCTGTACCAGGTTGGGATCACCTCGATCAATACTATTGTTTTGACCTACTTGACCGACTGCTACCAAGACGTAAGTTCCATATATTTCATGTTCTCTTGCTCTAACAGGAAATCTAACCGTTGTGATAGATAATTGGAGACGCTTTGGTCGGTGTGACCGTCGTCCGTAATACCTTTAGTACTGCATTTGTCTTCGCCGTCACGCCCTGGGCCGCGAAAGTGGGTATCAAATGGGTGATGGTCACCATTCTAGTCATCGCGTGCGTTATCCTGTTGTTTTTCATCGTCTTCATCAAGTGGGGAAACATGTTCCGAGCTCGCTTTGCTTCGAGATACCACTATTACGCTGCTAGGCAGTACAAGGAGAGAAACCACTAGAAAGATGTGGCAGATGGACATTTAGTCCCGTCTGGAAGCACACTCGGACAGGACATGTAATTTGACAACACACGGGGTGATGAAAGAGGGACAAGGGATAGTGCCTGAATGTTTGTCTATATAGTTCAAGTAGTTACGTAGTTTAAGATGGCATGTCACAGTCTCACAGTCTCGAATCAAGATAATATTTGTCTCGCAAGACCTGTTGGATGAGCGTGCAGGACAAATCAATTGTATCAAAATAGATCTTTCCCTTAATTCTACGATCTGATTTGTTAACTGCAGAAATCCCTCCTAATTTTACTCTTGGTATAGTTGAATAGCGGAAATAGCAAGCTTGGTGTATTATCTTTTTATCACATTAGTTTGTACAAGATATTGCGGAAAATAGTTCATTTGTCTTATCCCTAGGTCTCTAATTTCTACGTTAAGGGACATAAAATAAGCATTTCCATCGCCGGGGTTTCCAGGCAGACACAAAAGACTGTCATTCACAGCTTGGCATGGGGTGCCTCCTGTCCCGCAAGTACCAGATTCGCTTTCGACAAAGTGTTTGGTCCTGCGCTCCCTTGCATGATGATGTTGTCTGGCTTCTGACCCTCACGCAGCTGCCTCCACAGCCATCTCGACTTGGGCAGTTGGTCCGTCCCTGACCTCTCCCAGATGTCGACTACGTGTTTCCCGATGTTGGGAAGAAACTTGAAAGCGTGCCCACTACATCCTGTTGCCACCATCAGACTCGTGCTCCCCGGCACGTAATCGATAATGTAGTGGTCGTCAAAGGTGTCTGTATACCAGCATAGCCGAGTGCGTGTTATACCAAGGCCTTCGGCCCGGACGTCGGGCATTTCTTCGTCAATGAACTGGTTGATCACAGCTAGGGCGTGGGCAGCGATCTTATCAGTGCGGTTTGGTAGTGTCCAACGGGTTATGGGAATGCTCCTTTCCTTACCGTCCGGCTGGACTAAGGGGTTGGTGTATCTGGTGCCTCGGTAACCTATCTTCAAAACGCCGCGATTGTCACACGCGAACCCATAGAGTCCTCCGTTTCTGCCACCGTACATCTTGAACTGGAAAGTTGGGAAGTTCTTCGGAGAGTACTTCTCCCTCAAGCGGGAAGTAAGAGGGATCTTCACGAGGGCCACAGACCCGGCCGTGGCCTCGGTAATCCCATCGAGCTGAGGCACCAATGCAGGCGTCCACCCACCGCAAGCAAGGAGCACGAGTGAGCCGCTATAGACTGAGCCGTCTTCCGTAACGATTCCAGTCACGTCAGTCCTGAATTGGTCGCGATAGACCAACTCCTTCAATGCACCCCTGCTCTCTCCAAGAATAAACCTCACACCCAGTCTCTTGGCTTTGTGAAGAGCCACCCGGCACGCGTTATCAGCTACCGCATAGCCGCCTGTGGTGTCAAGCAAGCCGATATACGGTAGCCCTTTTTCCTTGCGCCGGAATGGATCGATGGCATATGCGAAACCTCGTTTGTTGGCCTCGGCTTGGTCCTTCTCATCCGTCGTCACGAGAGCCGACTTCCCGAGCCCGGCAGCTCTCATGCCGTGAATAGAATCGACCTCATACTTATCCAAGCGCTTAGTGGCGCTTAGAGACAAGCTGCCGTTGTTGACGAAGACTCTGTCTTCCGTCGTCATGCCCGGGGGGAGGTCTTTCCCGGACGCCGCCTCTTGATCCCATTCTCGCCACTGTTTAATAGCCTCGGTACACATTTCTTGATGATCTACCTCGTCTCCGTAGGCAGTACGTACGATTTTGTTGATATCTATGCCGGGTCAAAATCAAGCTGCAGCAATACCAGAGATGCCACATACCTGCTGAAGCAGCATCGCAACCCTTGTCAAAATCATAATTGGATTGTTCATACGATTGACGGTCGAACACTGTGATATTGGTGTATCCCCGGCGCGCTGCGTGGATGGCGGTACTCAAGCCGAATACACCAGCGCCGACAATGAGGATGGGCGAGGTTTTGGCCAACCCGCTGGCGCTGTTGTTGGCCATTGTCACGGACAGATCACAGATACGTCGGATTATTCGTTGAGACAATCGACGTTGCTTCAAGTTGATCTCTCGGTCAATCTGGGTATATACGACAACTTTTTGTCATAGACTTGGACATAATATAGGCAACACCAAATTCTAGCAACCTGAAATCAAATGAATTGGAGTCATCACACTCCGGAGCCATCACTCCACCAGTCCCTCTCGATGGCTAGCTCCGGGCGTTACCGTGTTTAATGAGTTGGGGATGGCATGTTTGGTGGGTTAGACGGCTCAATCCGCCAATGAAGATGTCTTCCATGACTGGGAGCCTTAGCGTACTCCTCCTCTCGACGCCTCAAACACGGAAGCAGCCAGCAATCAAGGCTCAGTCCTTAGTCTTACTTGCTCATTTTTATCAGCAAGTAGGGCCACTGCATGCTTTCGTTAGCGAGCTTGGAGATGATGAATACGGCCAATGGCGTAGACACGGATTGAGTGGCGGTAGGACTCACTTCGTAACTGCGACGAGCTACAAGTACCTACCATACAAATTAAATCAAACTTAGTCCCATTCCTTCCCTAAGCTCAGAGATTTATTGGTGCATCAAAATAGTGAAAAAACTAAATCCATTCTGACAAGTTGGAACTCAAGGGGACTAGGAGTAGGCAAACATGTGTCTTTGGTCGCCTCGCCCGGAGAAAGCGAGGCGGAATCTGCTGATCGGCGGGGCAACGACAGCCATGACTGAAAGGCGATAATTTGAAACATGCTTGATGATCAGCGGATTACTATTACAGATAGAGCCTTTCACTAGGATAGCGTACGGTGGTGATGGAGTCACTAGTCATACTTTACAATGAATAATGGAAAATTTGAAGAAGAAATACTGATACTAAAGCTCACGAAGGTAACTGACTCACTGAGGAGCAGGGATATCCCGCCTGAACCGAAGGGTAGGCGTCCACATGAATGCCTAGAAATTCTAATGGCCGTTGGTGCTGTCCTTCCTAAGGATGATCGTTGGTCCGCGGGTGAGTACTTCTGGAAATAACGAACATGGAACATTGCGTAGGTACATAGGCTACTCCCAAAAGGGCCTCCTCCGTGCATGGTGGTTTTTTTTATTGACGATCAGGGGTTTCGTGAATGTGGAGGGCATTGAATACACTGGGATTCATTCTGAACAGTGCCAAAGGACATCATCCAGCAGCATTCTATTGGAAGAGGAAACCACAATTTTGGGTGTTTGTTGTTACAAATGAGGAGATAAGCCCCGAGTGTTAAGGATACGGCCGAACCGAGCATGTCCCCATGGCTGTACTCTTATTCTCTGTTGGTGCTGTGATTCGTAAGTGGCATGACATGCTAGCTCCCAACATCCCAACGAGTAAGCAAGGATCTTCGACAACAACCAACTGCATGAACAGGAAATTTTCGATCACTTTCATTTCTCCCTCTCAACAATTACCGCCTCATTCTCCTTTTCTCCCTTACTTTTCTATACATTCTTTTACAATCTATCAGAACAATTCATGGAGCTGCCCAGCTGAACCACGACAGGCCTCGATCTCAACATGCTCCGAGTCACTCTTCTTGTCTTACTTGCCACCACCACCATGGGGCTGCCCAACTGCGGCGCCCCTCCGGTAAATTTGCCACTTCTGGATGAAGCTTTTACTCTGTGCCACCTGAAGTCAGAAAAGTATCTAATGTCAAGAGGCGAGACCCAGAACCATGTTTCGGGAGGTGTCATTGGTGGTGCCGTCGTTGGCAGCGTGGTTGGTCTTGCTATCATTGCATTAGGGGTCTTCCTCATCATACGTCATCAACCACGGTCGAATTCAATGTCCACTGCTTCACAGTTCGAAGAACTTCCCCGTGCCACAAGCACGACCAAGTTCCCAGAGCAGTCGAACGAAATGTCGCCTATCGGAGGGCAACAATTTCCTCCAAGCGAGGAGTATAATGTTCCCCAGGAGCTGTATGGTTCTGAGCCGGTGTCGCATGAGCACAGGACTAGCCCTGTGATCTTGTTTGAGCTAGAGGCCAGCGATCGCAGGTGATCATTCTATCCAAACGAAATAACTAGAAGCATCATTGAGAACTATTGGGAGTTACATGTCTTAGTTTCGGTCGCTTAATTTATTGCCATACATATAATTAGCACACATGCTTGTTACCGCCTGATATGTGACTCCTACTGTCTCATCCTGGTCGTTTCAATGCTCATTGCTCTTGAAAGCGAGAACTTCGCACTCCGCAAATGTATTCCTACAAAGCCAGTCATCGAGCATTAATGTACCTGTTCCCAAATCAAAAGTGATTCTCAATCTTAGCGAGAATTAGGATATAACTAGATCAGTTTATGAGATGGAATAGGTATCTTCGAAGTATGAAGCCACAAATTCCGATGGGTTTTCTGAGCTGCAACTCCAGTTATAGCTGGAATGGTAACAACATCTAGGAATGATAGAGTACATGTACCTCGGTACTCACTGCTCCAAGGTCAATTCTATGTCTTCTATTGACTTCATCAGCTAAGAGATCGTTCTTTTGTCGTCGAAATTGGTGTCAATGAAGTGAAATTGCTCATTTACCGATCCAGGTGTGATATTTGGGCTGATGCGGCTGACCCTCATTCGATTGAATCTGTAGCTTTGAAAGTATCTCCAGGCGAATTTGAAGTCATTTATTAAAAGTACCAAGGACGGCATAGTTAAATGTTATTGTTTGATGCCTGGGGTTGGCCTTGCCTCCTCTCTACCCCTTGGAGTCAAGCGAAACTCTTTTCAATACAGCGTCTCGATTAGCTTTAAAATGCCATAGAATTTGGGTTCAGAGAAGAAGAAAAAGATTCTACATCACCTTAAACAGCTTTATATGAGCATTCAGACTCTGACAGAATTCTACTAGTTTTCGGAGAGCTTTCAGTACCTAATCCATTACTACCAGAACCGAAATCAACCAGATATATTGATTCATCCACCTTTGCCAGCTATTTTGATACCGTTACTGCTTCGTCTTGGAAAGAAAACCCTGCTCGCCACTTCCACGTTACATTCTGGCAAACTAAGCACTGGACCTCTTTATCGGCTCGCCACCCATTTCAATAGGTACCAGCTGGATCTCTGCGTTTGCCCCGCCTTGCGAAGTTGGAAGCTCCTGAGGCTTCATATCCTCTTCGACCGCTGTGCGATCGGTAGGCACCCAGTCTGGCTGTATATTCAAGGGATTGTCTGCCTTTGGTCGAACCCAGGTAAGTTGTGGGCGAGGAATCGACCAAATATACCTCTTCAAGCTTCCCCCTCTTCCATTATCACCATCGTTCTGTACGGCCCTCCTCTTTCCAAGCCGGAAACCAATGATCACCATCAATACAAGGATACCATCACCTCCGATACATCCAACTGAGGCTGCGATGATAGTACTTCTTCTATCTAATCCCGAAGAATGCTCGTTGCTCCCTTCCTGGTTTGTGCTGACGGTGGATACAGCATCGTTTGGCCTCATATTCGTAGTCGTCGTCGCCGTCGCCACTGTAATTAAGCCCGTTGTGGCTAGGTCTTGACATTAGTAAAAGATACATTGAGTTATGAAAGGTGACGTACTCACCAATAGTAGGTGGTGGTGTCATATATGCTTGCTTAATTTTGAACGGGAGGCCAAAACTTTCGAGGCAGCCCACCAATGAATGGTCAACCGTTGTTTGTTCAATGTCGCGGTAAACGGAAATCGTCACGCAAGGACCCTTCTCGCTGCTGTTTTGTCAAGAGTGTTCGGTTGCGTTGGGAAGGCATTGATCGTACCAGTTTGCTGGAGCAAGTTGCGTTGTTGAGGGCATCGCGTTACTATTTAGCCAGAAACCAGATACCGTATTGGTAGATATGCACTCAGTAACAATAAGACTCCAAGGGCCATTCATCCAGTAACAAAGAATGCCTCCACCTGGGAGTTCGATTGCCTGGTAAGTAGAAGCATGAGGACAATCAAAAGGCAGCGCTAGTGAACAATTCATTAGTTTAGCCATGAATTCGAAAGTAGGAAAATAAAGATGACTGCATTACCTTCGGTGCCGACCATATAGTAGCCGAGCCTAGAAGGGTTTTTACTTGTAGTTGACATTGTGTCCTAGTCTGTGAGAGCAGGTGGGGAAAGACACAGGAGGAAAATGGGAAAGGGTGCCAACACGAGATATAGGGCAGGAATCTTATTAAATTGCCCGTTAGGCGCCCTATCCTCTCCAGCCCCCCTTTTGCACATTTTTGCGGCTTTTTAGAAGGGTTCTGAGTGGTAGATTGTTTTTCAGCTTGATTTTCTTGGTGGAGGGATGCGATAATCGTTCCGAGGGTGATGTCTTGGCATGGATCAAAATACTGCCTTCTATTACTTTCTCACTACGCCACATTCAGCACACTTTTCCTATTTGACACTTGAATTTCAAATACGCATGAAGTGTTTGAGAAGACATAGAACTATATACCATTGTGATTCGAGGCATCATAGCAGTGAGCAACCAACTTTTGGGGGCTGTCGAGGAGACTAGATTCTGAACCCCTCATATAGTACTCTAAGTGAGGTGTATTAATATACTCATTACATAACTATTCTACCATCTTTATATATAAAGGTGAACTTTGATCATGTATCTATTGTAGATTGAGTTTCTTGTTAAGCGAGATCCTATAGTGAACACCGAGTTTTACTTATGCGAAAGGGACACAGAATATATGGACCCTAGAATCAATAAGTTATGAATATGTTAGTAGCAAATGAACTCTTTCACTATATGTACGAGAGAGGGGCTAGCTAATGAGCCCTCTTATGATAAAGTATTGACTGACTTCCACCTTGCTACTCCGCAAGAGTCTAACTCGCGGCCGTTGCTTTCGCTTTGAAAGATTCATTGAAATAACTTAACCTCGCCAACGAAATTGGACACAGTCAATTACCAGTTTTCACATGTAATTGGTGCAGGGCCGCTCGTAGAGGCGTTTGTAGGGAGTTTGATTTTTGTGAAAAAGCAAGAACAAGATGAGGCCAACATATTCAGAGAGAAGCCGTGGACCATTTCACTCGCAACCGCCACCTTTCAAAGCGAACCGAAATTTAGCCCCTATGGCGGCATTAATGTTGGGATTAGGTGCTAAGACACTATATGTTCCAATAGGAACATAATAACTTATACCAGCTATAAGTAATGTAAGTGGACTAACTATTATAAGGGTATATATAGTAAATAATATATTTAAGGCTGAAGAAACTAATGCTAATATATTATATAGGCTATCCCTTAGGCTAGAGTATTATTAAGTGCTCTAATAATAATATATAAAAAAATGAAATTATATAGGATAGCTAAGGGTGTAATAGCTATAGTGTTTATATATTATATTACCCGCCTAGTAATATTTATATATTCTAGCCTAGAGTATATTTAGATAAGTAATATATTTAAAGGTAGCTTATATTATATTAATAAGCTCCTTATTAGTCTATAGATTTATATTATACTAAGTTCTATCCTAGAAGTATAATTCTATTACCCTAGAAACTTTATTTTACTAAATTAGACTATTATAATATAAAGAGATAAATATAAGTTTAATAAAATTAATTAGTAAAACCTTATTCTATTAGCCTTTAATAAAGTCTATAATTAAAAATATAGGGAGTAACTAGTAGAGTAATAATTAGAACTAAAGGAGGAAAAGGGGGGATAATACTATATTTTTATATTTTATTATACCTAATTATAGGTTAGAGCTATAAGGCTTACTATAAAGGATATAGAGTAAGTTATTAATTATATATAATAAATCCCTACTATCTACTATTATTCTTATTAGTAGCCTTCTTAATTTCTAGATTATATCTACCTCCTTAAAGTTCAGTAGTATATATTAAAACTACCTTAAGGTGATTAGGAATTAATAATATACTTATTACTACTTTATTTAATCGCCCGGTCTATATAAGCTTTAAGGTTTTAAGGGTTTATAGCTCTAATATTAGCTATAGGGAGAGGGTTTCTAATATTCATAATAATCTCACGCAGGGCTTAAGCTAGTATTACTCTATAACTTTACATATTATATATACTAGATAGCAGTATACCCCTAGCCACTATCATAGCGTAGGTCAACGGCATCACTACCTACCTATTCTACCCCGCGCTCCTTAGCTCCCGAACCATACCAACCGCGGTCTTGCTTGCCTCTGCGGCCTCGTTTGCGGCAATCTTTGCATCTCTAGCAGCATCGGTAGTATCTTGCATCGTTTGTTGAATGACTCCTGTGATCTGCTTTAACCCAGCATCTATTCGATTGAGGGATCCGGTTGTGCTTGCGGCTCCGATGGCTATCTAGTTTCAATAATATCCCAACACCTAGAATCTAGACTACAGCTCTATACCTGGCAAGGAATCGCCTAGGGGCCCTGCTATGATTCACCTTCTGTCCATCGAACGCCGTAAAATTAGTGGATTCTGGCGAAAAAGGAGAGCCTGGTTTCGGTTTTCAGAACCGGGTGGTGGCATCCGCGGCTTAGGCCCTACTACCGCCTTCAAAAGCGAACGAATGATATATAACTTGACCCGACTACGGCGGCACAGTTAGTGTAAACATTTACGCTGCACGGTATCGTTTCACGAGCCTATCGCCCTTGCGGCCACGCAGCCATGCGTGAGAAGAAATACTCTAGAGCAATTCTATCCCCGCGCCAGGGCAAGTTTCCATCAATATAGTCCTCAGGCTGATCGTTGGTAGTGCTATATATCATAGCTAATAAGATCATCGGGACCTGTGAGTGTCGACATGTCTTTTAGAAGCCAATCAGTGTCGGACGTATAGACACACTCGTTGGCATTGCAAAAGAGAGATTGAGGCACCTGGAGTGCAAGCGAAGAATTGGCCCTGATTTGAAATTGCCTCAGTTCATTTCGCATGCTCAAGAAGTCGTTATTTCGTTGTAATGATCCGTAGTGGCCTGTGAATGCTACTGGGAGGACTCCCCGGTGCGGTAATTGTGCGGTTCTATGATACATGAAAGGATAGTATATATGCTTGTCAGAAACTGCCTTATCTACAACAATATAGGACTTCTAACACGTGATATCCTAGCTAGTCTAGATGATTCTTACTAAATCACTTCAAATGCTTTAGTATATAGTCGAAGATAACCTGATTAAGCCTTGCGTTAGATCCCATGTGGCAATGCGCGCTCGCACCTTCATCGAAAGATAAGCGTACCCACTCCTTCTCACACTTCAACCGCTTGAACAGTTCTTCAGGCTGTCCCTTGAGAAAGTGGTCATCTGGCGCATCCAACACCAGCATTGGCGTTTTGATCTTGCCCACTATCCCTTCGAGAGTGTAGCCCTCCACAACACGCAGAACATCTGCTCCAGACGACACCCCAAAAGCCCACTTGCTGTTTGAAATTCCCCATTTGAAGCCTGTATCCCAATTCATGTAACGGCGCACAATTGCGTTGAAAGTGCCATCCCAGCCGTTTCTCAACAAGAGCTTCCCAAGTGCAGGCGTTTCCTTGTGAAATGCACTAGCAAAGTCGTACACGCCGTCGTTGACCACAATAGCAGCCGCGCGATGCTCGAACGCGGCAGCCCGAGCAACGAGATAACCCCCCATGCTGACACCTATAATCACGAGCTTATCTTTCTCGGTGTAGGGCTGATCGAGAACGTAGTTGACAACTGGTGTAATCACCTTCTCCCAGTCTGGTCTGAAGCAGAGTCGCTGCTTTCTCAAGGTGTCACCTTGCCCGGGCCCGTCGAAAGTGACGACGTTAAAGCCGAGCTCGAGTGCAACAGGCGCAAATGAGTATCCAATCTCCTCTCTTGTGCTATCAAACCCACCATTGACGATGATGGTCGGCCGAGCCCGGCCGCTTCTATCAGGGCGCATAAGAGTACCTGGTAGGGTAGTATCCTCATACGGTATTTCAATAACCTCTGTAGCGTGCGGCATGAGCTTAGCTGCCGAGTAGAATGTCTGAGAGCTCAAATCTGCAAGCGTCTTTGACAGATCATCTTGGTCGGGGTTCTCACGCAAGAAGAACTCGGCAGTGCGGAAGTAGTTCGAGGCACGCAGAAATGAATCCCTAGCACCGGGCCAATTATTGGATTCGAGGCTAAGCTCTGCATTCGCAACAGCACGGTCACCTGCAGCTCTCCACTCCAGGAGCCAGCGCTTCTCATCACCGGCCGGTACGCGTGAGCAAATCGCAATGACCTCGGAAAGGTCTGCACCACCATTGTTGGCATAGCCGGCAGCCCGTAAAGCCTCAAAGCTGAAGGAAATGTTTGAGTGATAGAAGTGACGCAACGGTGTCGCCATTATTTGTAGAATATAGTGATACGACTTGATAGCTGTGAACTGTGGTGATCTGTAGGCTTTAATATACGTTCAGATACTTTTCACGTTGGCGTAACATTATTCGGGAAAGCTTCCGCCATCGTGGGTCGATGATATCACCAATGCCAACCGTCAGCCCAAAATTCGGGCCGAATTTGACCAGCTGTACCGAAGATTGAACTGGGTGATCCGGTGAAGGAGCCACGTGAACAATCCGGTAGCGATGTTTTTTCTATCAGTGTATAATGCCCGAAGCCTTGTAAATACATGGATATAAAGTATGCGCTATTAGATATTAGATACACGATAGTATGTGTGAATCGCATTATCTACAATGGTTTTAAGTTTAAACTGCTGTCTCCCTCACTTCTCTTTTCCTACCCAGTCTATAAGTCATTGATTCTGATGACGCGATTTCGATTCAGCACCAACAAAATCACGGATATCCTCCTACAAGCCATAAGTGGCCAAGCGGACTCAAGTCCTTCTGATACAATTAATCCACTGCAAAACAAAATATTGCCATCGCGACAACCCCATGTGCAAGCGCCGACTAACATCGGAGTATTGGCCCACGCACCATCATTTAACAATACCCAATCTTCTGACATGGCTTTTACGAATGCTGATTTGAAGCAGCAAGACCCGCAAAATATGAGCAGAACAAAGAAATGGGCTATCACCTGCGTCCTTTCACATGCTAGTCTATGTGTGTATGTGTTCAATTTCCGTTAAGTACAAGCGAAGACCGATTGACTGGTAACGCATCAGAACCTGCTTCAGCTCCATCTACACGACAACATACGAGAAGATGGAAGCTGAATTAGGCAACGATAGAATTCTATCAGTACTAGGCCTATCGACATTTGTCTTGGGTCTTGCTTTTGGCCCTACACTTTTCGGCCCGCTGAGCGAGATATATGGCCGTCGACCGATCTATCTTACGTCATGGGTAGCCTACCTCATTTTTCTTATCCCACCAATAGTGACAGAAAGTATCTTTTCTATTATAGCTTGCCGGTTCCTGAATGGCTTCTTCGGAAGTGCCTTTTTGACGGTTTCGGGAGGAACCATTCGAGATATATTTTCCGGGGAAGAACTACAAACGCCGATGGCTCTTTTCTCCGCCTCACAATTCATGGGTCCTGGTTTAGGTCCTTTACTTGGGGGGTTCATCAACTTTCATTCTGATTGGCGGTGGACCTATTACACAGTTATTATATGGTCCTCTGCCGCAGCACTCATCACGTTCATTAGTGTTCCAGAGACATACTGCAAGTTCCCGTGCAGCCTACTACACTACATGTTACCAGTCACTGACATCGCTCTCGCCCATCAGATCATGTGTTACTAGAAGACAAACGGCAACGACCCCAGAGCAAACCAGACCAGCAAAAGTTGCTATCCCTTTTTAGGCAAGCTGGGAAGTCAACTATCCTAATGCTTAGCTCGTCCCTCCTTCGTCCGGTTCAGCTACTAATCTTCGAGCCTATGTGTCTTTGCCTCTGCACCTTCTCGGCTATTTTACTTGGGATCCTCTATCTCTTTTTTGGATCGATCCCTCTTGTTCTTGGTATAACTTACCAGTTCAGTCTCTACCAAACTGGACTTGCTTTTCTGGGCCTCATGGTCGGAATGTTAATGGCGGTGACAACGAACCCGCTGTGGCAGCGTATACGGTCTAGGCTTATTCATAAATACGGTGACGAACTTGGAATGAACGTGGATAATGAGCCTGAATTTTGGCTCCCTCCTGCTATTGCTGGTGCTTTTCTAGTACCTTGTGGGATTTTCATTTTCGGTTGGACATCCCAGCCATCAATACATTGGATTGTACCCATAATAGGTATCGCAACGTTCGGCTCTGGGTAAGTTCGATCGGTACCCTGCCCTAAATTCTTCCCAATCTCCTGTGCTTTGGTGATAAGTCTTTCGAGCAGTGAGCGTCTGGAGCAAGAGTCAGATTGTTAACTCCAAGATCAGAAATGTACTGGTTTTCACCGGGATTTGGACATTCTTAGTAGGTGTATAATCCTACAGGCATCTGCAAGATATATTATGCAAAATTATGTTAACTTTGCACACTTAAAAGGTCGATGCATATCCGCAGTATGCGGCAAGCGCCCTTGCCGCTAACACTCTTTTGCGCTGTATCTTTGCTGGTGAGCAACTCTCCTGTTCGCGTGGTTAATCACCCCGTCATGCCAATAACTAGCTGTTTCTTTCAGAGCTAACCTTGTCCTTCCATTAATAGCCGCGTTCCCTTTATTTGGAAATCAAATGTATGAGCGACTCGGCTACCAGTGGGCGTCATCGCTACTTGGGTTTCTTACAGTCGCTATGCTGCCAGCTCCGATCATATTTTTTATGTATGGGGCGCGTATCCGAAAGAAAAGCCGCTTTTCGGCCTGAATTAGACATTGTTATCATCTAGACGAGAGAGGATATATTGCAAAGGTCTACCTAAAGAGACTTTCTTATACTAGATTTTGATTAATAAATAACGGTGATTTTTCTATTCACTTATCAGCTTAGGCTTTGAGCTTAGCACGCATGGCTGAAGGATATCTCCCGGCTTCTCTTAATACCCAGGAATTTCTTAACAGCTTCTCGAGTAGATTAAAGCTGACGTTGCATGAAGTTAAGAGCTTTTCATAGGTTGCCAAACATGATGACCTAGATCGAGCCGCCCACGAGCTAGGAAATCATGCTACAGGTAGCTGAAGTATTAGAAGCTTTCTCAGTTCGCAAGTCTAGGCTATAATGTATTTAGGAAAATTTGGATATAAGCGACGCAAGCAGGCACAAAAGAAAATGATGACTTACCGAGGCGCCGTAACCGGCTCAACCAGCGACTTCATATTGTCGGTTACATTGCCCACGGCTGCACGTAATACAATAGGTGTTATTGGACCTATCACCACAACACGATTTTTGACGCCTAGACCCAACAACATTACAAGGATAATACTAGCCCTCCATCACTACTCCGTCGCCAAGCATGAAGCGACGGAGATATTAATAACTAGCTAAACGCGCCACAACCCTGTCGAAACAAGCTCAACAGCTCAGAACCAGCGGACTCATCAATCCCAGCTCCCGCCAAAGTCAGCCCGTACCATCCATCGCCCAGGGTGATATCCATCTCGTCTATCAATAGGCTACTTGATATTATCTCTCCTTCCTCTTGTACCTCTTGCCAACAACGACGACCTGGAAAGGACCCATCCTCATCCTCGAAGCCATCCCTCATAGCACTCACCACAACCTCATCCTCAGTGGGGAGCTTTGGGTGCCCATTGGTAGACTCGTCGGGTTGGATGGATCCTGCTGATACTGTGTGCGGAAGCTCCTCTGTAAGACCCGTCGACGGTTGACCTGGGTGACTATTAGAGATCCGACGAGCCATGGTATATAGCAGTGGGGAAATAGACAACATACATATTATTGAATTAGTCTGGCACGATGAATTACCACTTGTGAAGCGGCTTCGTCGTAAGGCTGCATCTAATTTTTCGCACTGCAATATTGTATTAATCCACTGGCCCCACATTGAGTGTATGATAGATATCAAGACTTACAGGTTCTTTCAAGGCTATCCAATAAGTCTTCAGAGCCTCAAGTAGGCGTAGGATTGCCCGTACAGCTTTCATTCTGCGACTCTCTCTGCACTCACCAGCCCGAGTTTCGTTCCCTGGTCGACGGTTTAAGTAGAGTTCTTGGGATAGAAACACTATGCCTACAATGAAAGCACCATAAGCAACGAGTGGAGGTAGACAAGAAAGATCGCTGGAGGCATAGAGATAAGGCCTCAAAAGGGTTTCAAACAGGTCTGCGTGGCAAAGTACTGTCTCAGTAGACCTCCTTTGCACGTCGGCTTGGATTTGCTGTTCAGTACGGACTCCCGAGAATAGAGGAACAATCATTGAGTGTAAGGTAATCTGGATTTGATGATAAATAGCGTCATGAACCAGAAAAGTCATCTGCGATTTAGGTGGACTACATTCCTGGCTTGCAGAGGCTCTGGCAGCCAATGCGCTCTGATATAGCGACGTTGCCAAAGAGGATAGATCATGTATTGATTTGACGGTGGTAGCGTCCATAACAAGTCGATTTTTGCATAGAAGCTGTGCTTTCGCCCTGGAAAAAGAAGCAAAATTAGGCGTGGGGATCAGGTCAGCTAGAGTAAGGGGAATTCTCATACCAAACACCAATGACTTGAATCAGCATGCCTTCTGCAGCTGGAGGATAACTTTCCCCGGCGGATGACCGCACCGGAAGCGACCCCCAATTTTCGTCCATCATTTCGTTAAAGCATACCCTACGAAGCGATGAAGCAGCAAGTGGGCACGGGAGTGGCAACATGGCAGCTTCTTTCCAGGCTGACTCGATGAATGGTGCTGGCTCCATGACAATGCACGTCGACATCCAGCAAGCCCAGAAGGCGCGCCGACCGAGCTCATTCTCGACGGAGTTGCTGGGACAATCACTCGAAGTTGCACATTTTTTATCAAAGCCAAGCATTTGAGATGACCGATATGCAAGCGCTATACTTCCGTTAGAGAGTTTTCAGTAGCAACACCGACCTCAGGTCATATTTTCTGGTGTTTGCAAAAGCTCACATAAACATAAATTCCCCTCTCGCGATCGTCCAATACCAAACCAGTACAGTTGCAAACACTGTAGCGCTTGGACTACCATAACAGATGGGGATTCCATAACTAGAACCATGGCGTCCGTAGAAGCAGCCTTTGCCCAGGGCAGTCCGTACGATTGATACATGCTCAGAACGTTAAGCTCGGGACTTATGCCCCCGACCCGCTCGGGCTCATTTTGAATGGGATGGAGAAAGCTCGGGCTCTGTCAGCAGAAGCGCCTGTAAGAATTTAGGGATCATACGCATCTTACAGAGTTGCTAATGCGAATAGTGCCTTAAGGAGCGTGTCGTGCACTTTGCCATCGAGATATTCCTGGAATAGAAGGGGCTTGTAAAATAAAAGAGACGCATTGTATATGCGCGAGAAGTAGATTTCCAAAAGGGCAAGACCAAGAGAGATTGGTGGTAATGGCTGCTGATCCTCAGCAGATGTCGAATTTGGAACTGTTTTATGTATCCTTTGTAGCTCGGTTGGATACGACTGACAAACGTGTCAACAAGGAGAGGAAGCATAGGGTTGGGGGGTGTGCCACCGCGCTTACATTTAAAAGCACAACGGCTTCATTCAATGACTCATGACTAGCGCGCGATGTTTGAGGATCGCTTATGGCTGTTGCATTCTCCCCGGTCTCTAGAGGAGGAGGAGAAGATCGCGAAGCAGGACTTTCAATGACGGGGTGTGCATCTAGAAGCCGAACCCCGATAGTGGAAATCTCCTCCTGTGATAAACTTTCATGGCAGTCATGCTCGATGGCAATGTGCGTAGAATAATCGGCACCCTGACCGCGACTGGCAGCTAGACCTGCCCGTCGGCGATTCTTTCTTCGGCCTCGGCGATTTGGAGGGTCGGGATATAGACAAGTTGCTCCGCGTCGACAACAGCGAGTGCAAATGGGCTGCTCTTTCCCGCATTTCAGCTACAGTGGCATTAATCGTTGATGTTGTGTGGTTACTAGAGGCTTGACTACCTTCTGTTCACGACATCTCAAACATGCCGTGACGGACAGAACCGAAGATCTGCGACGTTCATGACCGCTATCTCCTTGACTATCCCCACACTGCATGTCAGCGATCCTTGATAGGAATAAGGGCAGGCATGGAACGGTGCGCTGTTCAGGTTCGGAGGTGTTCTGTTTGGTACACGAAAATGGATCAGTATTTTCGCTTCAAATCCAGTCGTTGGATTTAAGGTGTAGGCAGGTCAAGCACCGAGCTTGTGATTCTGGTTCGGGCCGAGTCACGTGTTAGCTACCAAGTTAAAAATATCTACGGGGTGTTTCATTCAGGTGTTCGGCCCGATCGTGGTACATGTGACTAAGATACCTCGCGATCATTGCAAGCAGCGCTGAGTCAGGGTACGAGGTCCCGGCGGCGGGGATTGCTGTTCCGGATACTACCGAGCAAGCACAGCCCACAGCGTCGAGATAATAAGCGATTTTGAGGTACATATACGCAAGTGGCGCAGAATGGTGGTTTCCCGGTGGACTTGGGCGTGGTGTACAATCTGTTCTCAGGCCAGCGTAGAAGCCCCCATGAAGGCATTGATAGCCTGGCTCTCGAGATTACAAGCCTCTTCTTACAAAGCCAGGACACAGTCACCCTGTTCCCCATTAATCATCTGCCTAGACTTTCTTCGCAACCTTACTATACTTTGTGCCTTCGTATCTCGCTTCTGGCACCCGATAGCAGCAGAAGCAATAAGACGCGATGCTATCTACACACACCCGCAGACACACTAGCTCCAGCGTAATAGGTCTGTACAGGCTCTCCTTAGGCTACTAAAGTATAGCATAGCACTAGTGATTTTTTTTTTGGCGATATTGGAGGCTAACCCCACTAAAAAAAAGTATTGGTATGCATTTCAGGTCGCTTAAACTCGCAACTGTTTTGTGTGCGAATTGAATTGCATCGGACTTTGGACGGCAACCAATGTTTAACCTTTGTCACAAGAAATGTAGAGAAGCAGCAGGTGTATTCGATCTTCTGTCCTCTGTGTCAGCGACTGACATTAGGAATGATTCTGGAAGGGCAGATTTATTCCTTATGCATTGCTTCTGCCACCTTTATCTTATGTATATATAGAAATTCTTTAGTATTTGGATCTTTGCATCGCTTAAGCCATATTTGATCTATTTCCATCACAACTAGCTTAATGAAGCCCGAATCTACCCTGATCTTGGCAATGGACAACATTGGCAACACGAGATAACATTATAAATTACAGATATTTTCCGACCCCCAGATACGCCATACACTTCCTGCATTTACTGTTGCCCCGTTTCCACCTCATGGTTATATAAAATAGGAATAATTGCCTCAGATCTTCCCGTCTCCTCGATATTATGAGTAACCCAATGCTCTGCAGTGGTCTTAGAATATAAGAAAGGGAGCAAAATCCAGTTGAAAAGCCACCCAAGGACAGGGACGTTTAACCCAACGATAGTCTCGGCGTAAAATCGAGCGCCATCGCCTTCTGCAGAGTAGTGGTGATTGATCCGTACGCCCGTGAGACCAAATGTTTTAACTGTAAAGTTGAATTCTTCATCGTCGAGACGTTCCGTGTAAACTTCCACCTTGATTCTCTCGTGATGGTCGTTGAAATGTTCGGTGATGCGGGATTTTTAATGAGTCGCGAAGCCTTTGTTGTGTTTGCCTGTAAGAGGAACCACAGAGACGTGATCACGGTGGTGCCACAGGTGGTAAAAAGAAATTTCAGGCCCTTGAAACCCGATGCCATCCCAAGTGGTTTGTTGTCCCAGGTGCTCGAACCACCAGCGAATCATTTGAGGAGTACATCCACGGACAGTATCGTGCTCAATACGCACAGCAATTTTTCCCGTCCAGGTTCGCTCGATGTCTACCCATTTTGCCGATGAGACAGGCTTGAAATCGAGTTTGCCAGCTCGTTCGAGAGCCTTCCGAGCTCTCAGGCGTGCTTCGCGGAGGGCGCTTTTGTTCATGAAGGAAGATACCCGGGCGTAGATGAAATGCAACACTTTACAAAACGAGAGAGCTGACCTTTTGTCTTCCACTCAAGCCAAAGATCTGAATTTATAGTCTCATAACATCTCCGCGCCACCATCGGTCCGACTAGTACTACACCGAATCGACTGTGCCTAGCTAGACTGAAACAACCATGCGGGGGGTTAGGAAATATAACTATCTCTACTGGAGCCTCGGTCTTAACCCGCCTCTGTTAGAAATTACTAATAATATATAGAGCAGTATATAGTATAGGCTCTAGGGTAAGAGGTATAATATAAGTTAGTATAGCTAATTTTTAAATAAATATATTCTAAATACTCTCCTAACCTTACTAATTATATCTTTATATAGATAGATTATTATTAAGTTATACTAAAAGTTATAACTCCTTATTCTATATATAACCTTAAACTTATAAGTTTTAAATAAACTTATTTTAAATATCTTTCTATATAATCCTAATTTATATTTATTACTTAACTAAATATAGTAATTTAATAACTATATTACTTAATCTTTTAAATAAATTTATTTTAAATATTATTAATTATATTTACTTACTTAATATAAAATATTATAGTAGTAATTATAATTATAATTTATATAATATAATTTATTAATATATATATTAAACTAATATATATATTACTTTTCTTAGCTTTATTATTAATAAGTTTTATAATTTTTATCTTAAAACTTTATATTTTCTATAAATATTTTTTATATTATTATTAATTATATATTAATATAGCTAAAAAAGAATTCTATTAAAATTAGCTTATATATATTAAGCTATATAATTTAATAAGTAATCGCGGACATGCTACTTCCCCCTCCGGTTTGGCGGCCTCCCCTAAACGGGCAAGGCACGCCCGCTGCCGCATCACTGTCAGCGTGATCATGTGACTCCTTCTATATAATATGACTCCCACCCTCGACGCTGTGTAGATGTATCTTTGATATTTCTTCTCTCCCACCGCTCCGCCCTTGCCTTATATCTCCTCCGCCTCTCCTGTAATTTCCCTTCTCCTGACTTGATGACGCTTTAGCTGCTGGCCTGTTGGAATGGCTACGCCCTTCCCCCTTGGCATCTAGAGGAGGTGGTCTCTATACTCGATGGCAGACTGTGCGAAGTAGAGTGAGGCGCTTGAAGAGGAGATCAAAGTTCACCGTTTTTTTATCTTCTTTCGAGCCATTCCAGTTATTTTCTACCTTCTTTATAGCTTTCGTCTCTCTTCTATTATCACAGGGTGCTTATGATGCCTAATATTCTAACGGCGCATCTTTAAGCATCTGTTTTATGGCGCGACAAGGGCTTCAAGCAACGTATCTCGCCGCGGTATTTCTTCCTGTGAGGCCTCCGATAAATAACTAGCTAATGGCAGAAATACTGCAGTGGCTTATTATAACCCCTGACGCATGATGATGGAGTGGACGGGGTCTGAGTTATCGCCCTGCTCGAGGGCTGCTAGGGCATTAGCAGCGGCAAAGTCGTGAGGGTGTCATGAGGATGGTCTCTTCTGGCATGGCGCAGGGCCTCGCTTCCGCATTGTGCTGACCGATATGTCACTGCTGCACAGTCAGCCGCCGTTCTGCCGCAAGATGAGGGCGGCTGATTAGAAAGGGGTGAGGAGTCCTGGTCAGCTCTCCACGGCTGGCGGCCTTATCCCCTGACCCAGCTAGTAGCAGAAATGCCGTAATGCTCACTAATAGCTCCAATGGTATGATGGAGTACGGTGCTATCTCGGGCTGATTGTCGAATACCTAGCGTAGTTGTTCCAGGGGGCATCTGGGATAAAGAGGCCACCGATTAGCTCGTAGAGAGTGGGCGGAGATCGCGATGTAAGAAACTATGACGCGGCTGGTCGCCATCTCCCTACTTAGGGGGCGGCAAACACACCCACTGCTGAGAAATCCTCCCTCGATCACTACCTGCTCTTTCTGGGCTTGACCGCTCCTGTGCCTCTCGTAACGACTTAATAGCTGCGATAACGTGAGAGGCCAGCATGATTAGTTAATGCAAAGCTAACTCGGTTAAACGAATATGGCGTAAAGCTTGTGCTCCCCCTGTTAAGCTGAGTTGTCCTATGCTATTAGGCGGCCACTCGTTAGTTAAAACGCAGGATGGACTAATATAAGAGAAGGGCAACGAGCCTTGAACTAGCTCTACACAGTCGGCCGCCTGCTCATCGGTGTAAGCGTAAGGTAGCATATATCAGAGATAAGGATCGGTGCCCAAGGGAGAAAGGGTTAGCGAGTTCGCATCATGTTGGTCACAGTAGGCAGCGCCGAGGTTGAGATACTCCGCCACTATACGTGGGATGTGGCCAAGCAACTTCATGGTTGACGGGTATGGTGGGGTATGTGTATCTCGGACACGAACTATTGTAAAGGTCCGAGAGCATATTTGTGCGAAGATGAGAATTAGGGCAAGGGAAGGGGGGGAGGTGTGTGATTGGGGGTAATCCTAGTATCTTTTGCCTATATAAGGCGCCTGACGCCCTTAGTAAACGAGAGTCCTGAGGGCAATTGGATAAAACCGTCCTCCTTATATAATGGGACCCTTTGTGAATCTTAATAATATGGTTACCTGGACTCCTCTAGCTGTTCCTGGTTTGGAGTATGCTGATCACGTGAAACAGTAGAAATCCAGCTCCTCCCCAGAAATCTCCTTTCCCTTACCTCCTGCGTTGGCTCCCTGCGATTAAATATCTCATGAACTAATCTGTATTTTGTCTGATGATGAGAGTACATTTGATGCAGATGAAGAAGCGACTTGCGATGGCTCTCGGGATATGGATGACTCGAGATCAGATGATACTCTTCCGTCGATCGACATAATCTTTGCATCTATTAAGAAGAGCTCATCTGTTCTGTCACCTATGAGTAAGTGTTGTTGAGGTATGCCTTTTATAAAAGCGTTCGAACGTGGCTAACCATCCTGTGCAGGATCTCCTAATGATGCTAACTAGCCACAGCCACTTGATCTAGGTGTGAGTCGGCTAAGCCAGGAGGCTGTAACAGGTCCGGATGTCTTGCTTTCCCGCACACCGACGAGCACGCAAGCCAGGAGTGACATGCTTGGCCATTCGTCGGGTAGCCCCGGCTATACTGGGCTGGTTACTAAAGGTGATGCTGTTATACCAGGCCACCTTCCGGTGACGCTGGAGGCGTCCTGTTCTGAGAGCTGTGAGGCTTCTAATGCTGTAGCTATTCTGCCTTAGAATGGGATGGAGCAGACACGAGATGATTCATAGAGTATACTGGGAAGCTGTTTGGAGTGTCGCTCCGATTCTTAGTCTAGCTCCGACTCCGACGGCGCTATGCGGCAGCATAGGGAGGACAGTCTCGTACCATTCACTTCACTATTGTTGGACATCCGCGAAAAAGAGGAAGCGTACGGCGACATAGAGGACGCTATCGATGATGACGTTAGTCGGCTCCTAACCGGGCAGCTTCACTGTAAGGGGACACATAAGGATGGCTTTGCCCCTGAGTAAGACCTAGCCTCCCACTGCGATTCTGATTCTGATGTCAGCTTAAGCTCTGGCTCTGATGCTGCTATACACGATGATGAGGACTATTGCCCCTCTCCTTGCTGTGGTGAATGGGAACAGGCAAGTAATAATTCTGTCGATGATGAAGCGGACAGGTCCGATCCTCCCCTTCCATGCAAACGTCGGAAATTGGGCAGGTCTTAGTCTAGTCCTAGGCCATATCGCCGTAGCAAACGTCTCACTAACCCTACACAAATAGTTAATCCATCGGGACTGCGCACGCTAGTTCGTAGTGCGAGTTCAGTGTTATCGTAGAGCTTATTTACCGCAGCTGATGAGGAAATGCCAGCTGCAAGATATGAGGAATGGTCTTTGCAAGGGGCTACGCTTAAACGCTTGGCTGTGAATGGTAAAGTGACCTTTCAACTGGAGTTTAGCTGGGATTCGTGTGTCGGTGGCCATGCACTGGGCTCATATAGCGGCAATAAATTCTAAACTTAAGTAGCGAAGAGGTTATACTAAATATAGTGAAGCCTGACTAGTTATGGTTTCACTTGTGAGGAGGATGATCTTATTGTTAAATTGAAGGAAGAGTAGTAGCTTTATTAGCTAGAAATCTACGAAAAATTCAGTGATAAATTTCCATAACGACGATCTCAGGGAAGCCTTTAGGTTCGTTACTGTATAAAGCTGAAAAGTGGCAAATAGGCTGGGAGGAAGTCTAGGTAGGGTTAGGCTACGAGATAAGTTTTGCATAACGAATCATCTAAGGCCTATTAAATATTATAGTCTAGGTAGGGTGGGGGTTTTACCTGGAGAATGAATTTAACCCCTATTAAATGTTCGTTAAAGTAGATGGTATATTTGTGATGCTAAATTCTAGTTATTAAGATAGCCTGTGATCTGTATGTTTCACGCAATGGTATTATATGTAGGCATTAGGCTAAAAATAATAACCGATATATGGCGTATTTCCTCACTATATCGCCTTTGTGGGACTATAGGTTAATGCAAAGATCCCTTGTTATCGGTAGTTTTACCCGAGAAAGTCATTTGCCCTTGAGTATTGCGTGTTAGGACTAAGCATGGATTGACTCTGCTAATGGAGAGTAGTAGATCGCATATTTCTAGATCGCTGAGGCGAATAGTTATGTGAAGAGATTCTTATTGCTCGTCCTGAGAACTATAATCTTGAATAATCCCAGTATGCGAAAGTAATATTCTCGCCGACTCAAGCCGATCTTGCTATAAAGCGATAAATAGGCGCAACTGACCTTCTTGGTTAAGCTGGTCTATTGCATCGGCTGGTCTAGTGCTCGCGCGTGTGGGAGATACCCCTGTCTTTGTATGTCGCCTGAAATGTAGAATAGGCGTTCGATCGACGGGAATAGATATCGGACGGAGGCAGGAGTGATATGCAGAGGATGGAGCTTTTAGTGAGAAGATCATGTGAGTAATTGGCAGGCTAATGAGAGATGAACTTCAGAGGACTTCGAGCCTTCGATGATTGGCTAAGAGTTGCCGCTCAGTGGTCAACAGATAACTGAATGGCGCTATAGGGTATGTAGCTACTGGAAATGCAGGGTTGTGTTAGTGCCTAACTTCCAAAATTGTGCCTACTCTCCTCATCACCTTTTGTTTTCACCCGCCAGCGCTCTATAAAGAAAATACTTTTTTGAGTAGTTACCTGAGTAATTCTCCTCCGACTTACTGTTAATGTTTGCACTCTCCCTATCTTATGTAATACCCTACGGTAGATTACGCATCCGTGTACCGCTCGCCTTTATATAGGCGAGTTTTTAGTATATATGAAAACATCCTCTTACATAAGAAGAAAGCTATACGCTGTGTTATTTAGTAATATAGCCTAGCTGTTTTCCCTTTCTCTACTGAGAAACTAGCTAATATTATCCATTATCTACTATAGGAAAGCATATTAAGCCGTAACGCTAAAGCTAGGTCTAGGTTTCCATAATTTGGTCCACCGCTTATATTCCCTCCGGTGACTCCCTCCTTACTAAGTTAAGTATCCTCTAGTATAGTAGATTTAATGGACTCACTAAATAAGTAACTTAGCTATCTATCCCCTAGCTTCTTTATATTTCTAACTTAGGATAAGGGCGCTATCGACGGGTATATACTCTGACCTTAAACTTATATCCGCTAAAAAGACCTATGCTGCACACCACGTTATTATCTGCCTTCGGTCTTCTGTTATTTCCAAGTCTTGCGATTTTAAGGATGTCTATGCTATTAGGGATGATTCAGGCATCTGCAGGAAGGTTGAACCCCTCGCCTTTAACTTTCTGGACGACGACCCGTAGTTAGTTAACTATGTTATTCAGTATTTCTATGGGTTAGATTATAAAAGGCCTGACTCCATGTTTAGACTAACTGCCGGCACTGAAGAAATATAGAGCGGCGAGACTACTGAGCTGATAGATATCGCTAACTCCGATGACGCTGACTTAGTGCTATATATTAAAGTATATGCACTTGTAGAGAAATATAATATACCTCCTCTTAAGGAATTATTATTAAGTAAATTCGAAGAATCACTCTGGAAATATTGGAAATTTAATCACTTTTTAAATGCTGCACGAGAAGCGTATACGTTAACTATGTAGGAAGATAAAGGGATGTGAACTGCTGTTGTTAAAACATTTTATGCTCATGAAGAATTACTAGATGAAGAGCATATGTGGGAGTTACTCTAGGAACTGCCGTAGTTGATATACGATGTACTGATCTATTATTATAAACTACGTAAGGATATATCATTCAGGTGATCATATAACTTTAAGTTAGTTGGATGCTGGCGGGCTGTCATTATAAAAGAATCGCTCTTTGTTCTTATATGGATGACAGATTGTGTCCCGCAATTTATAGCTTTCATCAACGATTTCATCCTTTAGTACTGGTACTTTCGGGCCCTTAGGAAATTCTGGACAGCCACAGCGAGGCGGATCTAATGCATAAGAAGCCTGGTGGTGTAGGCTATTTCTGGAGATTTCGTCAATTATCTCCCTGTGCCACTGAGAATACGTAGTTGCCCTGTCTATGTGTGCTATAATCTTTTTAATATTTATCTGACTACCGTATTCCATCCATTTGCCTACTATAAATCTCTAAGTAGACCTTCCCTGAAGTTTGAATTAAGAATGATGGGTTAAGGTTGCTAAGGATATCTAGAAGCACTAATGGTAATTCGACTTAGGTTTAAGAAGATGGCTTAGATCTATTTTTGGGCGGGTAGTATAAGGACTCGCTGAAGCTGTGGGTCAACCCGGGAGCCTAAATAGGCACCACTTTTATCAAGAGTGGCCGCCAGCTCGTCGCCGATGTGATGAGGGAGCGGCTGGGGCCTCTACGTAGTGCACTATATGAATTGCATGCGCTCGGCTTTACGCACAACGACGTCACGCTAGCTAACCTCAGCTGGACAATAATGACGGATTTGGCGCTAAGTTATGTGATAAGCCGAGGCGTAAAGTTGGGGGCCACACGCCATGACCGTTGCTACTGATCATATGATGTACTTAAGCGGCGACTATGGGACGCACGCGCCTATAAGAAGGTTTCATACTCGCAAAAACATTATTAATAGCGAGAACGAAATTTTCGAAAGAGCAGCCCCTTATGGCACTAATATTATCCCGCTCGCGGCCGTGATGGCCCCTACGAATTAAATTATCCCCCTAATAGTTTAAATACTGTAGGTCATCCATCCGGCCGCTGAGCGGGTACGGAATGTGAAACACTATGAGTAAGCTACGATCACATAACGTACTGATGGATGGTATCAGCGATATTGGGTGTAAAATTATTCACGAGATGTAATGACTGAGCCTAAACGTCCTAATATCACTGCTATGATTAATATTACAGATTTAGATAGGACTTGGTCTATCCCATTGCACTGATAATGTTTTGCAACGTCCTGTAACGATGAGCTCTCGGATAGAACGGCATTATCTCCTGCACATAGATAAAGCACCAGATATTCGGCATGCCGCGATTCGATGCTATATAATACTATAGCTCTAGATAGACTTGCCTCCTGTCGCCTTATCCTGGTGAAGAAGGCCTGGTGAACCTTCGATACTCGACTAAGTCTGCGAGATCTAGCGATGGTATTGTGATGTATGCCTGATGGGCTGCAATATTGAGAACTCACGGTGCTATCTAGTAGCTAGTCATCACTCAAAGCGATCGCACGGTCACGGTAATAATCCGGTTAGATCACTATTCGACAGATCTACGAGCACATCGAACGACTAGGGAAAGGAAGCAATAGGGTCAGGATGATTTAGATACCATCCCGGGACGATGAACTCACTATCGGCCGTAGGGCGAAGTAAGCGTAGAGGGCAACCGGAGCAGAAAGCATACTATAATCGCTGCTATACTAGGCCCGCTCCACTTAGATCAGGCTAGCAGCGGCGTAACTGCACTAGCAACGAAGCTTACCCGACAAAGTGGGCGGCTACTTTAAGCGAGTTAACCGAGCCCTGCTGGGCAAGCATACGACAATCAAAGAAATAAGAGGCTAAGGTGCTCTCACAGCTTCGTACAGGAATGGCGAGGATCAACAGCTACCTGAGCAAGATAGAAGGCGCGGAGTCAGAGATATGTAAGTGCGCGCTAGAAATGATGTAACACTTCCTATTCTGATGCTTGAGATGGGATACTTAGCGTAAAGTTATGTGGCGAATAGGATAAAGGATGATGGGAAACCTTTCCTTCTTCCTAGGTGGGAAGTCGGCGCCGGATGGGCCTAAATAGGCACCTAACCTAGAGGCGGCGTAAGCGGCAGTTAGGTTTGCAATAACGACGGGAGGACTGAGGTGAAGAAGGGACGCTAGCTACTAACATTAAACAGCCTCGAGTTAATAGACTATGCTTCAGCTGCTGGAGATAGAATGCTGAGCACTTGGAGCAATGGACCTTTAAGCTGGCCTGCTAAGCAGAGTCAAGCAAGCGAGGCTGGAAAAGAGGAGCTGGCAAGAAGAGTGGGGCTTTATTGGGTGATCTAGACGAAAAGCGGGGAAGCGTATATAGCTTAGCTTAGCCACTAGCTTATGAGATTCGTTCTCCTGGGCGTAATAAATACATAATAATAATACTGCCCTGATGATACTGCTAAGCTTTCCCACCTTAAATAACGCCGCTATACATTCCTTTACAGCGGTAAATAAGATAAGAAGTAAATTATCTTCCGAGCACTGTTTGATAATATGAATATAATGCTTTTTGTCTATTTTCTCTTTTCTAGAACCCCTGAATGCGTGGATAGCCCATAGCCCCCGAATTCGTGGACAACTGAAACGTTCCTTGGTTAGTATGGATAAGAACTATGGGAAGAGAAAATGAAAAGTGATCAGCGGGTGGATAATACCTAGCGAGTTAGGATCAGGTGGTATGTGAGATATAGGTATTAGTATTTCTGATACGCTATTAGAAAGGCTGGGTCTACCCTACCTTCATAGTACCTGTAAGACTGATGTGTAGAAAGACCTACTGTGAAATATAAAATGGCCTTGAGATTCTGCCTTAAACTTAATGTTAAATTAAATAAGCTAGAAGAATTAATACACTCTTCTAATATATTTTCCGCCTTTTGTGAGTTAGCTTCTATAGAGTAGGAGTTACTTTTAATACTAAACGTGCTAACGGCACCAGCCAGCGAATAGTCATGCACTCATTAGGAAGAGAAGGTAGTTGCAAAGTTTGTGGTCACTATAATGATGTGCACCGCTCGGAGAAATGCGGTGCACGTGGGTGTCGCAAAAAGATCAAAGTTTGCACCTGTGGTGCCTACTTAGTTGTGTATGGTGATGGATCCACCGACTAAAATATGGCAGGCTATGTTGTCTGTAAACTATGTCCTGATTATGGGAGGCGAGGCAAGGACTTTGATTTCTCTAGTAGCCCTGTTATTGGGCGCTATAACGAGCACTATGTGTATATAGTATAGGAAGGAGCGTCCTTAGAATAAGTGCGCCACTATTATAATGTTACCCTAAGTAACTTGTACCTAGCCATAATAAAAACTCCCCGCCTGCTACTTTGAACTCCATAGCTCCTATCATCTTTTAACTCCAGAAACATCTCAATCCCGATATTATGGATGATCCCCTTCGTCCGAGCGATGAAGCATTTAAGCAATATTATGAAAGAGGCTATGCCATATGGTATACATATTACTAATAGGCACTTTTGTCTGCTTAATATGCGCCTCACCTAGACCTAGGATATGCTATCTCCCAACATCCTCGCTTTCCCTCTTGGATAGAGCTTGATCAGGAAAATTCAAGGTTCTTGAATGTCACTGGATACTCTATATGGGGTACGATTATTGACGGGAGCTGTCCTCTTGCCCCCTTTAAAAGCAAGTACATATTCCAGATCTCTACAAATCGGCCCACAGTTATAAGTCTCGCTCTAGAGCCCAGGTTTAGCTTTACGAAATGGTTTAGGAATAAAGATAATTATCTTATCCTCCTCACCCTCGCCTGGGCGTATGTCTTCTCTGCACGCTGGGCTGAAATCGTATCTGGCGCTAGTGTTAATTACACTAAAAATCAAGCTTCATACAGGGGAGGTACTGGCCCTCTCCCTACAGAGTCATTACTGGTTGATCTTGGCAATATATCGAGTGATGCGCTTAGGTGGTGGGCTGTGGTTCTTTCTCTAGGAGAGGGCTAGGATGCTGTTGCTGTCAGCTATAACAGACGGTTTAAATCACCATGGTCTACTGCATATTAATCGAGTAGACACTTTATTCTCTACACTTAAAATACCCTTAATTTGTTTTCTAGCACCCCGGTATCTTTCTCTAATGCAATAAAGTTTATATCTAATTATATGGCTTATTATAATATTGCTTAATAAAGCCACGCGGCCTTTATAGCGGCCCTTATACTTCTAATATCATAGGTCATAAAGAAGTAGGTTCTCTTACCTATACCTTAGCTTTCTATAGCAGCCAAACCTGTACCACTATCTTATCACCAAAATGAGTCTTAGCCTTAGGGCAAGGACGAAGCTCAACTAGATAGGCTACTTACACTGAGCTGTAATGCCTAAGGAGTTATCGCACTACTTAGTAGCACATTCATTGAGCTATTTATTCCATGTAATGCATGTGGTGCATGGATATAAGGAGCATTTGCAGTGCTTATGCTTTCAGATGCACAGGACCCTTATATTCTACTCTATATGCTAATTAATTGGTCCCCTTAGCTAAGCTTTCTCTGGTTTGGTGGCTTACTAACCGGTATCTAGGATTTAATAATGAAGCAGGCTCGCGCAGCTCTCTTTAGAATTGACCTTTAGGTTGCAGCTTGGATAAATACTTTAATATTATTTATATAATTACCTCTAATACTGCCTATTCCTGTTCTAACTGAAATCAGTCGTTCAGACGAGGCTCGGCTAATATTCTTATCCTAAGCGGATTTCTATGAGCTTCCCCTAATTGTTCCCTTCGAGCCATTTGGGAAAATAGCTGTTAAAGACTGTCTTCTTAAAGTACAAATTCACACAAAGTGTAGGAGCTCTTATGGGTTATACCTTGCTAGCTGGGCTTGGAACCACGAGAATACCACTAATAATAGTACTCCGGCAATGCCTATGAAGTAGGCAATATCACTTGATACGCCTGTTGATAATATTACTATTAATTTCAATAACTTAGACCGTGAGAAAGATTGTTCGGAGATAGTTACCTAGTCTATATTTCTATGGCTCCGTGGAGAAGATGGATATCCCCCTACTGAGAGAGAGATATATAAGTATGAATGGATTGATGGATGGGAGTCTGATGATGAGGACGCACCGCTAGAGGGAGATAGAAGATTATCTCAGCATAATTAAGTAAGGTCATGGTTACTCAGTATGACCAAGCGATAGCCTAGCGTATGAGAGAATTTCAACTATATAGATCAAGAGGATAACTATAATTGATATTTGATATCGTCTAAACGATAAAACGGGTTTAGTTTATTAAGAGCTAGTAAAGGTGATGAGGTAATAGCACCTAAAACTTTTTACCCTGAGTTTAGAGCAAGTCACTGATAGTGATGTCCTTATTATGCTTCTAAGCCGATACTATCTATTTCCTCTTCGATTTTGGCTATTTAGGGCATAAATAGTCTTTTAATATTTAATTATGCCTGTCCTTAATGCAACTTAAAGACCAGTGAGTGGTGGCCTAGCGTGTTGCTAGGAGCTTGATGGCTTAGTGTTTGATCGCCTAATGTGATTGTAGCTCACAGGTAGGTACTAGAATATGCTAATAGTTTTTTACTTAATTACATAGGAAAGAAATGGGGTAGAGTGAGGTAGTGGATAATATCCGGCTGATCCCGTATGAACAGATTTTTAGGAGCCTGGTTTTTTAATGACTAAGCCCCCCTTCTCTCAAACTATGCCAGATTAGTGCGCGATCTAGTTAACGGAAACACTTGTGCTAAAAATTCTCCTCCTCACCTTCCACCCTTATATTCCTGTTCGCTACCCCTCCTGCACAGAGCCGATAATGTTCTCCCTTAAGACAGCACAGCAGGCCCTTCTTAATGATGGGTTTGTCGATATGGAGGATACGACTGTGGGCGATATTGTTTTAGAGATGGAGAGGAGGGACTTTCCTTACCTTACACTATTTGGCCTAAAGTACTGTAAACGATATATCCTTGGAGATGAGGTAAGGGCGTATGTAGTTTTTTTAGCATGACTTATCTGACGACTTTATGACTACTAGCGCATTCGAGACGTTATTGAATCCTTACTCGACGAGTGCAGCCTCGGACACTGGCTGCGATATCGTGCTTTGCCTGGCCATATCGAATGCTTCAGGAGGGGCGGCAAAGAGGCTGGTCTACGGGTTCTTATCGTTCATCAATTCTGCAAGGACGCTGAGGTTGAAATCTGGCACGGTTCACATTTGTATGATCTACCTATAACGGAGGGCGTCTGATCTTTATATGAGATGACACGACTTAAGCTAGAAAAGGCGGGCTGCACTGCTGAATTAAAGAAGTTTTAATCTGGTGGCTTGTTGGTTTCTCTCGCTAGACATTACGGTCCAGTCGGCTAACCTAAATATAGAATCATCCGAGATGCTTGAACCTACGCCGAAATCCCCGAGGGCTACGTAATCACTTTCATCTTTGCGAAACCAGATTCCCTTTCTACCTGGCTGAAGATCCTTCTCGTAAATTCTCCTGAACTTATTCGTCTGGCCGTGAGTATGGAAACACCTAAGATCTGATTGAACTTTGCGATTAAGGATTCGTCCGTAAGTATAAACCTATAAATAATTTCAGCTTATGCTACGCTTCTAGGAACCCCTTAGCCTTTACTCTCTCCCCAGTTGAAATCACCTGTGAATGGAATAGAGCTAACTATCTGCAAGAGGCGGGTATTGTAAGGATCCCCTATAACACCTTCCTGCATGGGATTATGATAAATGAGCTGCGCCGACGTGGTATCTAACGTGTCGTTATTACCGTTTGGTCTGGTAACTTCGGGGGTAATTGCCACCGATAGAAAGCCTGTATCTATTGGTAAGGAATGTAGTGCACTCGCGTTTGGCTTTGCGTTAGGATAGTTGGCTTCTTGGAGGGAAGAAATAACCCTGCGGCATTGTGAGTCTTCTATAGTTAGCGCGATTGCCTCTCCCTTCCGGGTATTTGATGCTTCTCCCTCGTCTATGCCGGCTATATCCTAAGTCCTCTTTTTGCTTTCGCTTGTTGAGTTGAAAATGAGCCTCTCTGTAAAAGAAGTCTTAGTAGTGTATAATTGAGTAGTAATGTGGTGTGAGACGTCGTTAAACGTTTCCTTCATATATGCGGCTTTTCTGCCAGATTTGGCCCTGTGATTTTCTTCGGAATGTCGGATAAACTCGCTTGCAAACTCAAATAATTTGAAACAAAATACGCATACTTCCTCAATCCTGATATCTATATTTAATGCGTTACTGACCGCTTGGATTGTATAAATAGAGGGCGAAATTACGTTGCGCATAGTGACGCCAAAGTTTGTAGTTCGTTGAGAACGGCTCGGTTCGCTTGCAGCCTGGAAACGGGCAAATCCTGCATCCGGGATCAGGATCGTGAGGCACTTCGCCACCTTGCTGGTCGTCTGAGTGATTATTAATCAAGTGCGTTCGACAATGCTTTAACTGTGTAGCGTGGTAGCTTTCCTGGGACTGCATTAAATTAATATTAGTTGGTTATCAGACTCCTGGCATAATACTCACTCGAATCTCAGCTAAGTGGTCTGCTAATAGTTCGATTGATGGAAATAATGCAGAGCAGCTACACCGATTGTAGTCGTCCATTATGGTCACATTTTTGATGTGGGAGGAATGGCTGATATGAGGTGGAGGAAATGCTGGCTTTGGGTACGGAACGTATGTACTATAATCCGACTAGCATTCGTTGGTGCCCAACCTGTGAGATATAAAGCCTCATTAGGGATAGATTAACACCACCCTTGTATAAAAGCTAGTGAGTAAATATCTTTGACTATATCCATATTGAATTTTATTTATCATAAGACTACTCAGAAGATGTCTAAATGCGAGCTTTGCGATGGTTAAGGCATTCCCGGTACTATGTGCCCTACCTGTGGCTATGACCTAAAGAAATAGGGTATAGCAGCGTTTTCTGAAGAATTTCAAGGTGAGCTTTCGCCTCCTTACTGCCATATTAGTTGCTGTGAGTACCAGTGTTAACACGTTGGGGAGTTTGTATCTAGTTGAGTGTTGGGAATAGGTTGTCGTGGACCTTTACTGTTTGACACTATTTGCGTTGCTAACTTGAGAATGTAGAAAATACAGCCGTGTATTGGTATGCGCTTAATACGTATTAGTTATGAAAATTAGTGTTTGTTAGGCTACTACTCCCACGTAAGTGATAAAAACCACTCTCTATATCTATTACGTCACTATGACCTATGCTGACTAAGGAACGTTTTAGTTGTCTATGAATTCGGGGGCTGTCCACGCATTCGGGGGCTGTCTACGTATTTGGGGGCTGTCTACGTATTCGGGGGCTGTCCACGGCCATTCGGGGGCTGTCCACGTATTTAGGGGCTGTCCACGCATTTAGGGGCTGTCCACGCATTCGGGGGCTATGGGCTGCCTACGCATCGGGGGGCTATCCTGCTGGAGTATATGTGTCTATTCATCGAGGACGTTTTTCAATTACTTATTATCTTATTAACCCATAATACTTGATTAGGGGGATCGACGGTAACCCCCTGCCTACTAGAAAAGCTAATAAATATTCCATAAGGAGATTACGGCGGATAGTTTGTAGCTACTTATAGGAGGTATTAGCACAGTTAAGGAGCTCCTAGGCTGGTAAATGTTTATTAAAGCCTACACGCGATAAGGCAGTCTAATTAATTAATCCAAAAAATTACATCATATTAACTAATGTAATCAAGGATCAACTTCCATTAATTTATATTAACTCTATATAGTTCTTTCATATTTGAGGGGAGCTGGTGATACTTGAAATTTTGATACCTTTGCGGTTAGTGGTATTATATTATAGATCTCTAGAATGCCCACACGCTATTGGAGGATGTAGGTGATCTAAAATCGACTTCGCCCCGTAGATTTCCAACCGGGGAATGCGTTGATACCCCCGTGTGATTAATAAGTTACTCTGGCCATGCTCACGCAATGAGGTGAAAAGGTTTATGGGATAAATGCTTGTATTAGCTGTGCGTGGTCTGGCCGCATTAGATGTGACCTGCATGATAGCATTAGTGAACTAACCACTAACCTTCTGATTTAATTGGCTAACGTGGTACTCGTTAGATTGAATCTGATAGCCGAAGGTTGTAATGGAGATGTGGTGCTCCCTAATTGGATACGATACATGAGTGAGAGAACTATAAGAAGGCAGAATCTCCCTGAGAAGAGGTTATGTTCGTTCTGATATAGCTCTATCCTTCTAAGAATTTAAGTCGTGAGCTGAAGCTTTGCAAGGTCTACTTTAGTTCCTTCACATTTAATCTACATTGCCATTATCTCCTTCGTGCCTCTTATTAGTATATCCTCTATTATACGATTATGACACTCCTCAGCAACATCAGCCCGCCTCTCATCTAAGAGGCACTGTCCTAGCCGATATCTCTTCTAGACCTCTTCCTTCCTGGTTTCTCAAACATTACCAATGCTGCCAGTCAGGTCCTAAATGGCAACATATCTGGCTACACCTAGCTAATGTGCCTCTTTGCACTAGCTGCGTTATTTAAACTATATGTATTTCGATTTATAGATTAGTTTATTAATCACTTTAGTAAGTTATAAGAAATATAATCATAGGACCCAGGCTTACCTCTATAAGTATTAACTCTCTAGATCAAACGCTATGATGAAATATACGATATAATCTAAGAGTGGGTCTTAGCCTATAGATTAGAGGATGCTACTCGTTCTATTCACGCCAAAGTTAATAAGAAATAAAGAACTCATAATACCCACACTAAAAAGCTACTCTAGTATGCCCTATAGGAAGGGGCTTTCTACTTCTAGTACAGGAGGTATTTGCTTTTGTATAAAACCACATAGGTAGATGTCGGCCTTCGCAAGGAGGAATAGATCTCTATCACTTGTATTAGATAATCTTCATAAATCCTAAAATATCTTATAGAAGACTGCCGATGTGAATATCTTAATGGATTGAAGAATAAAATAACTATCTATACACATCGTGAAAATCACTAGAAAAAAGAAAAGGCGGTGGATGCTTAACCTCTTACGACTGTTATACTCAATAAAGAGCAAAAGGGTTAACTTATTAATAATATTAATAAATTCCTTGACCTAGATATAAAAAAACGGTATTCCGATCACTTGATCCCCTACAAACGAGGATATCTTCTATATGGACCTCCTAGAACCGGAAAGATAAGCTTCAGCCTATCTATTACTAGCGTATTAGATATAGATATCTACGTCGTCAGCATCCCTAGCATGAACAATAAAAAGCTGAATGACCTATTTGCTGTGCTTCTAGATAAATGTGTCGTCTTGTTGGAGGATATTGATACCACGGGAGCTATATTATCTAGAGGCTCTAATACCGAAGATTTAGATAGCGATATAGGCGATATAGACATGAGGTCACTAAAAAAGGGGGTGACCCTTTCGGGCCTTTTAAATGTCCTTGATGGGGTTTCCTCTTAGGACGACTGAATTCTGATTATAATAACTAATTATCCTGAAAAACTAGATGATGCCCTTACTCGGCCTGGTTGAGTAGATTTAAAGATTACGTTCTAGCTTGCTAATAAAAGTATTGCTAATGATATCTATCGCTTTATATTTAAATAACCTGAACTTGATTATAGAAATGTTAGTTAATAAGGAGGCTATAATGAAAAAATCAAGAGACAGGCAGAGAATAAAGAGATTAAGGAACAGGCAAAGTTGTTTGCAGCAAAGATACTAGAGTCTGTGTTTAGCATAGCGGAGGTTATAGCTTATCTCTAGTAATACTGGGATTCCCTGGCTAATGTAGTAAAACACTGTGGCTAATGGGTGGATAATCTTTATAAGGAAAAGAAGGCTAAGAAACGAGTAATAGGAAAGGGCGCTAGACAGGGTTAGGCTGAGGTGATAAGACAGAACTGAGGAAGTGCTTTACCAGTCCTTACTGTATTCGAATGCTATTAAGATGAGAAGATGTTGGAGCTATCAGTCCCTACCGTATTTAGTATACTGTTAAGCTAAGCAATAACACTCATTTTCCCTAAGATCAGCTGTAGATTTATCTCACAAGATCTTATGAGAGCTCTTAATGTTCGGAGTGCTTGAGCGTATGTGGTTCTGGCCCTCGGGAAACTGCGGCGACCTATAGCAGTTGCTGATGCTATTCCTAAACCCGGGAGATGAGCAAGAATGATGGAGTGGAGGTATATAGCTATTATCGGGATGGTTCGCTTAGCTTATTAATCACGCGTTGTTCGATGTGGTGGAGTTGACTCCTGGGGCGGACTTAAGTCGTAAGTATAAGTAGGGCTGGTCCCCCTTTTATCTTGCTTCTATACTAATTCTGGCTAAACCTTATATATACTTTTTGAACATTATTTACTTATGACTGATTGTATTTATTAAATCATGGGCTGTATCTCTTAACATTAGATCACTGATGCTTATTTGATGACTAGCCTCTCGTTGGTTTGTGTCTGTCTTTTTGTCTCCCTTAAGTTTCGTCACCCGTGGTCGTGGGAGGTATGGTTTGTATATTTACTTGGGGGATGGATTATGTTGGAGCTGATAGCTCTGATCCTCTTCTCCCTTGAGTATAGCTAATAAGTTAGGCTGCTGTAAGTGCTTTTAAGTTCTATATATATTATATTAGTAATTATCTCCCTATGGGGAGTTGCTATACTTTAGGTTTGCTTTAGTCTTTAATAAGCTTAAACTTATTCTGATGAGATAACTATAGGTTATTGTTATTATTTATATGTTTATGATTATAATTAATAAAGAAGGGTGGTGGAAATGGCTCCTTGTTGTGGAATATATTGAAGTGATCCTTGCTATTATCTTGGTGATGATACTGAATACGCTAGCACCCCTTGAGCTTGCTTATATGACACTATTTACCTCGTAAGTTGCTGCTATTGGGGTTTTATTTCTTGCCTCCTGAGGAATGTTATCTGAGAAGAGGATAGCTGATTATTTATTGCTCCTAGGTTTGTTTATTATACTAGCATCTGTAAGCGTTCTTGGACTTTCGCTGGCTGGTTGCTATATGAGGCTGGTGTTCCCTTAATGGCTTCTCTATATGGCGATATTGACTGTGAGCTATCGGCTTCTGGAAAGTCTATGTTGAGCTTCTTATATAGATGGAGACTCGGAGCTCGAGTTAGCTGCCTACGGCCTCTATGATGACTTAAGGTCGCTACACGTGAATGGCTAAGAGCGTATTTCCTCTGGTGCACTATTGGCTAGAGCTTAGATAGCTAGCTCTATTGCGCCTACGGCGAGCAGCAATCGTGAGTATGTAATGGAGTGTGTCTAAATGGGCGTGGTTAATGAGTAAATGTAAGATGAGTGTTCGGGCTTAGCTTTCCTGATATCTTGAAAGACTTGGAAGGGCTAATTATAGAGGTGATGGAAGTATATGTATAACGGCAGTAAAGTTAATTAAGTGAAGCGTTGAGGTTCAGGCTGTTTATATTACCTCTGTTTACTTTATATGTAGATAGGTGAATGATTGGTGGGCATAGAGTAGAAAGCTTAGCTAGTTAATAGTATGGAGAAATGATTAGCGTATGTCTATCCCGCAAAGGCGAACCTATAGCCATTATACATACCCTGGTGTAATGCCTGGAGTGCTATTCTACTAAGGGGGAGTCCTTGGATAAATATAAATGTAGAGGAACGTCAGGGGGGGGGGGGGGGGGGGGGGAGGGGGCGGAATCGAGCTGGGGACTGTGGCTGAAGCGGCTGATGATGGTGTCTGGTGAGAGAGAGGGAAGGGTCGAGTAGAATATGGTAGAGGAGCAGCTGCTAGAGGGGAGGGAAGGACTGCTTGCTAAATCCGATCCCGGGGCACGACCTACGGCTAGTTTCTCCTGTATATAGCTAGTTTCAGCAAGCTGAGCTAATGATCCCTCTCCTATGCCTATGCCCCCTCGGCGGCCGCTGTCTGGCAAGAGCTAATATCTGGAGGGGTATAGGTAAGTTAACTATAAGTGTATAAAGATAATACCCCCCTTACCTATAGTCTGAAAAGGGGTTAGTAGGATGATGTATCCTGGCCGCTGTTATAAGCAGTATGTAACATAAGATGAGCTGCCTAGGTAGGCGTTGCTAGTTATTAGCCTCTGGTCCTTTTAGAGAGTAGCGTGAGGAGGTCTATAGTGAAGATAGCTGAAAGCTAGATGGTTAAGAGTGTATACCCCTTTTCCTCTAGTGGCTTGAGTATATATAGTAATGTGTGGATTGACTAGATATCCCTCTATTCTAGCTATAATATACTGGACCCTGAGACTGCTATTAACTAGGTGATAAATACGATGATGAAAGATAGGTGAGGAGAGTTATAGTTCTCTGCCTTAAGAGGTAGTGTATATAGAGAGCTATATAAAGTTAGTTGTGATTATATGCTAAGTAATGTCTCCTCTTTAGGTTTAGATATAGGTATTAACGCTCTTATATCTTCATGTGTGTATAGAACTAATAAATATAATAGTATATTATATCCTGCCTATATAAGTATAAGAGACTAATGCGTACTAGCTCTACTTATCCTTGCTATCCTATATCTCCACCTTCCTCTCGCTCTCCTATACCTCTATGTTATTCCCTCTATCCTATGCCTTAGTGTCTAGCCTAATAGCACCCTTTAGGTCCTTTTGAAAGTCCTTAAAGCAGCCTCTACTCCTAGGGTAGAAGTCTATGTATAGGGTGATGTAATTATCTAATATAGATTGAAATCTTCTCTTTATGGGTGAGTCTATATACTTATTGTCTTAATACCTAGACTTTGAAACCTTATATAGGAGGATTATATGAAGAGAATATAGTAAGGCTAGAGCTAGTATCCCTGAGGGTAATGATTGTTAATAAGAGTATATAGCCTGGTGATATTAGCGGCTAAGTGAAGAAGGACTATTATGCACCTTAATATATTTATAGGTAGATACTTACTTATAATATACTCTTAAATATCCTTTAGGTAATAAGATATACTTATAAGTAATGAAAATATCTTAGAGTAGCTAGCTATAGTGATATAGCTATGGAGGTTAGTAATATAAGAGGGAGTATAGGTATATATCCCTCTAGCTCTGGTTCTTATACCTTGCTCCTTATACGCTCCCTGCCTAGGTGGAGTTTACTTTATTTTCCCTGGGTTAGACTAGAGCATTAGTATAAATAGAGTCTGATATCCTAACTATAGTTGTTCGCTCCTACTTAATCTGTTTCTTACTAATGTCCTATTTAGAAATCGACCCTTTATAACTATCTACTATATCTCTATCCGATAAATACCTTAGTTAATCTTTTGTTGGTGAAGAATAGCTGTGAGCTATAATATCTTCTAGTGAGCGAAAGGGGAGTAGTATAGAGACTATTTGTAAAGAATCGCTTGATTATTCACTAAGGAGCCCTGAAGATAAGGAGACTAGTGTAGATGTAGCTTATAAAGAATCGCGTAGGTCTATAAAGAGGAAACGTGAGGATGATCTAGATATTAGAGGTATAGTAACCTAGGTGCTTGTTAGAAGAGAGTCTAATGTATTAGGAAGTGAGTGGCTTACCTTATTGGGAAGGCCCCCTGCTGCCTATAGTTTAGTAGGAAGGCTTTCGTTAGTATAGTACTTTTAGGATTAAGTAGAAGATGTGGATAATTATTGAGGAATATAATGAGATTTTCTTTTAGATCCTATAATAACTACTTTATAATGTGAGGCGTTAAGTGGTAGTAGTGGGATGGGGATAGGATCTTATTATCGCTAAGAGAAGGGACTATCTTATTAATATATATGTAAACTTCTAGCTGGGATGTAAAGGCCCTCTCTTAGCACTCCTTAATGATCTAGAATGGGCTATTGAGTAGGGCGAGGGTAAGGATGATGAAGAGGCATAAGGTAGCGGGGGCAAGAATGGCATAGAGGTATATAAGGGGGAAGTTGAAGATGATATAGAGGTATGTGAGAGCGAGAGCGTGAGTGAGGATGAGGGGGTTGAGGTTGAGGAGAGCGAGTATAGGAACGGGGATGAGAGTGAGGATGAGATTGGAAATGGGAATAAGGCTGAGGAGAACTAGTATATAGGGGTTCCTTGCTATTGTTATATTAAGAGAATATGATTGGTACTTGTATTTATTCACTTAATATATATAATAAGATGTGAGGGTATTAGATCCTATGTTTGAATGTGGAGGAAGAAATGTTGGTTGGCGTGTAGGCTAGCTGGTAACTATTGTAACCGGCTTTATGTAGGCCACTGCTTACTGTGACTCTTCTTATTCCCTTCTGACGCCGCCTGGCTTAAGCACGATCAGGTCGCGCTTTGAGGTCTAGAAACGTGAATTGTGTTACACCCTAGTAAATATGCTTAATGAAATCTAATATTAGATTTGAGAGGACCTAGATGTTTAGGTAGTTCTGAATTTGGTATACTAATAACCACTAGAGCTAGGTTAGCTCATCCTATAGCTATATTTCTATCTATATTAGTGATTCTTAAAGACTTGAGGGAGATGATTATGAGAGAGAGAGGGCCTAGAGGGTACTAGGGGCTAGTCGGGCTATATCACTGCCTCTCCTTGCTTTATATTGAGGTTAATAATATTGTATGTAAGTCTAGGTTAGCAAGCTCAGCTAGTCTATAACTTCGGGCGGTGTAGATGAGCGATAAATATTATATGAAAAAAAAATAGGTAAAGCATTCTTCTATTCTGTTGGTAGTGATACTAAGGAAGGTACTGTAAATAGGGGATAGGCCGAAGGGTGTATGGCGGGAGAGCTAATACGTCGTCTCGCAAAGCGTTGTCTCGTAAAGTGTCGTCACGTAAAGTGTCGTCTCGTAAAGTGTCGTCTCGCAAAGTGTCGTTTGGCAATGCGCCCTTTCCCAAAAGAGTGCAAGAACAACGAGCATCTAACCTGACCAATCACATGGTAGTGTTTCTTATTTATCTGGATGGATGGATTAGATGTGATTGGTCTGTCATAAGTAGACGGATTAGTAGTCGGACTGATCATTCTTATGAGTCTTAAGTTGATTTCCACGGTACCTACTAAAGCACGCTATGCCTTATTTATATGCGTTGTGGAGTCCTTAGATTCCCTGTGCTTAATGTTTTGTTTTGCATTTATCCTCTGGATATATCATAATAAATTGATTATGAGCACTTACTATGCACCCTCCAAACTTCTTCAAATAGGCTATCAGGCTCTATAAAAACTGGTCTCTATGGATTCAGGTAGGACCCACGTGGATCTACGGTCGCTAGAGGAGTGACTAATGGCTGAGCCACGATGTGTTAACATAGGCAACGCGATGCTACCAACACTATTGAGTAATCTGTTGTCACCCTCGCGGACGATGCCCTGAGTGCTCTGACGGACATGGAAAAGCTGCTGCGTTATCTATGAGAGGAGAGAGCTATACGAGAGAAGAGGCGAGCTAACTAGATGAAGGAGCAGCTAATCGAGCAGAAACCGAAAGGGACTAAGCAGCGACTGAATAGGATGATGAATGGGAAAAGACCTGACCTACGATGCTGGATGAGGATCTTGAGGTCTGCCTGCCACGACCTCGTTTACGCCTGCCTTACGGTCGAAACCGACCTGTCTAAAACTACCACAGGCAATATCTATGCCTATTATAAGCTTCTTCTAGAGCACCTTAAGCACTGGATTGGCTTCTCTGATGAGTAAAACGAGATGTTACGTATGGTTTACTTTTCCGAGCTCGAGCAGAGTTTTAGCACCTCGAGTTGAAGGGTGGTTGTTTCTCTTCTGACTATAAGCTCTAACGCTGTCTCTATTAGTGGGCCTCGTGCCACCAGCTTTAACTGAACCACTTTTAACTTCACCATGTCTGGTCCAGTATCTCCGGTGTTAATCGCTTCGCCTTCACTACCTTTGGTTGGGCTAACTTCGGCGCCACCATCTCCAGCGTCACCGTGTCATCCCGCTTCAACCTGCCCATCCTTCGCCCCAAGATCTCCGGTCTCTTCTAGTTCAACTTTGAAGAGTAACTATATATAGTGTGGTTGCTAATTTCTATTTCGAAAAACGGGTCTGTGCATATCTTACGTAATATAACAGGCGGAGAATAGATATCTTATAGCATATTAAGTCTAATTGAAAGTTATTCAGGATAACTATATTAAAAGTGGGCGTAATAAGTTCTATTCCACATTCCGATCGATATAGGAAGATAGGGGGATCTCCCCTCATATAATCATACTTTGGAACGATCTCCTCACCCTTATCTCCGCAGTCGCATCTGCCGATTTCGACTTCAGCCGCGTTAAAGCTTAACTAAAATTCGCTATTTCCGAGATAGCAGTCGGGGAGTTTGTGCTATGAAGGCCTCCCACCGTGATAACGGCTAGACTGAATGGCCAAGAGATGTAAAGCAGGAGGATGTACTGAGCTGGTTTTCAGAATTCAGCGAGAAAATAGCAATATTTGCGGAGGGTAAAGCCTCTATACTAACACGTTAATTAAGACCATTAGCGAAACCGAACGACGCGATCGATAGTTTTATAATCAAACGAAAGATGGATGTTGAGCTCCTTAATTCTTGTATCCGGAGGGCTTAAAGATGCCTGTGAACTGTACTATGCCTCCTATTGCGGGAACTTTATAATGAATAAGTTCTTCCTCTCTCCTTAGTAATATTCAACCTAACTATTTCTGCTGTAGCGGTCTAATCATCTAGTAAAGAGTGTGCGGTTTATCTCGTGAATCATTGCGTTGGTGTGATTTAGCAGACTGGCTTATAGAAGGGCTTGTCCTACGAACCCGAAATAGGGTAATATTAGGTGACTAGCATTAGCTAGTATGCCTGAGTCGTAGGTTCTTGATATCCTATCTACCTGGACATCAGGTGCGTAAACTGTGAGCGATTGAGAGGCAAGCTACGCTTCCTACGCTTCTGGGAATGAATCTTGAGGTTTTCTACTCTGTGTTGTCTTTTTGTCCTGGACACTGCGGAAAGTTGATAGTGTTTGAGGGGTGGTCGGAGAATGGCGCGGTCGAAATTAATAATTATGACATGGCGCCGCTCGGCATTCTAGAGCAGGTTAGCATGGCGCTCGTCACCGTGCTTAACGCCATAGGCCTAGACGGCCGCCGACGAGCGGTGCTACTGCGCCCGCAGATCCGCCGCGCCTATATCTGCCTTGGCTGCTTCCTCGCTGCCCCACAACATCAGCATTATATGAACCGCCCTCGTCCCGCCCGGCAGAATATAGCCCTGATAGAGGTGCACTAGACCCAGTTGCATAGGCACCACCCAGCCCTAGAGGCTCTCCAGCCGCTTATAGACGTAGCATTTATACCATAGGCGCTTAAGCCGATTTGACTATATCCCCTTGCCGATGAATGTGTAGCTATATAGCTTAAGTTCCAGCCTGAATAATATGCCTATCGCTCCCTTTTTACCCCACCTATCTAAGGCATAGCAATTTCGGTAGGGGTCTTTGTATAACTGTAAGCTGACTAGACGAGTGAACTCGTTAGCGTTGATAAGATATTGCGTGCTAGCTTCACTCACTATACGATAAGAGAGCATATTAGGACAACCGTTATCAAGGTCCTGACCCTTCTTGAGACCTAATAGACAAGCCTGCGAGCAGTATTGTCTGGTGGGTGCTGAACTAGGCATTTCGGCGTCTTCTTCGGAGCTACTATCCGACGGACCGACCTTCCGTTTGGCCATATCTGATGTTGTCTGCGTCGAGGGTAAGCGGCCCTCTGGCTCCTCCTCTTCATCGCTATCGTGATCCCGGCGACGTAACGCTGAGATCCCATATAATGATCTCGTCCGCAAGGAAACTACCCGGCTAGTCGGGGCTGCACTGGATGTGAAATCATCCTCTTATAGCGGCGAGGATAACTATACTAGTGATAACTCTATATCCTCTTCGGAGAGGAAATGCGCAGCATCCTCATACAGTTCTGGCCACCTCGCCAGTGCTGCGTTCACGCTCTCCAGAGATGCGTCAAGAATAGCCCCTTGAAGCGTATTAGATCGAAGACTTAATAAGACTAAGCTGGATAGCTGAGCCACTGCTGTATAGATTATTTTATCGGCCCAGTTTGCGGCTGACGTCTCGCCCACATCTTCATCCAGCATACACGGATGACAATAGAGCGTCTATGGGTAGGCTAGGTCAAAATGAACTAGTAACAGGGACTGGCCTGCTGCAATATAACCATATACGACCCTGTAGTTAACCATATAGTCGAAGACTTGCGTGAGTGCTATGGCGATCCGTGCTTCTGCTCTGAACTGTTCTAGCTCGGCACCTATCCTGGACTTATTGCTATTAAGTTGCTTAATGACTTCCATAAACAATATCTCCTTTACAACAGCTAATTTAACATGCTCAGCTACAACCTTGTGGGCTGCCTTATAATCGTAAACAAACGCCATGCTTTTATCTCCGCTAAGTTGCGTTCGGAGTCCGAACCTATCGGGATTTGTTGGCCGAGGCTTTACTCTCTGCTCGGATGCCACTCGCTTATTCGGCCCGGTCTGTAAACGTCGCTCTAGCCTGTCCTCACTCGGATCTCCCTCGTTCGCTGGTTGGCTTCCGGCGCTTGCTTATATGATTTCGCGCCTGTTATTACTAAATCGGAGCTCGCTGAATCTGTATTTCGTATGTATTGCTTCCTGGCCTTCTAGATGCTTAAAAATGGCAATAATAGCGTCCTTAGTCGCGATTTTTTCAAAATACGTGACCGCGTTCTTATTAGACGCTAGCTTAGCGGAGATATTCCTTCCTATATCTCAGGTGGTACTTCGTTAATTAAAAAGTCGTTCCTTTCCACAGGCTCCCCTAATTACGTCAAACTATTATTGGCGTAATAAGTCCGCAAACTTAGTCTAAGGACGTATCCACATAGGGTAGAATTTGCTATTAACGCTTATAGACCCTGTTGAGGATATAGACTTATCAGCAAGCTTGAAGTTCTAGTAGAGATAGGTATAGTAGTTCTATAGATATTCATCTAGTGTGGTCGGCTGGTTTTCGTGTATGAGCTATGCTTTCTCGCGTCGCTCTCTTTCCTTCTCGCGTCGCTCTCTTTCCTCTCGTGCCTCTACTGCCTCCCTCTCGCGTCGCTCTCTTTCCTTCTTGCGTTGCTCTCTTTCCTCTTGTGCCTCTGCTGCCTCCCTCTCGCGCCGCTCTTTTTCCCTCTTACGTCTGAGCTCTTCGTTCTTGCGTTGAAGCCGTACAATCTCTGGGTCAGACATTAGGTGTAACTGGAGTATCGATTTGTGGTGAGGATGATGATGTTGGTAGGCTATCCATTAATTGATTAGAAATAGGTATCTCTATTTCTCGGGTAAATATCGGAGATTAGACCAGGAGGCGTTAGTAACCGACGTGGCTGGAGCTTAGCTACGTTATTGGAGGGTTAAATGTGGCTAACTTGGCTGCTATGGCACCAGGTTGAGGCCGCCTCTATTCCGAAATAATCCCGAGACTTGGCTGTTCCACAGGAAATGATATCTCCTGCATATGTAGCACCTTAACTAAGAAGGCAAGTGTGAAGACAGCCTCCCGTAATACATCTTTTAATATCTTCAGATATGAAGGATCTTGCATTCGGCATTCTATTAGCGCTTTAAACACTCCTAGCTACCAGCCTTTCGCCGTCGAACACGAGTCACGATACTCTCTCTGAAATGATCCCCCGGTAGTTACTTCTATGGTTGCATCTAGTCCCTTCGACTACGACTGTATTAAACTACTACCACGATCTGCTCTTACCGGTGCGCAAGTCTACGATGCCGTCACTGAACCTATGTTACGTCTGCGACCGCTCCTCCGTATAACGAACCCTATGGGTGCCTATAGTGCCCCTGCCTAAAGATCCTCGTACTAGGAGAGCTTAGAAGTAACCAGTTGGGTGGCGGGGCCTTGGAAGCACGGCTTGATGTAAGAAAGTACGCAGGGAAAGTGCAATATTTAAGAAGGACTGGGCATCAGAAAAGCGGTAGACTATAGGCGTGAACGTTTGATATAGTGAAAAATAACCCGGTTGACATATCGCTGAATAGCTACTACACCAGTCGGAAGCGATCACTGACTAAACTGGCGCTCCTGTGGCTCCTAGCAAGTGATCCTACTCCACGTCTTAAACTAAGACTACGAGGACCCTACTAAATCGACTATATTAGCTAACTGCCTGAATTTAACCTTTTAAAGCCCCGGAGTTATAAGATGAATAGGTCTAAATGCCACCCTATCACATACGTCGAGCTGCTTTCTGGGTAGGTGAAACGAACATTTGACTCTGGAATCTTATCTGTAGATATCACTCCTGCTTGTGGGGCCCTTTAAGATTTCTCTACTTACGCATGGGTACACGTTTGCTGGTAAAGGCATAATGCTGGTTTTCATCTCAGATCTAATGCACGAAGTTTTAGCCTATAAGCGACTTAAGGGAGTATGAGGGCCTTATGCGCCCGTCTTCCTTAGTCCTATCGACCTCTACGCACTCAGTAGAACCTGGTACTTACTGCGATTTTCGTGTTAAGGTCGTGCATTTATCCTTTTGCTATGGGGAGGGGGCGGCTTGATGCGCGACGGGAAAGTATGCTGCTTAACCCAGAAAGTAAAGGGGTAATGGTAATTGACTTTGAGCGCTCGCAGCTTCTATTGTTCGCTAATGCCTAATTGGTAAAAAGACATGGTATTTAATGCGAATGATGACGCTGGCAAGGGATCGCGGTAATACTAACTCTACGTACGTAGTAATGCTTCGTGCGATCAGCCGAATAGGAAGTGCGTTTGCGTACGCGAGAAATTGGCCATTCTTGTACGCGACTTTGCGCGGTCCTATTTAGTACAGTCTTTAGTGTACTCTGTATGCGGTGGGTCGTACGTAACTCAGCGTACGTAGTCTATGTGCTTATTAATTAATTAATTAAGAGCTATTACCGGCCTTTGGTGTGGGTGCTTATTGTATGTTTTATCTCTCTTGTGGGAATAAGGTCTAGTACTCGGAAGAAGCTATGGACGATGTTAGCGAGGTGAGAGGCATAGTACTGGAGAGATAGGAGATGTAGTACTGGAGAAATGGGAGATGTAGTACTGGAGAAATGGGAGATGTAGTGCTGGAGAGGCCAGAGGCGTAGTACTGGAGAGATCGGAGATGTAGTACTGAACGGTGTAGCAGTGGAGAAGTGTAGTTTCGTAGGGGTGCAGTGCTGTGGACAAGTAGTGCTGCGGATGGGTAGTGCTGTGGACGGGGTAGTGCTGTGGACGGGGTAGCGCTGTGGACGAGTAGTGCTATGGATAAGTAGTGCTGTGGACAAGTAGTGCTGCGGATGGGTAGTGCGGGCGGGTAGTGCTGTGGATGAGTAATACTACAGACGGGTAGTGCTGTAGACAAGTAGTGCTGTGGACAAGTAGTGCTGTGGATGAGTAATACTGTGGATGAGTAGTGCTGTGGATAAGTAGTGCTGCGGATGGGTAGTGCTATGGACAAGTAGTGCTGTGGACGGGTAGTGCGGGCGGGTAGTGCTATGGACGAGTAGTGCTGTGGACGAGTAATACTACAGACAGGTAGTGCTGTGGACAAGTAGTGCTGCGGGCGGGTAGTGCTTGCTGTGGACGGGCGCGCTACGTATAAGTTGTAAATAGTACTAAGAGGCGTAGTGCTCTAGGCGCCTGTAGTGCTCTAGATGTGTGTGCTGTATACGTGCTATAAATAGTACTAAGAGTCATAGTGCTCGAAGGGTGTAGCGTTATATGTAGGCTATAGATAGCACTAGAGAGGTGTAGTGCTAAAGAGATGTAGTGCTTGACCTATTGGTAGACCTAGGTCGTGCTCGTAAATGATGTGAAAAAGAGCAAGTACTAATTAGCATATGATAGACATTAAAAGAATAGATCGATCATGCTCCGCGGATTTCGACTCGCAAATAAGGTATCAGAGTTATATTTTTCCACTAGTGTGGCGAAGCTGTTGTCGGCGATTAGTCACTAAGACGGGTGGTCCGTTAAGGCACACGGCTTAAAAACACGGGGTCCCTTCTTGTATATCTCACGTAACACAATAGGCAGAAGCTATAGCACACTAAGTAACCTCTATTCGACATTTCAATCGACAGCGAAGATAGGCGGGATCTAGCCATCGTGTTGCTAGTGCACTTCACTCGAAAATAGCCATGACTCACGATAGAAGGATCTCCTCGCTACACATCCGTACGTGCACCTGCCGATTTTAATGTCGACCGCGTTAAACCTGTACTGAAACGCGCTATTTCCGAGGAGCCGGGTGATGTTCATATAGGATCAATTTTACGACGCTATCGCTGAAGCTACACCACCTCCTCAACCAGTTGCTCTTCCATACAACAAATACCATAGCTGCGTAGTACCAGTAGCTTCACGAACTCATCCAAGTACTAGAAACATAGATATAACTTTAAGGCGATGGGAAGTTTTATCATCGACTTAATGCTTTCTCTTATTCTAGATTTATCAAGTGGTACAAGGATGGGAGGGAGCTCGATGGCAGCGAGGCAATGAGTCATAAGTGGAGCGTTAAGCTAAGCAATTTAGTGCGCCTCTAGATAAATTTAGGGGCCGGAGGGGGACTTATGTATGAAGTTTATCCCTGCTTTAGAACGCAGTGCGCGACCTGTATCCCTATATTGGCGAAATGGCCCGGTCAGTATGAGACACTAGGATGGTACTATTTCTTGGGCTCCTGGATAAACTTTTGAACTCTTGAGTTCGTATTACGAATGTTCATACCCTTTTTGCGAATTAGAGTTACCGCGACCACGAGGAAAGCAGCGACAAATACTTCACTGCTGGAACTGGTCCTAGATTCAAAGAATCTTCTTCCCGTTAAAACCCGGCGGCTATAGTTCGGCTACCTCGAGGCTAAGCTACGCTTAGGTTGAAAGCATGGGTTAAGGGGCACATATGTACCTTTGACGTTGAAGGCCTAACTAAGTATACGCCCCTGATATCGTAGGTTTTGCATCCGCTCGGCCCACAAGCCCACGCGTCCTAGTGGAAAGGGTGGCCACACATAATGCAACCATGTGATACAGTGCAAACTAGTCTAGTTATCTTATTTAATGTTTGTATGCATTTAAACTACCTACCTTCCCTATTCCTTGCTCTCTTTTCCTTGGACCATCTATAAGCTGTCCTGGCGATCTTTTCAGCCACTACCTGCACCACTAGTTTGCACTAAATTTATTTATTTATCTGGCCAGTTCCCACATCCAAGCAGAATGTGTCGCACACCTTGCCGGCTGTGTCCACCAGCCTTGTCGCCATCGCAGATATGAGCATGGAAGCCGACGATCAAAGTATTTCAATAGTCATCGAAGTGTGTCCAAGGATAGCTAATGTGTACGAGGACATTTAGTGTCTAAGGACCGGTCGTACGTCCCAGGACCGACTATGCGTCCTAGGACCGGCTGTACGTCCCAGGACCAATCATACGTCCCAGGACCGACTATACATCCTAGGACCAGTCGTATATCCCAGGACCGGCTGTACGTCCTAGGACCAGCTATACATCCTAGGACCAATCATACGTCCCAGGACCGGTCGTGCGTCCTAGGACCGGTCGTGCGTCCCAGGACCGGTCGTGCGTCCCAGGACCGGTCGTATGTCCCAGGACCGGCTGTACGTCCCAGGACCAGCTATACGTCCTAGGACCAGCTGTACATCCTAGGACCAATCATACGTCCCAGGACCGGCTGTACGTCCTAGGACTAATCATACGTCCTAGGACCGGTCGTGCGTCCTAGGACCAGTCGTATGTCCCAGGACCGACCATGCGTCCCAGGCTAGGTCCCAGGACAGCTCTGTGGTCCCAGGACAGCTGGTGTGTACGCGGACGATCAGTGTACGAGGACGGCCGGTGTGTACGGGGATATCCCCATGGCCTGCAATTAACACAATCACTCATTTTAACATGTACGAGGACAGCTAGTGTGTACGCGGACGGTCAGTGTGTATAGGGACAGCCAGTGACCTTATGAAACGCTGCGCATTTTATGCTCGAGCTGTAGATTCTGGCCTAAGGTAAGTGCCTGGATATTGACCAAGGAATAATGTGTATAGAGTGTATACGAAAGGCGTGCTTCTAGTGCGGGGCTAAGAATAGCCGAATAGCCAAGCTATTTACAGTGTATGCACAAGAAGCCTTTTCTGGCTCTCATGTGTCTATATTCGTAAGTTAGACATAAAGACGTCTTGGGCTGTTAAACATCTCGACTGAAACAGTAATGTGTAACAGGAGTTGGGGATATATATAAGTATAAGTGCTCCCGCCTGTTAAATAATGAATAGAATAAGCAATATAATCCTCATTTCAAAATGGGTAATAAGAGGAGAAATAAGTAGGGTGAGCTTATATATGATAGCTTATGAATAAGTAATATAATATGATATTAGTTAATAATATAGATTAGGTCTAAGTATATATAAGATGTAGCATAAAGAAAAATAAAAAGAAAAGATTAATATGCCTCTACGTCGGGAAATATTTAGTACTAGATACGCACTAGAACGTGATTACGTGAGTGCCTTGTATAAGCGGAGGGTAATTAAATCATAAGTTAGCTATACTTTACCCCTTCCCGGAGGTGGTAGTTAACGTAATATACTCTGCTTAACCTGTTAGTTGATCTTTCCTGACTGCTGATTTTATAATGATAACGATAACGACATGAGCCATGCGCCGAAGACTATGTTGAAGGCATCGCTAATACTGGCCACATCTACTTATGCCTCGCCAAACTCCCTACACTACGTAACCCTAGCTTAAAACCTATCTTTTCTATCCCTATTGAAGAGATGGGCCGGAATGGTGCCCTAAAGCAGAATATCGATAATGTTTAACTCACGCCACCTCTAAGTAGACATCACTATATTAGCGCTCGCGATAACCCGTCCCCGCCGATAGCGCTACGCTGGTGTCGTTGTCGTCGTCCAGGCTCCACCAGGCTCCTTTAACTTCGCCGATATCCGCGCCGCCCTTTGCTGATACCTCTAGTCGTGCTGTTGGCTCGTTGGATGTATCTCCACGATTGCGTACAGATCGAGGTATCGCTAGCTAAGCCTTAGGCATTATCCCGCGAAGATACTCCAGAAAGGGTATTATTACTAAGCAAAGATACTATTTTAGCTATAGAAATGGCGGATACGACATTAACTGGCTTTTAACTAGATCTACCGCGGCCTATACTATTACTATATTATATCCTATTAAATATATTGTAGAAATTACTACCTATATACTATTAGAGCTAGTATTAATAAATAATATAATGTAAATATTATAACCTAGGTTAATTTAATTTCACTTAAAGTTAGATATATATTTACTATAAAACTCTAGCTTCTAATATTAACGAGCTTATTATAGGTTGGCCTTATATAGGCTGGCCTATTATAGGCTAACCTATTATGTAGGCTGGTCTATTATAGGCTGACCTATTATATAGGCTGGCCTATTATAGGCTGACCTATTATGTAGGTTGGCCTATTATAGGCTGGCCTACTGGATGGGCTGGCCTGCTAGATAGGCTATCCCATCGGATGGGCTATCCTATCTTGGGCTATTCTATTAATAGGCTGTCCTACTAGATGGGCTGTCCTATTAGAAGGGCTGTCCTATTATAGGCTAGTATATAGAATAGGCTGGTATACTATATACTATCTTATTAGAAGGGCTGGTATATAATATGCTATCCTATTGTAAGGGCTGTGTTATAAAACTATATGATTATATATGAAGGGTATTATGTGTTATCGTATGTAATACTAGATATTTTCCCTAAGCTAGGGGCAGATTAATCTTATCCTTCTTTTTGATTTCTTTATGCTATATCTTATATATAGAACCTAGCTATGTTATTAATTAAACCCTATTTAACCTTATTTCCTTATAGCTATCCTACTATGTGCTATCCCACTAGAAGGGTTAGTATATTGAATGTTCATCTATTTTTCAGGACTAGTAGAAGGTGGTTAGGGACCTAGGTGTGTGCCGGGGGGGCGTGGTGGTGGGGTAACCTAGGTGCGCTCTTGGCTACAGGTTTAGGTATAGCCCCACAGAACCTTCTAGGTCTTATGTGTTAAGTTAATGCTGCAAGTATATACCATATGTATATAGCTGTTTTTACTTCTATTTCGATAATAAAACTTATATATAAGCTCCTTATAATTCTGAACTTACCCTTCACTGTCTCTATAATTATATAGGTACGACGGGATAGAAAGCCACTATAGTATACGGTAAGTGGGAAAGCTAGAGGTTGCTAGCAACCTACAGAAATTAGGGAAGCTGAGGTTGCTAACAACCTACAGGAATTAGGAAAACTAAGGTTGAAGCTAGAAATCAGTAAAGCTAAGGTTGCTAGTAACCCTCCAGAAATCAGAGATTAGGAAAGTTTAAGGTTGCCAGTAACCCTCTGGAAACTAGAGATCAAGGGTTAGGAAAACTTATAGTCGCTAGCGACCCTATAGAAATCAAAGATCAGGGGTCAGGAAAACTAAGGGTCGCTAGCGACCCTCTGGAAAGTAGAGATCAGGGGTCAGGAAAACTTATGGTCGCTAGCGACCCTCTGGAAAGTAGAGACCAGGGGTCAGGAAAACTCATGGTCGCTAGGGACCCTCCGGAAAGCAGAGACCAGGAAAACTCAAGGTCGCTAGCGACCCTATGGAAAGCAGAGACCAGGAAAACTCAAGGTCGCCAGCGACCCTATGGAAAGCAGAGATCAGATGTCAGGAAAACTCATGGTCGCCAGCGACCCTATAGAAATCAGAGGTCAGGGGTCAGGAAAACTTATAGTCGCTAGCGACCCTCTGGAAAGTAGAGATCAGGGGTTAGGAAAACTTATGGTCGCTAGCGACCCTATAGAAAGCAGAGATCAGATATCAGGAAAACTAAGGGTCGCTAGCGACCCCCCGGAAACCAGAGATTAGAAGTCAGGAAAACTAAGGTTGCCAGCAACCTGCGGGGGTTAGGAAAGTTAAGGTTGCTGGCAACCTATAGAAAGCAGTAATCAGGGGAGCTAAGGTTGCTAGCAACCTACAGAAAGCAGTAATCAGGAAAGCCGAGGTTGCTAGCAACCTATAGAAAGCAGTAATTAGGGGAGCTAAGGTTGCTAGTAACCTATAGAAAGCAGTAATCAGGAAAGCTAAGGTTACTAGCAACCTATAGAAAGCAGTAATTAGGAAAGCCGAGGTTACTAGCAACCTATAGAAAGCAGTAATTAAAGGAGCTAAGGTTACTAGTAACCTATAGAAAGTAGCAATTAGGAAAGCCGAGGTTACTAGCAACCTATAGAAAGTAGTAATCAGGGGAGCTAAGGTTGCTCTAGAGCGTGTAGGTTACTAGTAATATACTCTATTCATAGAAAACAGTTTTACATAGCGCTAAAGTTTTCTAGCAACCTATAATATAAAATAGCTAACTAGAGCGCTTAGGTAGTCACATAAAGATTTACAGGGCGCTAAGATGTTGGTTGCTATGTAATAAAGGGGGTATACATATAAATCACACACTATAGGTATAGGGGTTAGTTCATCTAACTAGGTATACCAAGATCAAGGAGCTCTATAGTCCTAGAACTAGTACTAGCCTAGAATAAGCCCTAAGTCAGGGTTAAATACCACTAGGCTCACCCTCCTCCTTCCTTATAGCTATTAAATCTAGTAATTTAACCTTAGATACTAAATTACTAACTAATTAATTCTTCCCTAAAAGGAAAATAAGACTATAGAATATAAGCTACTACCTACTAAGAGAGATTGCTTAAATGAGAATCTCACTAGGATAATAGAGTAGTTAATATATAGATGTGATAAGATTAGCCTTCAAGGTAACTTTAATATTTATCTCCTTATGCGTTAGAATAATAGGTATTATAAGTATAACTCTACTAGTGACTTATTGTTCCCAGCCTCTATTAATAAGATTATAAGTAGCCTAATAAAATGTTAATCCCTATAGCTTACTTATTTATTTTCTTTAATAAAGGGAAGATTATTCCTACACTCTATGAGAAAGATGCTGGCTAATTATACTATAAAGGAGGATAGTAATAGTACTTCTATCTAGATATCTAGAGTGACTTTCTATAATTAAGGCGTTCTTTTATTTATCTATGCTTATTTATAACTAGCTCTATATCTAGGGATGAGCTATTAATATCTATAAGCAATATATAAGAGCGGATGAATATAGTGAGATACTGCTATGAAAAGGCCGAAAAGGGCGGCTAGGTTAATAAAATAACCAGGAGTAATTAAGAAATGCTGAGAGCGAATAATATATAAAAGGCTTATATAAGCCTTGGATATTAGGCCTAATACTAAATGGGAAGGGGAAGAGGAATTAGATAAGAGGAGCAGAAAATAGACGTGAAGTTACTAGCGACCTACGCAGGGATGAGATACGAAAGCAGAAAATAGATCCTTAAAGGCTTCAATAGATAGACGGCCGGTCGTGTGTCTAAAGGCTAAGACACTAAGGTCCACATTATACGCACTAATATGGCTTTTAGCTTACTCCGTACTTATAGTATTAATAGGGTCAGTCCCTAATTTATTAAACTAGTAGCCTAGATAATAGCTTAGTCCATAAGTATATAAGTATAATCAGGCCTTAATTAAAATGTGCTATATTCGATGTACCTAAGACTTAGCTTTAATTTAAAATCTTAGCACCTTAACCTATAGTTTAGCCGCACTACTAAGAATTAGGACTTAATTTAACCCCCGCTGAGCTTAGTTTTAGGAAGTAATTAACCATCACACTAGTACCTCTAACCTATATAATAAGTACTAGCGATCAAATGCGATGAAATATAGCTATATGTAATTAAATATAATCAAATACGATTAAATGCGACTAGCTGCAATAAAGGCTAATAAAATGCAACTAAATATTAGGGCATTATAGTAGGTATAGAGTATATTCTAGTATATACTTACGTTATCTAAATACTACTTCTCTAATTTCCACCTTATATCTGCTTATAATACACCTTATATTAAACAGTTGCTCTGATCCTACTATAATAATAGGGGAAAAGGGCGGCTATACTATAAGCCTGTGTAAACGCTTGGTAAATCGTATGCGCCCTAGTATAGTAACTAATTGTAAGTATACCCTTATAGTATTATAGGACTATGGACTGAAGTCGTAATCTTATCTATCTCCTTGAAGGCGTCTATATCCTATAGTATGCCTAGTACTGCTCTATGCCTTTAGATTGAAGAGGAGAAAGGTTCTTCCTTCCGAGCTCCCCTTCGTAAGCTTGAGCTACAGAACGATCTATGTATATCGCCTTGCACTATAGACCCTCGCGCCCTTATTCACCAGGATCTATGCGCCACCGTTACGCCACAAATACTCTACGCAGCTACTTTTATACGCCTTAACGCTAAAAGAAAGCCATAAGCCCAGAAAAGTGATGGCCTGTGTCAGAACTGTAAATAGTTTTAGCGTCATGGCCCTATAAGGCTTGGTCCTTCCGGGCGTAATAATTCTTATCCATTCATTTAACGCTGAGTTCATCCGCTTCAACTATAACTAAGTAGCACAAGCACTTTGAAGAGCTCGACATTGAAGAGCTATAATGAGCCCACTCACTTTACTGGTGCCCCTATATAATATAAATCTTGCGGCTATATCTACTGCTCTCCTGCTTCTATACGCGTCTCCTTTTCGTCGGGGTTAGCGCTGCTAAATCTGCTCCTAGTATTGCTTAGCTCTATGCCGTAACTATTACGCTGCACTAAGCGGAATACTTACTTACTACCACTATTGCCCCTGTTTAGCGGTCCGCTGTGAGACCTGCCATTTTATTATTCAGTTGCGCTGCTTTCTCTTATTTGTTCTGAAGAACACTTACTTGTTAGTTCCTGTTTGGGCTACATAGAAGATTTCATGCGCTCAGGATGGTTAGCTACCCTATAGACTAAGCTCCGCTATAACTAATCAGCACCTATAAGGTGGCGGGGTCAAGGCGTGGCGGAGTTAAAGCACGCATAGCCCCTCGTCTGCTGTCCTATTAGTATAGAAGGGCTAGGCTATGGAAGGGCTGATATATGGAGGGGCTGGGATATAGATGGGTTAGTATATGGGATGGGCTATCCCATTGAAAGGCTTGGTATATTATGTGCTGTCCCGTTATGTGCTGTCCTATTATGTGCTGTCTATTGGAAGGGCTGTCCCCATTATGTGCTGGCTTATAGTGCGATGGAAGAGCTGGTATATTGTATATTTATCTATCTTTCGGGACTGGCATAGAATCTGGGCATGTGATGGCGGATTTCGGGTATGGGCCCCATAGGACCTTCTATGTTATTGCTTGCGTGTTGAGCTGTGTAATGTATATATGTCTATACTGCAAGTACCCATATAGCTATTTTTGCTTCTATTTTGATGATGAAACTTGTATAGGCTCCTCCATAATTCTAAACTTACCCTTCACTGTCTCTATATTTTATATAGGTACGGCGGGATGGAAACCTACTATAGTGCATGGTAAGCGGGAAAGCCAGAGGTTGCTGGAAACCTAACTAGGAAAGCTAAAGGTCGCTAGCAACCTGCAGAAATTAGAAACCAGGAAAGCTAAAGGTTGCTGGCAACCTATAGAAATCAGTAATTAGGGAAGCTAAGGTTGCTAGCAACCTGCGGGGTTGCATATATATTTGATCTGCTGTGCAAGCCGTAGCCAAGAGGCAGATCCCATATATGAACTCTTGAGTTCGCAAATGCAAGCTTGTCAGCCCTGGTCAGTCCCTAGAATGGGCCTCTTGCGTATAGGCCCCCAGCACCACAACCTATAGAGTTATAGCCCCCGCACCAGGTCTTACAGTCTAGGCAGCAATATATATATACACTCTGCGACTACTATAATAATATTCGGATTATGAATTACCATTGAGCTAATGGAAAATAGACTTACTAATTATTTGCCAAGGTTATTTTGAGGGTTCTAAGATGTAGCGTTAAGAGTCATACTGGGGTTAGGCGGTTACCTAGAACCAATCGCTTTAACTACTCGGCCGGGGTCCAAGCTCTGGCACTGGCACCGTTGGCGATACGTATAGATTGGCTATTAGTTAACGCCCTTGTATGTGGGCTTTAAGTTAATCTATCGATAAGCAATCTCATCCCTTCCCATACTATTATTTTAGCTACTTAAGCTCTGCTGCACCTACTCGTCGACTATAATACATAGTAGTAGGGATATGAATTTTAGTAGCCTCTCTGGGAAAGCTAAACCCTTCATCTGCACAGCCAGAAGTTCTAGGGCTTTGGATAATGCTATTAAGTTTCAGCTAAGAGTCATCATTTATGATGAGGATCTTACTAAGTGCGCTACTACTGCCATGATGCTGTCTAATATAGATAGGGGAGAGTCTTCTAACTATCTGCAATAAGCTACCAAGCCAGCAGCGTTATACTGGAGCTTTCTCTAGCTTCCAGATATTCAATGAGCCCTTCGTCTTTCTTACCGATGGCTTATTAAGCTTGGAAGAGCTATCGCGGATACTTATCCATAACCCACAGGCGGAGTAAGAGAACCGGGTGATGTTTAATAAGTGCTCTAACAAGAAATTGCATCCTATCTCGTGTCCCTTCCATATCTCAGCCTTGCCTTCTCTTAACTAATAGTATAATTTAGTTTTCTACTTGTTTTAATAGACATTTGAGGTTGCTTGAATAGCATCCATCTGGTGCTTATTCTAGCCCTGTAGTCAATCACCCAGCTTGCCAACGCTTCTCACGGCCTCCTTAATGTTATTGCGGTCCCTCCAAAGCTCGTTCATCTGTTCAAACTCACCTATTTGCTGCCCTGGTGTTATTAATGTGGTCAGGTTGATGCCTGCCGATAAGCCGTGGATATAATTCACGTCTTGCATTAAGTTTGCGGTTACCCCTCCCCCAACCACGACCAACCGGGAATTATCTGGTAGTTTCTTATAAGATGGGGTACAAGAATTGAAAGCGAGACTATCCGCCATTATTAGATATGGGGTGGTATCAGGGAGCATTTTCTGAACGTCTGGCGCAGCAGCTATACAGGTTATAGAAATAGCGGGAAGATTAGTATAGTGCTAAGCCTAGAGCTTCCCAGCAATTAAGCCGTTAAAGAGATCTAGTATATAGTTAATATAGTTTTGGGAGGTAGTCATATCCTCAACCTAGAGGTCCATAGCTGAGCCCTAGTCACCCCACCCATAAGGGGGAAGGCAATTAGCAGTGTTTTAACTAACACAATTATTCAAATTGCCCCCTAGGCTTAAGCACCCTTCGAAAGAGAAGGAATCCCCATACTAATACTTAGCTAGTATATCATTAGAATCTAAGTTTAATAACAAGTTTCTAATAGGGATAAGCTACCGTCTGAATTATATATATATTAGGGAAACCTAGGTTACATAGACTTATCGATTTTCCCTAGATGCTTTATATCTTTCCCAGTATCTGCCCAAAAACCCTGATTTCTATACCTCTTGTCGGGAGGCTTACCTATACCTCAAGCTAGAGTGTAGTCAAGTTTCAACTTAGGCATAGTAGATAGGGTAGCGCCTAAAAATAAGAAGTCTTAAAAGTTAGAAGTAGAATATCAAGCGGTAGATTATGCAGGGTTTACACCATTCTAGTGTATGCTCTATCTAAAAATTGTATAGGCTCTACTATCGAGGGAATATTAATTGCCGCGGGAAATTCCTAATTCATAGGCAAACATTCATTATTTACTAGACTAATATAGTAGATCGCATACAATATGATGAGAGAATGATGACGAATAATAAAGTTAAACACCTACCTTAGCAACCTTAGTATATGATTAGCTCTAAATAAAGGTAAGATGCACTAGGCGTTATTCTTATGATGTAATATTATAGTAAGTTAGACTACTCTAGAAGGTAACTCCACCTAATCTACCCCTCGCGGCGGCCACTATAACGTTCCTGAGGTATAAGATAATGGCTTAGATCCATTTTTGGTCGTAATAGTAGCACTAAGGGTGGGGCAAAGCGGATCAGCAATAATCCGCAGGAACTACACCCACAGAATAATTAATCACTTAAATCAGTTTTTTCTTCACATTTTACTCTCTTCCATTCATCTATCTTCTATATTTATAGCTAGTAGGGCGTGCCTTAATTTGTGGCCAGGACCGAGCGTCATCTGTATATTATATTATTATATTAGGTTGGCCTATCACTGTTATCCCTTTACTTAGTAACTAAGGGGTTGTGCTATAATCATTAAAGGTATAGCACTATAATCAATATAATGCTTTAAGAGGTGTGGAGAGTGAGCCACACTTACGAACGGGCACCTCTACTTTCCACCAAATAAGGGCAGCTCGCCCATAGCTTCCAACCAATACAGCATAACGTGACCATATAGTCGCTTCATTAATAGCAATTGCCATAGAGGGGGTACAAATTTATATTCTAGGATATGGCGACTAATGTTTAGGAATCTCCGTCATAAGAGAATATACAGGCCCTACAGGGACTACAACAGGCGATCAATACCACTCACGGTAGAGGATAAACTCAACATCTATAGTACACCTGTTTGGTTACAGGTAGGCATAGATTACGTCATACATAAGTACCTAGCCACATCTAGAAACCAAACTACTTCCTAGCTATTTGATTAGTACCTTCTTTGGGCACCACCCAAGGCCAGATTATCATAGCAATACCTAAAATAGACATCCCATCACTAGTCACCAAGGGCAGGACTCTAGAGCTTCATAGTAGCAACTATCGTTAAGGACGAACCTGCCCCGCAATTCCTACAACAATCTAAAGTTAGTGACGCAACTCCGCATCCAGCTGTATCTTACTCTTTTCCCTTTCACTTCCAAACATACCTAGATTATAATAAAATCAACCTAAGGACTCAATTCTATTTCGCACCATGGCCTTAACGACTAAATCAGCTTCAACGTATACCGTTGGCAAGCCTATAGATAACGACTTTAACTTAGCTCTGGCCTATAATAATAGGTTCACGGATCCCTTTACAAATACCGACCGTATAATCTTAGATCCCCGCCTAGCAATGCCGCTCCCTATCAACATCAGCGACAAGCCCTCTGTGCCCACCTTCGCTATATCTGCTTCAGTCTAGGATCAGCAACTCGATAGCTCAACACTATTATTTTATTAGTTTAAGAATAGCGAAGAGCTAATTAACATTAGCAATAATATTAATTCGGAAGCAATAGCTTCATTCAAGCCTCGCGACTTAACTGCCACGAGAAAGTCATCCCATACATCAAGCAACTCCTCATTTCCATCGCTTATTTCCTCTACCTCATCCCATAACTCGCAAGCCAAAAAACCAACTCGCAATCCTACTCAAAAGAAGCAGCAGTCGCTCTAAAAGCAGGAGCCAAAGTCGAAGAACAAATATAAAGACCCAAAACGAAATAAGTACCTTGAACGGAATCAACTTACTACGTCCAAGTGTCGCCACAAGAAGAAGAAGTAGGTACAGAATCTCAAAGAAACAAGGGGGATATAGGAGACAAAGCACCATTCTCTACAGCGGGAATACAGCGCGTTAACAGAAGAAGTCAGCCAATTAAAGAACTTCTTAATAGCACACTCAGGCTACAATAATACAAATATTAATCAGTGGATTCAAGGTGAAGCCAGGCAATTCTCCAGGAAGTCGTTAGATAACTCATTCGCCGCGTTTAGGCACCACCTATCGGTTAGTCCGTCATTGCCGACATCTAAAAGTCCTCAAAACTCTACAGGTACATAGTAGTATTCCTACAATATGTGCGATTACAACGATACTAAAGGTGCCCAAGTTTCAGCCAATCACTGCTCACCAATGTCATCATCACCTAAGGCTAGACATTTCCCACACGCCTCTAACAAAAGGCAAGAGCTTAACTTTAATAACATGCCTAATGACATATTCCAGTGATCTACACATTAAGCTATAATAATAAACCAATAAACTAGGACCTGAGAGAAGAGGAACGAGGGTAAGAGAACCAAACCTCGATTTTGAAATAGAGTTATAACACTTCAAAGTCATCTGATAATATGGCGTTATCCGGTGATTTAGTGAAGTGTGCCTTAGCCTTCATATATTAGTACATCGCCGTCTCAGTTAGGAACAAAGAGGGACATTTTTAGCAGGGTATTTTAGCAGCCAGTATCTCATATCAGATATATGCTATTCCGTTGCTCACCGTGAGAAAAATCAGCTACTCCAGCAGTCATAGAGCTGCCCTTTTCGCTCAACCTCAGATAACTTTCAGCCCTCACTTACCTCCTAGTTCCCCTTGCAAGGTACATAACTTAAACCAGAATCACAACCAGAGACCGTATTACTTTACGAGCTTATTCCCACCCCAGGGGCGATACTATAATATTAAGTCCAGAACGATAGTAGTTTATATCTACAACTCAAACTTACATATATATATATCTTCTATTCTAGCTCTTTAGCCAGACGGGGACAGTGCCGAGTTATAAAGGGGTTACCAGCAGGAACTAATGTATATCCTAGTAGCGGGTACTCACCATCAAACAGGATCTAGATTATTTGAAATTCGCGATGGTTATAGAAAGTCGAGAATTAGCTATACCTCCTCTTCGTACTTATTTAAATAAACTCATTTTATACTCAAGTTTAAGGATAGGGTTTGGGTTTTTTTATCACAGGCTGGATGCTAAGAACTACTACTCTCAGTACGCAGGCTAAGTTCACCAAATGAAACTATTAGTATCGCCACCTAACAGCTTCCAGCTTCACAGGTAAAAGGGATAAAATAAGACTGTTGCTTCTAACTAGTAATTACAGAGGGGATCCATGGCCCCTTATATCCCTAAGAATCCCTCGATCGTATTCTCATAAGTGCAGCCCGGTCTCAGGCTCGTAGGGTCCTTCCGATATCCCTCTGGCTAGTAATTGCTAGGGATATTCATATCCGGATGACCGAGGTCATAACCTTCCTTCAAGCCGTGTGTTCAATAGGATCAGAACGCTCTTCGAGGCATCAGGCCCGCGCCGATTTCTCGGTATTAGGTTAATCGTCAAGTCAGTAGGTTCACGATCAATCCTACCGGCTAGGGTTGCTCGAGCCGGTAGGTCAGGGCTCTGACGATCGGTTCCAGTTAGGTTGTAACCTTCCAACTTAGCCAACTAACCCCTCACGGATGACCATCCTTCTAGGTCTATTAAATCATAGCCGCAGCTATCGTGTGATTAAACCTTACTTTTGCCTTCAAAGCCGGGCCAGCTTCCACGGAATTCCTGATATTAGTTACTAGCGAATTATGTTACGTTCGAACAGGCTGGGCTACGGGCTTCAACGCTCATGGGTTATCTCAGTAGTTAACGATACCTTCCTATCGCCCGCTTAACTCCAACAGAAACATATTCCTCAAGGGCCAGGCCAAGGAAGCCCATGTGTATTTTTCCAGAGAGTATTACTTCATGGTTAGGGCCACGTGACACATGCTAATGCATACAGGAAAGCTGAACCTAAGTCAGAAGCTTTATCGTTCAATGACTATAAGACACGTACCCATAAGGCAGCCTCTCTCTATACAGCAGAACTCCAACAGCTTAGTCTCTCAATAACTAAGCTCCCGTAGCTCTAAGGGTACGTACCCAAAGTGCGCTTTTCCTAGTCTAGGGTTAGTCTTAGATACATATTGGACATATCATATAAGCGGCAATTCTCAGCCAATCATATTATGTTTATGTGTTTATCAACATTAACACTGATTGGCCCAGACCAAGGTCTCAAATGCAACATTGTCCAATTCCTAACATCCACAGAGCTGTAACACATAAGGGGTGTGCCGCTTAGGTCAACTATAGCTCTTTCGCCTAGACCAAAAGATTAGCTATACTAGCGAAGGTTCGCTGGCAATAGATTTTCAATAGGGTAAAATTTTTGTTCATTATCTCGCATTAGCTCGTGGCTATGCTCTGTGATTGGCTAGCGCGCTTTCATTGTTTATGGGTGGCTCAACAAGCCGGCGGGCGCATTACGCTCACAGGCAGTTACTATTTTCCAAATACGTATCTTACCACATGATACGACACCCAAAGAAATACTGCCCAAACATATAACAACACGTCCCCGCCGCAATCACCTCATAAAAAGGCATAACATCTTAACCCCTTTAAAGGCCAGCGTAAACTTTTTTTAAATTATGTTTCTCTTTGCTAATGCTATAATCCAAATAGCTAGTGATATCCCCTGTACTGCCTACGGTTGGTCAAACCATCGTCAGGATTCTTACGGTTACCATAGCCACATAAAGCAATATAGCCACCCAGCAGCTTCACCGCAAGGGGAAACGCAAGAACTACTCTAGCTCTAAGCAAGACGTGGCCTCAAACTGCGATTCTGATTTTCTTAAGGCAGTCAGGGAGGCCTACCCGAGTACCTTCGAACCCGATCGAGGGTTAAGAATGCCATGGTTATGGCAATCTATAAGCATTAACTTATTAAAGTAAGAAGGGGTAAAGAAAGTCCTTCATGGACTAGACATACAGTCACTTTAATTCATATCCTCATCACATTATATTCTTAAGAGAAGCTATATTCGAGAAACAACCATTTTTCTATTTCCCTCGGATGAAGCTAATGAACAAAAGTATTCTCCGTCGTGCTAGAATAGCTAAATCACTTAAGACCTCCCTTACAACCGGCCTCCTTCGCCTTCTTACTACCGGGTTCAAAAGATCCAGAGGAAGCCTGGCCACCCTTAGAAGCAATATCTCGCTATTAACACATAAGTCAGAACTCTGCGGAGGAGCACAGCCATCACAGTAGGATCACAAACCTGCTTATCTAGGTCCATACTAGCGAAGCCGCCGGAATAGCTAGCTTAACCGCCCTTCGAGGTAGCTGAGCTAATAGGGGTGACTCCTTATTGCCCCCCCCCCTCATTAGCCGTAAAGAACAAAGACTTATTTACGATCACTAGATAGGCATACATACTTCAATAAGTGTTGAAATAATTAAATTAATCCTATTCAAAGTCCAAAATCAAGCAATTAGCCCTTATATTTCGACTTACCTAAGCAAGTCTATAGAATTTCATTTTAATCGTTTCATTCTAGCAATTTAGAAAATACTGCCAGCCAACACTACAGGACTACCTTCCAGCACGGAAAATATTAGAGATAGCCCACCAACCATTCTGACCAGGAACAAACGCAGTAGTTATCCACAAGATAGTAGCTATTATCTAGCTAGGGGTGAAGTCATTCTATCAGGATACCAGATAGCGACACAGCAGCAACACAGCATACCATCAGTAGGCCATCGGACGGACCAAAAAGTCCATATTATAAGGAGGGTTAGAATTCCAGAATACGCTTCTTAAGCTAAAAGCCACAGGGTAAATGGTTCTCCGTGGTTGGACACTGGTGCCATCACTATTATAGCACCATATGCAGTGCAATCATGTTCAGGTTACCCACATACTTTTTTTAGTTAGTCATTACTAATACACTACTTCATATAGGGTTAAGACCAGACGCGATAAGTTACAGGGTCATTTTTAAGTTGCACTAGGAATAAAGTCATAATATTAACACAAGTCGACGGGTATCATAGAGGTAGCTATTAATTAAGCAGATATTTAGCTTTCCCGTTCGTGGCTCAGTCTCCTCTCGTAAACCTTACAGTGAGGGATAGCGTATTATACCGCAGTCACTAGCGCATAGTCCCTCCGCGTGCGACCCCGCGTGACCCTCATAGGGATACTTCACGATATACTCGTCATATATGCATACCGTCTAGTAATGCAGGACATACAGGCAAGGGGACATACATAGAGAGGGAAATCACAATATAAACAATAAGGAGAGCACATTAAACCCTTAGGCATCTACTTATAGAGAGAGGGCGGCTTATACAATCGTTGACGCATCATCGGCTGGTTTTATCGATCAAAGGACCACTAAGCACGAAGTCATAACGAAGATGTTTTGACTTAAGGGGGAGCTGACATATACAAAGTGCAAGTAGGCAAACCTATAAGTTTAGTAAGATAAGAAACCTATAAGAGGATAGGCAAAACACCCCCCATCTCTACATATCCTGTGTATCACCCACTTACGAACTATATAATAATTCCAATATCTTTAGTCTAGTATCATCCTATCTGACTCTATAAGAGTCTAATAAGCTGACCTTAAGCTCATAACAACACTAATTAATACTATCACCATTCTCGCCATAGACTTCATCTTACCCCGCAACGATGCCCTCAAAGTCAACCCACAGGGCGGCCAATCTCATCTCTCCAAGGGAGGCTCCAACTAGCTGTTTGCCGTCATAGCCTGCTTCACCCTCGCCTTCGTTCGTTTAATCCTATTAACTCCTTCCACCCAAAATATATAGCTAATCACAATAACCAATAGCTCGTCTACTACGCCCTTAGTTTCCGGCCGCGCTATGGCGAGAAAATCTTTCACTACCTCTTCACCGTAGCCCTGCTCGTCGGCGCCATCTCCTACTTCGCCATAGCCTCCGGGCTCGCCTACTCCGTCGTCCCGATACACCTCTATAGTAGAGACGCCGCGACGTACCAGATCTTCTTTGCTAAGTACATCTTCTAGGTCGTCGCCTTCCCCGTTATCGTTATTGCTCTTAGACTTGTTAGTGGCATAAGCTAGGCGACCATTTTCTTCAATATCTTCTTAGTCTAGATCTAGTACGTGAAGCTTCTATGATATTTGACTTACATAAGGATAGATTACCTGATTGCTGCTGATAGGATTATTTCATATCTTTGCTCTGCCTACACTGCCACCCGGTATAAGTGGGGATTTTACGCGTTCAGCACTATCGCTTACCTCCTCCTCGCCTTCCAGACCATTTAGGCGAGCCGCGCTTCCGCCAACCGCGTCAAGATTGGTCGTGACCACACCATGCTCGCCGGCTATGCTAACCTCCTCTAGTTCCTGTACCCGATCGCCTTTGCTATCTCAGATGGCGGCAACGTCATCGGTGTTACCTAGAGCCTCGTCTTCTTCAGCATCCTTGATCTCCTCCTCGTCTGTGGTATCGCCTTCAGCTTCCTTTTTCTCGCTCGCAAGTGGGATTATGGTCGCATAAACTTGCTTTTCACCCAGTATAGCCGCGTTAGCTCCCATGGGAATAGTGAGCACCCCGAAAAGGGGCATGTTAGCACGAATGCGTTAGCGGGCACTACCATAGCTACGCATAGGCCTATTATAAACCCTCCCGTCTAACAAAAGGATAGGTGGAAAGTGCGAGTAAGGGAATATCACTCACTCTGGAGGCGATAATATATAAGTAGTTACTTAGAATGATAAATGAACATTTCTATATAAGTTAAACGGAATCAGTAATTATGTGGAGGGAACAGATTCACTCGTACACAATATAGCCACTCTTCAAGGCCACTACGAGACGAGCTCGCTAGTCAATCGCAAGCACATACAATACGAGTACGATACATGTAGCAAACCGACAAAATACTTTGCAAAGAATGGCTATACTTGCAATTACTCAAGCAGAAACATAGGCGAAACTATCATAGTTATCGCGAAGGGTCACACATATATCCCAATAATAAGAAGGAGCAAGATTGCCTCGACTTAGTCCATCATGCTTACAAGCTCGGGCTCAGGGATCGTCTTTTCCTCACACCCATCAAAGCCGATAAGCATAATCTGAAAATCCTTAACATTAGCACTAGAACCAGCGTATAGGCCATCAATTTTAGAGATGAGTATCCCAGTGCCTCCATCGTTAGCGTCAATCTCAGTCCCATTCAGCCGGAATAAGTACCACCGAAAGTACGGTTCTACGTTGACGATATTGAAGAAGTTTGGGTCAAGCCTCAGGATTATAATTTCATCCATTGCCGCTACATGGCTGGCTCCATCGCCAACTAGCCGGCGCTAGTTCACCAAATCTACGATCATTTAAAGCAGGGTGAGTGGGTGGAGCTTCAGGAAACCATCAACACACTTTACTCAGAGGATAACACTCTAGAAGCTAACAATACACTCATTAAACTAATGGACAACCTCAAGATAGCCCATAATAAAATTAGCGGCATAATAGATCCTGCTCCTAAATTTGAGGCATAGCTAGAGCTAGCCAGCTTCCACAACATCAGGGTGCAGATTTTTAAGCTTCCAGTAGGCGTATAGCCCAAGGACCGTCAATTAAAGGAAATCGGGGCCTACTTAGCCAAAAACTTCATTAACGGTGTTCATATCTTCACTGCCAGGCCTTTCAGGGATCATCTTAATTAGTCACAGGAGGAGCGCCCAATTACATACAAGACCCACGAAGTTGCACACTAAACAGACCGCGCACGCAAAGTCACGTACTAGTATTACAGCAAACTCTTCCCAGGGTTCTAAGATACAGCGTCAAGAGTCACACTAGGGTTGGGCGGTTACCCAGAACCAATCGCTTTAACCACTCGGCCGGGGTCCAAGCTCTAGCACTAGCACCATTAGCAATACGCATAGATTAGCCATCAGTCAACGCCCTTATATATAGGCTTTAAGTTAATCTATCGATAAGCAATCTCATCCCTTCCCACACCATCATTTCAGCTACTTAAGCTCTACTACACCTACTCGTCGACTATAACACACAGCAGTAGGGATATGAATTTTAGCAGCCTCTCTGGGAAAGCTAAACCCTTTATCTACACAGCCAGAAGTTCCTAATGATCATATCTTTCTCTAACCTACATATGAAGATCTATCAAATTCCCCATAGTTTATTACTTATATATAGTAATTCCGCGCTGCTTCCCATTATGTCCCTCCGCTAGTTTGAGCTCTATAGGCGGTTAGCAAATAGCAATAAGGAGATACCCATCTCATATCTATATATTATACTTAAACTCCTAGATGGTACTTAGGGTATAATAAAAGGTAACCCTAGAGTTATCAAGCCGGACTATATATAGGCGAGATTAAAGAAGGCGTTTATATCTTTTATACTTTTCAGAGTCGCTAGAAAGCTACTACAACTTATCTAAGACTAGTGAAAGCGTGCCTAGTAATTTAGTGTCTTATGTAAGAAGTATATCAGGTAATTTATTAGTTTAGAGAAGCCTAGCTATACTATACCGCGAAGGCCTAGCCAGAAGCCGAATAATCTTATCAGGTGATTTTTCGTCTAATGGGATAAATTAGCGCAGAGTCCACTTAAGTAGTATAATAGTGTCTCTTTTCTCCTTAAGGCTCTGAGTTTCATTATAGTTACAGCGCAGAAACCATACGCAGAGCAAGTAAAGCCAATAAAGCTAGCATATATAGCCAGCCTACCACCAAAGCAAGCTTTACCATGAGCTACACAACAATTATATTTATTTCTATAGATTTACATCTTCTCTTGCCCATGCTAACTCCTCGTGGCGACACATCTGCATAATCCGCATGCTACCCAGGCAAAATACAACTAGCGGTGACAGGTGATACTTCAATCTACACCAACCCCTGAATGTGATGATGTAAATACTAATGTGGCAGCCCATATTAAAGAGGTAATGTAATATAAAAGGGCGATTTCTATCTTATATATACTTCCATGCATCTCTTTAAGGCATTCAGCTCAGATTCATTATGTACTAGACTCATCGCGTACGTAGAGTTCGAAATAGGTTCAGTAGTCTTAGTTATATAATTTAGAAAGAATTTCCGAAAGAATTCCAACCACACGCTACGCATCACACGTGAAAGACTGCTCAATATCACGCAAGTGGCTGCAAGGCATATAACTATGGGAGGTCGTGTAGCTATGAGAATCTCTAGCCTTTGCCATAGTGCAGGATCTGTACTCAGATTTACATATCATCGCTACCACTAGGGCTATCGCCACAGCGGACACATAACGGTATAAGACGTTGTGTTAATATTAACAGTTAGATTCGCTCAATATCAGCCATTAATTTCAAGCCTCGAAAACCTCAGATTCCAAAAAGTTACCGAAATGTCGATACTATCTTGACCGCACAGTCTAAACAGCTTTACCTACAGCTTCTCGACGTGGACGAAATTTGCATAGCACTAGCGGGATATCAGAAGCCATACGCTCTTTCAATGCCACTTAGGGCCAATGTTAAGTCAACCCAGGTGAATCTACCGAACTACATCCAGTCCGTTCACGATTAACAGCGGTTCAGTTATAGCGGCCTCGGCCTCAAACAGTAAAGGCGATCTAGCACTACATCAGATCCCATTATCTATCTCCAAGGCCCGGTTAATAAGAGATATATTCAATACGATAAAGAGACTTTCCATCTCTTTACCAAGAGACTTCACATACAACAATTATTTCCCCAGATCATCAGCTGGCTAAGCTCTACCCTACCACTAATCATTCGCCTAGGCATACGATCAAACCCTTAGACATGCGATTAAGCTTATAGACATACAACCAAGCTCATAGACATACAATCAAGCACAACAGGTAGAGTGAGTCTATTATAGCGCTTTAAGTCCAATTAGAAGCTATTAAGGATAACCCTATTAGAAGCAGCCTTAATAACATCTATTCTACATTTCAGGCGATATATAAAGACAGGGGTATCTCCCGCAGACACAATGCAATAGACCAGCTTAACCAAGAAGGTCAGTTACGCCTGCCAGTCTCTTTATAGGAAAACTTCTAAATACCGACAACACTACAACGCCTGCCGGACGGACTACGGTACCAAGACATAACGGTCATAACGAGCAGCCGGTTAGCACTACAAGTAATCACACAGCCGCAACAGCAGTCAGAGCAGTATACCATACAAGAAATCAACAGGCAGGCCGAACAGCTCAAACAACGCAGCAACATAGTCAAGATACTATAGGTCCCTTCCGGAGAAGACTTTCCTATAGAGAGAGAGGCTAAAGTTAAGGCGTAGAGAGCCGCGCGTGTAAACCAGCCGCCTGAAACACCAGCGTACTAGGCTCACTCCACGTAGATCAGACTAGCACTAGCACAGTAGCGGCAGTAGTACTAGGAGCTACGCTTTAAGGGGGTTAGATAATACTCTAAAGTAATCAATAAGGCACTACTAGGACTACACACACATATATTCTACAATACAGTCAAGAGACGCGAATCAAATATGCTCACACAGCTACTAATAGGCATAGCGCAGATCAATAGGTACCTACACAATATTAGAGCGGCAGACACAGACATATACGACTACAGATAAGCGCCCGAGACAATAAGACACTTCCTATTTCAGTACACTAGATAGGACACATAGCGCGAAAGCATACAATAAGTAGCACAAGCGAAGATAGGCAACCTCTTATTCTTTATAAGAGGAAAGGCAGCTCTACTCCTATTAGTGAAAATGCAAATCATCCCTATTTCTACTACATTATAGTCCTTAATAGCTAATCCAACCAGTAGGAGCTACTAACTTATCTATAAACTACTACGCATTTATAACTAAGTCGTAAATTCTAGCCTAAGGTAAGTGCCTAGATATTAACTAAGAAATAATATATATATAAAAGGGGAGTATATACAAAAGGGTGTGTTTCTAGTACAGGGCTAAGAACAGCTGAATTTATAGCGTAGGCGCAAAGAAGCCCTTTCCAGCTCTCATATACCTTAAGGAACGAAAGGCTCTTCCTTCCACCCCCTCCTTCCTTCAACCATCTACGCCACAACCCGTGCGCCACGGTTTACGCCTATATAAGCCTTAAGGGACAACGCCATAACTCATGCATCATAGATTTTTTTAACCCATAACTTTCTTATTATATATAGTTAAGACTCGCCACAACTTAACTAAGCACTGCAATATTACATCACAAGAATATAAAACACCCCGCACATCAGCCTTATTCAGAGCTAATCATATACCAAGGTCGCTAATTAAGGTGTTTGACTTTATATATATTAGTTATTCTCTCATTATAGTGCATAGGATCTACTATATCGGACTAGCAATCAATTAAATGTTTGCGTATAAATCAGGAATTTCCATAGTAACTAACACTCCCTCTATATATATTAGGCGGTAGAGGCTATATTAAATTTTTAGGCAGAGCACACACTAGGAACACTATAAACCCTATATCATCCACTACTTAATATTCTAATTTACCTAGTATTCCTTATTACTTCTAACCTTTAAGTATTCTTGTTTTTATCCGCTGCCCTATTAGCTATACCTAACTTAAAACTTAACTACACTCTAGCCCTAGGTGTAGATAAGCCTCCTGATAAGAGGTATAATAATCAAACTTTTTAGGCAAACACCAGGAAAGATATAAAGCATCTAGGTAAAACCAATATCTCTACACAACCGAGGATGCCTTAACATATATATAATTAGGATAGTAACTTATCCCTATCCGAAAACTTATTAGTAAACTAAGATTCTACTAATATACTAATTAAGTATTAGTACAGGGATTACTTCACTTTTAGAGGGTGCTCAAGCCTAGTAGATAATTTTAATAATTATATTAGTTAATATACTACTAATTACTTTCCCCTTTATAGGGGGGCTAACTAGGGCTCAGCTATAAGCCTCTAGGGTGAGGATATAACTACCTCCTAAAACTATATTAACTACATATAAGATCTCTTCAATAAGTTAATTACTAGGGAGATTCAGGCTCAGAACTATACTAATATTCCCATTAGTTCCATAATCTATATAGCTACCATACCGGACGTTTAGAAAATACCCCCTAATACCATCCCGCATCCGATCATGGTTAATAGTATCGCTTACGATCCTTATACCCCATCCTTTAAGAGACTACCGGATTACAAGTTTTAAACTTTAATCCAAACAAGGTCACAGTACATCCCAAAGTCAAGGCTTTCTACGCAAGTTTGTCAAAGAAGTAATATTTAATTTCCTATCGCGCACTCTTTTCTGATGATAATAATAATATTTATCCAGCATCTAGAAGAGGATAAAATCCTACCCAAATCCCTTTAAGAAGCAAGCAGATAAACATATGTTGATATACTGCACGACTACCGTCCATTACACGGCTAGGACTGTTCATAAAACAAACAGACAAACAGGGCGCTCCTTTTTAGCTAATAGTCTATCCTAACCAGTGCGCCCTAAATAGTAAGGGGAGTGAGGAAATACTAGTAAAAATTAAGGATTTAGAGTCAAGTAGGGTTAGTTACTCGCAATAGGTGCGTTCTAGATGCAAGACGTAGTGCAAAGAGGTCTAAAAGAAGGTCTACCCCTAGCTCAAGGGAAATACATGCGGTAGCACGTGGTACCCTTAACACTTAATCACGTGGTTTTGTGACAGAAACCGGCCTAGCAGGCTAGCATATAGGTACTATAGCAGTCTCGATTGACCAGCACGTAGATAGTTATATATATTCAGGTGGCCACTACAAGGGGCTACACTCAAACGCCTAACTATAAATAGCAAGGTAACCTTAAAACTAGAGTTCAGTTAGGAGTTATATAATAGTGACTATTCACTAGGTTCCCAAAACAGCAGCAGATCCAAACCTCTTATAGAAGAGAATAAGCATAAAAGCGCAAAGAGATATTTCCATCATTAAGGCATCACAATAAAATACCCAGGCTAGGCCCAATACTTCGTAGGGAGTTTAAGCCATGTACTGATCTTATATATATTCTAAGTAGCTAGGAGGACATCAGATAAGCCGCAGCATTACTAAAAGAGATACAATTTCATCGCCATCCACAGTAACCACAGCGTCCTGATTCGCCCTACAGCAAGATTTATAAAAGTCGCACTCTCCCAGTCTGCACATGTAATACACCTTCCGGCCCTTCTCACGACTTACCACCTACATCTTGCTTAAGCTTCCGTAGTGACACAGCGGATTACTAGGATCGTTGCCTCGATCATCAGCGAATGCAAGAAACTATCCACAACAAGTGCACTTATAGTAGGGACGTCCTGCGTTTCCGTTTCGGTTGGATGTACGGGTGATGTGCTTCTGACTTAGCCCTTAGCATACAAAGCAAGTAGGGGGCTTCTCAGGAGGCGGTGCAAGACTAATCCTTCTTACTAAACCGACATTAAATAATATATAAGGCTAGGCGAAGTAAGCTTAGGTCCATAAAGAAAGGGTTTAGCCTCCCTTACCATATTCAAAAGCCTAGTGTGGTTGGGGCTAGTTATAGTTATTGTGAAGGAGGTTGTGCTTAATGTCTGTCACTGCAAGAAAATGTCCGTGATTAAAGAAGCTAGAGAGGATATACTACACATACTTATAATTACGCCTATATATAGTAATTACCTCTAAATCCATGTAGAGCGATCATTCCTAAAGATACAAGAAAGTTTCTTAGGCGTTAGAATGGTATTAGTGGCTTTTTAGTAGTAAAGTTAAGTTTTAGCGGAAAACTTTAAGGCAGGAATATAAGCAAGCACCATCTTAAACGAAAACGGAATTACAGGCGCACTAGTTAGTGAGGTGCTCTTGATCGCAGTAAAGAATAAGATGCTTCACTATAAGAGATAAATATTATAGAAGAAAAAAAAAGGGAAAAGGACTAAAGGTTTTTTATATTTTATTAGTAACGATAGGAAGGTGCCGTAAATAGGGTATACGCCGAAAAATACGTGGCGGGAGAGCCAACACATCATCTCGCAAAGTGTCGTTTAGCAATACGCCGTTTCCAAAATAGTGCGAAGAACAGCGAGCATTTAACCTAACCAATCACATAGCAGTCTTTCTCATTTAGCTGGATAAATGGATCAGATGTGATTAGTCTGCCATATGCAGCCGGACTAGTAGTCAGACCAATCATGCTTCTAGGTCCCAAGTTTTTCACAGTACATTATCTACCTAAGCACGCTATACTTTATTTATACGCGCTGTAAGTGATTGAGGTTAGGCTGGTTGCAGACACAACATACGACATTTACGCTATCAACTGATCTAAGAGGAAAAAAAAAATAAAGAACGCGTGGGCGGGGCTTTCAGCGCATGGTGGAGCCAGACACACGATCACGTGAGTTCGTAACAGTGGGCAGATTTTAAGTCAGCCTACAGCATAAGACCTCTCATCACTTCATTTCTCAAGGCACAAGACCTTTCATCACATCGCTCCTTAAGGCATAGTGCTAGAGTTAAGAGATATAGCACTAGAGAGATGCGAGGCATAGTGCTAGGGGGATATCTAGATAAGTCCTCAGTTCAGATCTAGTGAGTGTGGTTTTGGCAAACCTTGTATTAGTTGGCTAGATATAGGGGCTAGTTAAACAGATACTATAGATAGCACTCTTAAGGCATTAGGCGTAGCACTCCATAGATACTATAGATCGTACTACTAAGGCAGTAGGCGTAGTACTCCATAGATAACGGGCTCAAATTGCAGAGGGACCACATACTGGGAGATTTGACAGACAGCGTCACCCAAGTCCAAGATCTTTCACGATCTAGATCGTTACAAGGGTTTTTTCCCATAAATTACCCCAACTCGAGGCACTAAGCATAGAGTCCCAGAATTAACACTATTTTTACTAGAAGCCGTGCCCTTTACGAGAGAATTTCTCTAAGAACAAGCCCCAGCCGCCCCAGCCGCAATAGGGCCTCAGTTTCTGGGAAGCACTGCTTAAAGATACAAAGATACCGTAAATCAAGAAATACCATCACTTAACAATTCAATACAAAGCCGGCATCACCGCCACCACCACCAGCTACAACAGCAGCAACCACAACAACTACCAGAGTCAACAAGCAACCCTCTAAACACAGGTCGACTAGTAGGTCCCCCCCATCTAATAAGACATATAATATCGAGTATAGTATCCATTACTCTCCTAGGTTAAACAAGAGCTGGCATCCACAGAAAGATTTTTTTATAATAGGAATTAGAGAGCTAATAAGCAGTATACCATCACCGCATAGCTATTATGGTTTTAAGTTCACTTTACGTACATATGCAAAAACTTTTGTACACTATACTAGGTTAGGGGATAAGAAGACATTCAATATTTTATAGAGAAGTTTTCTTCACTCTATTAAACAATTAATACAACTCTCGACCACTATTTTTTATAGTTATAGAGCCACAATTAGAGACCCAAGGCTCTTAACCGATGCTCTTCTATTCTCAAGCAAATAACCAAGCAACTCAGGCGAACGAACAAACATCTCAAATAAAACCAGCTCAGCAACAAATAACCCGTTGACCAATAGCAACTCCACTCAAAGTGCCACGAATATTCCAGTTTCATTGCAACATGTTTACTCCCGCTTTATCCATATGCTTTTATAGTCGAGCGTCGGCCTTTTCGATGAACGTAGTATAATATCGGTGGGCAGTAGACTCAAGTATAAAAGGCTGCGTTTATTTAATATAGTACCTTATGCTTTAAGAGCTTAGAGTTATCAAAGGGCAGAAGCAGGAAGTGGACATATTCTTTTCTTATCGCAGAAGGGTGGCCTCATGTAGATGCTATTTCGTTTAGCCCAATAGGATATCGATGGGGTGTAATATAAGCACCCCGATGAACTACTCAGTCCCTCAAAGGTCTAGTGCAGGTACTAGTATACAGATGGGCCCAGCAACCGACTCCTTCAAAGACAAATACCTTATCTTTCTTAGAGATAGAGCCCTCCGGCCCCGAGAAGATTACAGACGCTCTCCACCTAGTAGCAGTATTAGGTAAAGCTGGTCGACGTGCTTCTCCAGCTCCCCACTAATTGAGGAGTTAATTTAATCATAAGTATAGTATATACAGTCCATCTAGTAAGCGTTTGTTTATGTTGATAACTCAAAATTATTCCTCTTTTATAGCTGCTAGCCAGGCTTCCTACTTCTAAATCAAACATAACCACGTAGATCGCTACTAAGAACCGGAAAAGTGCTGCTTATAACCAAAGAGGTAATTATATCTGCTTCCGCTCTAAGAGAACTTCATAATCAGCACACAGCCTAAGCGGCAGCCGATAGCGACCATTGATCCCACAACAGCCAATGCAGGCGTGCGATACTCCGCAGGTAGCTAAAGCATCCTATTTTCATCTTTCATAATCCATACACCGTTGGCGCTTATACCGTAACCGGATTGGCGAACACTCCGTAAGGTTGCGTCAGTCGACTGATTCTCGATAGCAGGCGGTAGAGGCGGGAGATCCAGGTTCAGAAGTCTAATATCGGTAGAAAGGCGAGAGCTAGTCATCGGATCGAATGAAAGGTGGGTAAACATCCAGCTAACCTCGAGCGACTGCACACACGCGCCTATTGCCGCATCCTATACCTTAACCATCTGATCGCGCGAGCCTAAAGCGAGCCGCTGGCTACCCGCCGAGATAGCGACTGAGAATACTGGACCGCCATGGCCCTCAAGCGTCTATACACACACGCCCATTGCCGCATCCCACACCTTAACTATCTTATCGTCCGAGCCCGAGGCAAGACGCTGGCCATCCGCTGAGAAGGCCACTAACTACACTGAATCACTATAGCCCTTAAGCGTCTATACACATATGCCTGTTGCTGCATCCCACACCTTAACCGTCTTATTATTAGAGCCTAAGGCGAACTACTAGCTATCCGCTAAGAAATCCACCGACCTTACTGAATCACTATAACCCTTAAGCGTCTGCACATATACGCCCATTGCTATATCCTATACCTTAACTATCTTATTGAGTGAGCCTAAGGTAAGACGCTAGCTATCCGCCGAGAAGGCCACTGAGTTCACTGAATTATTATAGCCCTTAAGCGTCTATATGTATACGCCTATTACTGCATCCCACACCTTAACTATCTTATTATCCGAGCCTGAGGTAAGCCGCTGGCTATCCGCTAAGAAGGCCACTGACCTTACTGAATCACCATAGCCCTTAGGCGTCTGCACATATACGCCTATTGCTGTATTCTATACCTTAACTATCTTATTGAGCGAGCCTAAGGCAAGCCGCTAACTATCTATCAAGAAGGCTACTAATATCACCTAATCGCTATAACCCTTAAGCGTCTGCACGCATATACCTATTGCCGCATCCTATACCTTAACTATCTTATTAAGTGAGCCTGAGGCGAGCCGCTGGCCATCCACTGAGAAGGCTACTAAGTTCACTAAATAGCTATGGCCCTCGAGCGTCTACACGCATGCGCCCATTACCGCATCCTATACCTTAACTATCTTATCATCCGAGCCCAAGGTAAGCCGCTGGCTATCCGCTGAGAAGGCTACTGACCTTACTGAATCGCCATGGCCCTTAAGCGTCTACACATATATGCCTATTACCGCATCCCACACCTTAACTATCTTATTATTAGAGCCCGAGGCGAACTACTGGCCATCCGCTGAGAAAGCCACTGACCTCACCTAATCGCTATAACCCTTAAGCGTCTATACGTATACGCCTATTACCGCATCCTATACCTTAACCGTTTTATTATCTGAGCCTGAGGCGAACTACTGGCTATCCGCTGAGAAGGCCACCGACCTCACTAAATCGCTATAGCCCTTAAGTGTCTGCACACACACGCCTATTGCCATATCCCACACCTTAACTATCTTATCATCTGAGCCTGAGGTAAGCCGCTGGCTATCCGCTGAGTAAGCCACCGACCTCACCGGACCGCTATAGCCCTCGAGCGTCTACACATATGCGCCCGTTGCCGCATCCCACACCTTAACCATCTTATCGTCTAAGCCCGACGTAAGACGCTGGCTATCTACCGAGAAGGCCACTGACCACACCGGATCGCCATAGCCCTCAAGTGTCTGCACGCATGCGTTCCAGTCTAATTCCACGCTCAGCTTTAGCGTGATCCAGTTCAGCTCTTCTTTTTCGAAGAGCTCTCTAATTAGGCTATGGGTGGGACTAAACACGAGTGCTGATGCATAGACCTGTAATGGAGCAATCTCGATGGCCCGCTTATGAGAAAGAATAAAGCGGCGCGCGTCTCAAAGTAGCCCCAACAGCTGCCGTGCTTCTATATTTTCCTACGGGCATATTAGGCTGTCTCAGAATCTATACTTCAATTCCTAGCAACTCACTACCAAAGCTTCAAGCTTCTGCACTACCATAACTCCCTCTGGTATACTACACAAGAGACTGAGAGACTCTAGCCAATACAGATACTTCTTCTTGAAGAAGCCATAGATAACACTGCCTTCTCGTAGGTCGTGTTCGCCCATCTTCGCCTTAGGTTCCAAGTCTTCTAGATAGTTAACCTAGTAGATATAAGAATATCAGATCAAAGCCAATAGGTTAGGGTCAGGCGGCGAGACCTAATCGATGGGAAATCCTAGGTTGCTTAGGTTGTAAATATCACGTTGAAGGGTTTCTAACAGAGCCCCTAGCGACCTCGAGAAGAGGGCATGGTGCTGGTGCGTAATGCCAGAAGGAAAGAGGAATAGGCTTAAGAACAAAAAGTCCTTGGCAGACTAATAAATAATATAGACAACGTTGTCTCTAATTGTCAGGAAGGAGCCACACATGCTTATGATCTTCGAAATATAGTCAGTCGATCCCTGAATACTAGACGGTAAACCTGAGAGCTGGCCTAATTCCTCCAGGCGAAGTGGGCGATAGGCCACGATAACAGTCGATAGAATGTGTCGACACATTTCGGGGTTCCAATGCCCCAGGTTTTAGATATACCGTATCATTCGATTATATAGAGCTTCCAAGCCAGAAGGTATTTTTTCAATAACGTCAAGTACATCCTAAATATCAGTGCTTTAGAGCTCTTAGTAGACTAGGGCCACCCAGAGAAAAGTGCTATTAGCACTCAAGACTAAGTGCTATTCAACGGCATCCCGCATTTGGTAATTATATTTCTTTTGCTCTACCAAGGCCTCAACCTTATGCCGGATGTATATGCGGACAGCAGTAGAGGTCAAGTCCTTGTTCAATTCGAGGTGGAACCTGACTTTTTGCTTTACATTTTCAAGTTTCTCCTCAATGTCCTGCCAGTTGCGACTAGATATGATCCACTTGACACAGGATGAAGAAGTCATCGACGATTAGATAATAAAATCAAGAAGCTAGGGCCGATCAGTAATGCACTCGTCAAGGGCGTCAACGACCAAGACTGCGTCTTTCAAAGTCGGGTCCTTTAGAATATCCATGAGTATCTCGACCAGAGACACCTAGACATTAATACCCTAGAAGAGTTTCTCGCCCGTAATATTATGCTTAGACCGGACGTACGAGATAAGCGATAGTTACTAGATGATGAGGAGGTAGATGAGGCCACATAGCACAGACGCCGCATTACTTAGTTAAGCTTTAGTGGCCTAGCAGAAGAAATAGGATAGGAGACTATTAGTTCCCTTCTCTAGCTCATCGATGATGCCGCACAGGAGCATAGTCTTGCCTTTACCCGGGTCACCCTTGATCCAGAGCAACCAGCTCTGCAGATCATCGCGAAATCGCTAGAAGTCGGCGTGGTTAAGAATCCAGCGATACAAGTCCCTAAGAAGGCCGCCCTTCGTGTCTTGGATTCACTTCTTATCCTCGCGGGGGTCAGTTACATATAGATCCCTTATACATTTCTCGTACTTTTCATCTTAGTATCTCTTCTATTACTATTTTGTTTAATCCTTAATTACTAAATCAATATCTTAGAGATTCATCTCTAGAGCGCTTACAGCGTTAGTGAGTCTCCGCAGATAGAGCTTGCTCTATTCAGTATTATATTAATCCGAGTCTGTTCGGACAGCAGCCTCAGCTTTCTAAATCTCATCAAGCTAGCCAGCCCAATCATCTAGTCGAAAAACGTCCCTCAAGATCACAGCAGCCCAGTTACTATGGTAAAGGCAAACGCTCTTCACCTAATAAGAGAGAAGTTTCTCGTATAGCTGCACGACATACCTCTCCAGTTAGACCCACAGTCCCACAGATAATTACTCTACCTTATTCTCATCAAGAAGTAGGGACACTAGGTTCTAGTACTACTCTATTTTGGATAGGACGTAGGCAATGCCTTTGCAATTATCACGTACCTCGGTGACAGGGTTCAAAAGTATCTATCAACTGTTAGCGGGAAATCATCCACCATTCTCTTCAGTTAGGAAAGCTGATCACACACACCTCTAGTCTAAGGCAGACGCTAACCCAGGCGATAGCAGCTTCCAGTGCGGCCTATATCGCCTTGTCTACTATCCCCCTCACCGCTTGCACTACTTACAAGCCTTCGTCGATTCCTCGCTTAATAGACGCTGCTTTCTACGTCCGGTCTAGTCCATCCCGGACCAACTACTGCATTTGGCGGTATCTTGTCTCACGAGCCCCCTCTATCTCGTTTTCCGTTGATTCACAAGTAATAGAGCTCAGGTCCTTTCGGTGAAGTCCAACTAATAGGATCTTCTTGTACGCTTCGATGAGTTTGGGCTCGCTCGCTTTAAGGTCATCGTAGGCCTGGTTCCAAAGTCGTTCTTATAGACTCAGCAGCGGCAAGGTTTCAGTATCTATCGAGGTGGGTGGGGAAGGCGTTGACTGGGATGTTACTTGAGTTACTGGTCCGGATGCAGGCTGAGACGTTATCAGCGAAGGTGATGGTGAAGGAGCCGAATGAGACAACAGCTTTTTGGCCTTAGATTCGACTTTCTTAAACCAGCGAGGCGCCATCGCCATTTGAAGAAGGCACCTTGGCCTTGTTGCGCGATATAACGGTATCAGCGAGATAGCTTCTGTTCCGGATCGATGACTCAGGACGATAAACGGATTATCATCACTGACAACTTAGGCAGCAACATCTTTACGGGATTTCTCGTGCGGGGAAGGCGTCAGCAGCTGAAAAGGACCCCTATAGCCAGACGCAGCTTATATTCAAAGTGGAAAGTGCAAGGCAAAGCAAGCGAGCAAGCGAAGAGGTAACAACATACAGGCACGTGATTTTCTGCGTGCACAGCCATTTACTAAATCACGCCATATAGGGACCTTTCCTCTATCTCCATCAAACGAGGCATAGCCCATGGCAGATGCATAGAGTAGCCCTACTAAAGTACAAGCAGACTACCACTAATAGCTATAAGGACGTGCCATCTGTTTCCCATTAATATCAAGCTAGCAGCAAAACGAGCGTCTAACCTGACCAATCACAAAGAATTTCTATTTAATCACTTAGACATATAGGTCAGATGTGATTAGTCTACTAGAGGTAGCCGGATTAGTAGCCGGACCGATTATACTTATAGGTCCAAAGTTTTCCACGGTACCTAAGTTAAACGCCCTAGTTTCCGACTTTAATCTTTGCGAGATAATATGTCAGGCGCATAGTAATAAGCTCTAATAGCTCCATATATAGAACCTAAAATAACTATTGAAGTAGCCTTTGCCAAAGAAGAGCGGCTGCTTAAATGACTAATATACTAAGTTTGCGTAATATTAGTATACTGGTAGAATGTAGATCCAAGGCCCTTTATAGCCCGCCCTTTAATAACCCTATATCTTAGCTAATATTCACGATCCACCTTTACCTATTTCCTATTCCTTTAAAGCTCTAGATCACTCCACTATAGAATACCCTATTTATAATTGTAAGTTTAGGACGGAAGGGAGCCTTAAGTAACACTATTAAGATAGTTATCTAAAGATGTATTATCTACGATATAAGCGTCCTTTTATGAACTATAAATCTCTCCGATAGTATATCTCCTTATTATTAAACTATTATAGATGTGAACATTATCCTTATAAACTTGATTTTACATTATCTATAGCCCTAGAGAAGTATTAAGAAAACTCTTATAAGCTTTATAAACCTTACAATAGGTCCTTTAGTACTCCAGAAAGCCTTAAATAGTATAATATAGCTATATATAATCTCTATAAGGACTATAGTAATTTTTTTAATACTAAATATAATCTCTAAAATATTTATAATCCTATAAATACTAGGGTTTATAGATTATATATTAACTTCTATATAGTATTAGAGGATATATACCATAAAACTTATTCTATACCTAGGATGCTTAAGAAGCTTTAATAAGGAGTTAGTAATAGTATTACACCTTAAGGCTAGAATATACTTATCTAGTATAACTACTAATATCATTGATAATCTTGCCTACTAGTGTTATTAGTCTAGCTACTATATTTTAAATAATAGGGAATATAACTTTAGCTATCCTAACTATAAAACCCTTTTCATCTAGATAAGTAGGCTTCTATAGTATATAGAAAGTAATACTTATAAGGTTAGTCTTAGTAAGGACTTACTATTAGGTAAGTTTATATATTTCCTATAGCTCTGTATTTAATCTTAAAAGGTTCACTATAAGTATACTAGAGTAATTATAGTTAAGTGCGATCTTTTAGTATCGAAGGTTATAGTAATATATAACTATAAGCCAGATATATATCTAGCCTACACACAAGGATAAGGAATAAAATCCTAAGGAAGATAGTTAGATAGGTAATAGTATATTATTTTATAGTAAGTCCTATATTCATTAGTCTAGAGAGCTTAAAAATACCTCTAGAATAGAATTAATCTAATTACTATCTATATTTCTCTACTAGTATATAATAGCCTTAGTATAATTCTACTAGGATATTAATAAGCTTTTACTATTTAATAGTATCTCGCTTTATACAGCCGCCTGTATTCTACCTAAAATAATATCTGTAGAGTAATGCTATATTACTCCTGTATATAACTTCTAAAGTAGTCTAAATGTTTAAAGTTAATATCTCTATACTTTAGGTACTTACACTTAATTACTTGCCCCTATTTCTTAGCTTGCTCCTATCTAGCTAGATAATAGTTATTGAAATGATTGTTTATGATAGTCAGATAGTAATATATAAAGGTACACTCTTCATAAGAGAGTCGCTTATTACTAATATAATTAGGATACTACGTAGCACCTAGGAGAAGGGGGAATAGATTAGGACTAGGCGTAACTTCGCCATATACACTAGGCGACTTAGCTTTAATAGGTGGTTTAGGGCTAACCCTTAACCAAACACGATCTTATTTAATTATCTCTCTCTTATCGTAGAGCGCTACTATTAAATTAATAGCCTTAATCCTATACTAAAGGATCTAATCTTTATTTAGGTTATCTAGCTAGTAGTAGAGAATCTCTACTAGCTGAGCCTATATTAGTATAATAACGTTGATAACTAGCTCCATATACTCCTCTTCCTCTTCCCCCTATGCTTATATCTTAATATCCTAAGTAAGCTAGTAATAGAAGTAATACTTATAGAATACTTTAACGACCGCCTTTTAACGCTGTGTACACTTTAAGTGGATTTTATTTATAAGCTTGCGGATCTTCTTCTTGTCCTAATAGCCCTTAATCTGGTAGTTCCCCTATCTAAGTGTAGCATATTACTATTTAAGCTTTTAGATATTTAGATCTAGTGCTAAACCCACCTATACTTCCTTAGGTACTATATTAGAAGTCGCTTAAGGGTTATGTGTAAGGCTAATGTATGTGAACAGCTGGAATAACTATATCTCCTTCTCTTCCTTAAGGAACGCATTCTGGATATTAAAGTTAGCGATCTCATTAAGATAAGTGTGGTGGAATGTCATAAATTGAGGGTTATGGTGTATTATTTGGTCACAGATAGTGTCTAGTGTATCTCCTAGAATAACAAGTCTAGTTAGCACTGTCTATAAGCTCTAGCTACTTATCCTAGGTAGGCAACAAGTATGATATATACTATTAGCTGTATTAGTAGCACCCCTCTGAGTAAACCTGGGTGTCTACCTTCTCTTGTGCCCTGAATTAAGACTTTATTAGCTGATATTATCTCTAAGCTTTAAATATAATATAGTATTAGTGTGAGAGAGCGTGGCGCTATAGTACTAACGGAATATAGGAGTCTTTAGCTTAAAAGCCTTCTATTAGAGTGGAGTATATTCCTTAAACTACAGTAGCTTTAACCTAAAGATACTCTTTATATCTATTAAGCTTGCTATATTAAAGGCATTATTATATAGAGCAAGGGTAATAATAGTAGAGATAGTATAGAAGAGAATCTTTCTAGTAGGGGTAAAGTAGAAGATTATCTTAATAAAGCTATTAGTATATATAAGGCTTAACTATTTAGGCTAAAGGACGGAAAGACGTATAGCTTGGGTTTCTTATTAGCCCCTTTGTGATAAATAAACTTAATGGCTATAGTAGGTATACACCATCCGGTGATCAGGTACCATACGATCAGCATCTGAATATCTTTATAGTAGAGAGCCTTTAGACGCCCACACCCTATAGTCTCCTGAGAGAGAAGACTCTTAAGTTTCAAGTCTTTATCTAGGAGAGGGCTATTATCTTCATTGATATCGTTGGCATCGGAAGGGAGCGACTAGATAAACTAGCTCCTAAAGAGCTTTTTGATAGACCTATCTTTAGGTTTCTTCCACTTGCTATCTATAAGCTTAGCAGGTTATGCGCCAGTATAGTATAGTAGCTAATAATAGGTAGCTAGGTGGATGTGGTGCCGCTCACTGGGGAAAATGCTTATATTATACGCGATGTTAAACGTTAAAATAATGCGTAGGTTATCCACATTAAGGACCAGCTTACCGTCGATATTGGGCGCTCGGTGGCTGAAATAAGGAGCTAAGACTTGGCGATAGTACTAGCTATCGATTAGTAGAGCTTATACAGTGTATAGAATAGCAGCTAGCTGCGCCTATATAATGAGAAGGAGTCTACCTACCTTATATACTTCCTTAGCGTTATTCCGGTCCATGTACTAGCCAGTGACCGTTATGTATAGCTGCTGAAACTAATGAATATACTCCTTGCTGGTGCCCTATAATATGATTTTAGATCTTTCATAGATGTATAGGAAGAAGTCTTATGTTATTTTGAGCTTGAGATTCTGGATAGTTGTCTTCCAGTCCCTAATTTTTATATCGGTATAGTAACTGTGTTAGTTATATTAGAAAAGCAGAAGCCGATGAGGTAGATTTGATAGAGTATTTCCATATACTATGACTATTTATTAAATATCCCGCTCATATTAATTTCGGTTTCAGCAGAGTATTTAGGCTTAATAAAATACACTTTACCTAATTATATATAATGAATAGTATACTATTTAATTGAGAGTATAGGCTTATCGTTCGTAGCTCGTTTCTCTGCCTCGCAGGCGGTGAAGCTTTAAAGAAAGGTCGTGTAATCATGCGGGCCATTCACAGCTACTATTAAGGGCGCAGTAGTTAAGTTCACTGCTATTTAATTAAGGCGGTTAGTAGATAAAAGATAAAGATAGCTGTGTCTAGGAGGAAGGGAAGAAGGGAGAGACGTAGGGCATTATTAGTATATATAGCCAAAGTAGCCCACTGCCACCAACAGTCACGGGAAGGGACAGGCCCATTAAAGAGTTACAAAGAGATAAGAAACGGGATACAGGTTCAACGCATATTTTAGTCAGGGGGTAGACGGATAAAAGACATCAGCGCCCCTAGGCCGTGCTTGGCACGTGCTATTTATTAAAGCAGGGGCTTACTAGGCACCGACAAGAAGTACAGAGTACCTTTCACTTAACCCAATCCTCGAGTGTCTCCACACTATAAGTGCCAGCTAAAATAGCGGCAAAAACCACTAGATTTAGCAGTGCCAGCAGCGCTTTCTCTGTTTAATAAGTAAAATAATTATATATATATATATATATTTTTTTTATTATTATCTTTTATTTCTCTTCTTATAAAATTAATATAATTAAAAGAGTATATTTTTAAATAAATCTTAATTAAACTTAGCTAAAGTATTAGCCTTAAAGTCTCTTAATTAAGCTTAATTAAAATATAGATTAATTACCTTTAAAGGTTAATTTCTACTGTTTTTAATTAAGCTTAATTAAAATACTCTTTTATTTTTATCTTTTAATTTAAATACTTAAAATAACCTTAGAATTAAAGTTAAATAAATCTTATATTACTTTATATATTTATATATTATAATCTATCTCCTTATATATACTATATTATTAAGTATATTATTCTTTTTAAAGCTTTTAACTTTACTTTATATAATCTTTCTTTTATATTTATATTTTAATATTCTTTTTATATTATATAATATATAACTATATAAATTACTAAGTATTAGGAATTAATTAAGCTATATATTAATAATAAAGATTTTATTATAATAAATATTATATTATAATAAATATTATATTATACTTATAAATATAATTAATTAATTTAACCTTATAAATCTAACTTTTCTAATAAATATTATAAACCTTAAATATAATAACCTTTTTTAAAAGCTTTTCTATTATATTATATTAAGTAAACTTAAATCTAAATTAATTTATTAAATTAAAACTTAAATAAAAACTACCTTTACTTAAATTAATTTAATATAGTATATAATATATTAAAACTAATAATTAAATACTAAGTTATAATAAGTATATATAATAAAGTAGTTATTACTAAGGCTAAGCTTATTAAGGTCTTTTATATCTCTAAAGAGTATTTTATCTATTTAATTATTATAATATAGAGATAAACCTAATAAATATAGTTATTAAATTTACTTTATTATTAATAGCTTTATTATTATAAGAAGCTCTTTAATTAAATATAAGCTTAAGGATTTTATATATATTAAGTATAGCTCTCTTAAGTATAATAGTTAGTTAACTTATACTAGATAAAGTCTAAGGTAAGTTAAGGTTAAACTAATTAAAGTATTATTCTAAGTAATATAATTAGGTTATTTAGTATTATATAAATTATTATTAATATATAAGTATTAAGGAGCTAGTTTTAATAAAAGTAGTAATAATTATATTAATAACTATTTAAAAGAGTATCTTTATTTAAGAAATAAATATATATATATACTAAGGTTATTACTATTTTATTATTAAGCTATTACTCTACTTAAGTAATAGGTTAATTTTATTAATCCTTAAGTAGAGCTTATTAATCTACTTTATATATAACTTCCTATAGCTTAATAAAAGCCTTTATTTATAATATAATACCCCCTCCTTATTAATCTTATCCTTAAAGCTAGCTTATTATACTTTATTAATCTTAGTATATACTTAGCTTTATATTTATTTATATTATATATATATTAATAAGATATCTAGCTATATCCTAAAATAAAAGAAATCTAATTTAGTATATAAATATACTTAGAAATCTAAATATATTCTTACTTATAGATTTAAGGTTATATCTTATATTAAGTATATAGAAAAGGATATAAGTTATTTTATTATCTTAAGTTTAAATTATTATACTATATATATTTATATTAATTACTTATATAATAATATTTATTTCTTAATATCTTTAAGTATATTACTTCCTTTCCTTAGCTTTCCTTATATATATTAACTTATTTATAATTAAAAAGATTAATAAGGAGCTATTATACTTAGAGGATAAGGAGTTAAAAGCTAAAGTAGAGTTAGCTATAATATTTATATAAATTTTATATTTATAGAAGATATAAAAATAACTTTATAAAAAGGGTATAAAGATATTAAAAAAAAGGCTAAATAATATAAAGGAATTAGAAGAAAAGGAGTAAAAGGAAGTAAAAAAGAAAAGTTATTAAGAAGAATTAAAGTAAGTATAAGCTTAAGAAGTTAAGCTTATATTTTAAGTTTAAATATTATATATTATATAAATTATTAATTTTCTAGCTTTACCTTTAATCCTTCTATAAAGGATCTCTTTAGTAATATTACTTAAGGTAAAGTTATTAATCCTTCTTCTTTTAGTAAAATTAATATATTAAATATTAATAATTCTTTAAATATTTAATAAGTTCTTATATATTATTATTTTTATTATAGCCTTTTTACTTTATTAAATAAAATATTTATTTATTCCTAACTTCTTTTTTTAAGATTTTCTTTAATTTAAATTCTTCTTTATAGACTTTAATTAAGTAATTTTAATTTAATATATTTTCTAATACTTTTTTAAGTAATAAGATATAAAAAACTAAATAGATATATATAATATTTAGTAATAATAGTTTATAATTAATATTTAATTTCTTTTTTATAATCTTAAATAGTTTAAGTTTTTTATAATTTAACTTATTACTTAGCTTTATTATTATAATATTTTTTTAAAGTAAATAGACCTTATCTCCCTCCTTTAAGATTAATCCCTTTAATCTTATTTTATTATAATATTTTTTTATTCTTTATTATATAAACTTTAGTTTAGCTTATATTTCTATATATAATAAGTATAGTATTTCCTTTATAAGTATAATAATAAGTATTATTAATTTATTAAATTCTAGTTTATTTAAGAACTTTAGTTTATAATTATAATTTATATATATTAATAATAATTAAGTTAATTCTTATATTATACTATTATATATAATCTATATTATAAATAATAATTATATTTAATTATTTTATTTATAATTAATATATATTATAAGTATTATTTTAATATTTAATTTAAATATTTTATTTATTTATTATTTTATAAATAATAAGCTATTAAAAGCTTATACTTTATATCTATTTATATTATAAATAATTATTAAAACTTAAAGGTAAATATTATTCCTTTATTTAATATTATCTTATTAAGTAGTTTATAATTTATAATTATATATTATAGGACTTAATATATAAAATCTTCTATAAAGCTTACTTCCTTATATAGTATAAAGTATTTATACTTTATAAATTTATTAATAACTATTAGAATATTATTATATTCTACTTTAATTATTAATTCTTTAAATAATAGTAATTTAATAATATAATTAAAGGATATTAATTATTATAATTATTTTAATATTAAGATTAGTTTAAGTTCTCTATATAGTTTATATTATATTAACTTAATTTATATATAAATATTATATTCTAAAACTATAGTTTATACTTCCTTTTATAAACTAAAGTAATTATAATATTATTTTATTTTATTAAAGGTTTTCTTAATTTCTTAATATTCTATAAGTAGGTATTTATAGATTTCTTTAATAAGTATTATTTTTACTTTCTACTATAGTTTCTTTAAACTTAAAATAATATTTATTTAGACTTTAATATATATTATCTCCTTAAATATAGCTTTTAAGATTATTTATACTAAGTATTTATTATTATTAATTAAGAATAATTATTTATTTATTTTTAGAACTATTTATTTATACTTAGGTTTCTAGCTAAAAGTATTAGCTTTTTTATTTTTTAATCCCTTTTAATATATAATTTTATAATTAAATTTTAATAAATATTTAATATAATATATTTATCTCTTATTAAGTTATTATATTATAGTAAAATACTAAATATTCTTATAATTTATATAGATCTTTACTTTATATTATATTCTTAAATAATAGTATTTAAATTCCCTAAATATATATATAATAACTATAAACTCCTTATTATAAATAAGGTAATTAAGTTCTACCCTATATAGTTTCTTTAAAAAGAATACTATAAGGTATAATACTTTATTATTATCTTTTAGCTAAGTTATATATTAATTATAAAGTCTAATATATTAATCTTAAGTTTTACTTCCTTTATTAAGTTAAATATTTATAGTATTAATTCTAAGAGGATTTAATTCTTTATTTTATTAAATACTTTTATTATTTTTATATTTAATAGAATTTTACTCTCTTCTTTATAATATTATATAAAGGTATAATAATTTTTCTATAATCCTTAATAAATTATTAATAATAATTAGTAAATCTAAAGAAGGCTTATACTTCCTTAATAATATTTAGTTTTTCCTATTCTTAATTATAATAATCTTATCTTATTTTATTTATATTTTATTTAATTAAATAGTATATTTTAAGAAGTTAACTTTTTATATATAGAAATAGCTTTTCTTAAATTTATAAAAAATTAACTTT